>CM077259.1:19798938-19808938 GCA_039654775.1 Spinibarbus caldwelli
AAAGAAAGTATTTTTAGAAATCTTGGCCAACTGAAAAGTATGAACGCGAAAAGTATGAGCATGTACAGCACTCAATACTTAGTTGGGGCTCCTTTTGCCTGAATTACTGCAGCAATGCGGCGTGGCATGGAGTCGATCAGTCTGTGGCACTACTCAGGTGTTATGAGAGCCCAGGTTGCTCTGATAGTGGCCTTCAGCTCTTCTGCATTGTTGGGTCTGGCATATCGCATCTTCCTCTTCACAATACCCCATAGATTTTCTATGGGGTTAAGGTCAGGCGAGTTTGCTGGCCAATTAAGAACAGGGATACCATGGTCCTTAAACCAGATACTGGTTGCTTTGGCACTCTGTGCAGGTGCCAAGTCCTGTTGGAAAATGAAATCTGCATCTCCATAAAGTTGGTCAGCAGCAGGAAGCATGAAGTGCTCTAAAACTTCCTGGTATATGGCTGCGTTGACCTTGGACCTCAGAAAACACAGTGGACCAACACCAGCAGATGACATGGCACCCCAAACCATCACTGACTGTGGAAACTTTACATTGGACCTCAAGCAACATGGATTGTGTGCCTCTCCTCTCTTCCTCCAGACTCTGGGACCCTGATTTCCAAAGGAAATGCAAAATTTACTTTCATCAGAGAACATAACTTTGGACCACTCAGCAGCAGTCCAGTCCTTTTCATCTTTAGCCCAGGCGAGACGCTTCTGACGCTGTCTGTTGTTCAAGAGTGGCTTGACACAAGGAATGCGACAGCTGAAACCCATGTCTTGCATACGTCTGTGCGTAGTGGTTCTTGAAGCACTGACTCCAGCTGCAGTCCACTCTGTGAATCTCCCCCACATTTTTGAATGTGTTTTGTTTCACAATCCTCTCCAGGGTCCGGTTATCCCTATTGCTTGTACACTTTTTTCTACCACATCTTTTCCTTCCCTTCGCCTCTCTATTAATGTGCTTGGACACAGAGCTCTGTGAACAGCCAGCCTCTTTTGCAATGACCTTTTGTGCAACGTGTCAATGGTCGTCTTTTGGACAACTGTCAAGTCAGCAGTTTTCCGAATGATTGTGTAGCCTACAGAACTAGACTGAGAGACCATTTAAAGGCTTTTGCAGGTGTTTTGAGTTAATTAGCTGATTAGAGTGTGGCACCAGGTGTCTTCAATATTGAACCTTTTCACAATATTCTAATTTTCTGAGATACTGAATTTGGGATTTTCCTTAGTTGTCAGTTATAATCATCAAAATTAAAAGAAATAAACATTTGAAATATATCAGTCTGTGAGTAATGAATGAATATAATATACAAGTTTCACTTTTTGAATGGAATTAGTGAAATCAACTTTTTGATGATTTTCTAATTATATGACCAGCACCTGTGTGTGTGTGTGTGTGTGTGTGTGTGTGTGTGTATATATATATATATATATATATAGTATATTATACAGTATATTATACATTATTCACTACATTATTCACAATCTGGAAATGATATCCACCAATCGGAGAAATCATTATCATGGCATCTTGATTCAAAGCAATTCATTCTTTTGTCCTCTCTCTGTCAGGTTGAACCATGTTGGAGACTGGGGGACACAGTTTGGGATGCTCATTGCTCATTTGCAAGACAAGTTCCCAAATTATCTCAGTGTTTCCCCACCCATTGGTGACCTTCAGGCTTTCTACAAAGTGAGTATTTCTTATATACAACCTGATGGATGTGCTCAAAATTGGAGACTGACTGCTGATCAGTTTCACCAGTGTTTACCCTGCGTTACTTGATTAGTTATTGTTTTATTTTAAAATTGGGTCAGCTGAAAATTGATAAGCAGGCTTTAAAGAATAATGATCATGTTATACACTGAGAAAAACATTGTTAATATTTCTGATAATGTCAGCATTCAGCCGGATTCTCTGACTGGAGAGATGTTTACATTATATAGGGTAAACGTACCTATTAAGCTCACCAAAATCTACATTGAGACATTTTTAGTGCACAAGATATTGGTTTCGGTACAAAAAGTTATGTTAAAATAAAATATTAATCTTTCACACAAAATATTTAATTTTATTTTAAATGACAAAAGCATTTTGATTAAGATATACATTATTAAATGCAAAAAGTCTTAGTCTTAACATTTCTGTACCCTTTAAGCACACACCCCTGTTCCCATTAAGCTCACGTCATGTTTTATTAAAAATTCTTGTTTATTTTAAACAACCTTTTTAAAGAATAATCAAAAAATGTTTTATTTGAAGGTACAAAGTCAATCACAAAAAAAAACAGAATACTAAAATCAAGCAACAAGGCACTCAGTTTGATCAGTTACATATTCATAGTGAAGTGTCATTTAACCACACTGCAACACCGAGACTAGTCCACGTTCAGCTAAGTAACATTCAAAAATCAAATACAACAAACCAATAAAACATTTCATTCATGGGGATGAACACAGAAACTAGCTTCATTATGAAGTCTCTTATTAAATGAATGTCAACTTGTCTACAGTCTCTTAAGCCTGGAATACACTACACGATTTTTGCCCCAATTTTCCACTGATTTACAGTCTGGAGAAGTTGATGCTAGTTGCCAAAGGTCAGAGCCAGTCTGCAGATTTGAGCTGACATATCTATTAGAAAATCACATAGTGTATGATGATCACAGTTTTTTTTATTTTTTATTTTTTTATTTTTTTTTAGCTTCAGACTTTAATTCCATCCAGTTGGAGGATATCAAATATGTTTGATATTTTCAGCAGATTTTAAGACACATTGTTTTCATTTGTCACGCGTCTCCTAGCAACAATGCGCATGTTTCTGTGTGAGTTTGTTGTGATCGGAAGGAATTTAAAGTCTGGTATTGTATCATCCTCAGTCGTTTAGTGTATGATGGCCAGTTTTCCTTTGTGACTATTTACAAAGTCGGTAAGTGTATGATGCCTGGTGTTTTAAAAATCTGTTCAAATTTTAAAAGTCATATAGTGTATTCCAGCCTTTAGTTGCTTTTTTTCCTGGACAGATACAACGGCTTTCTGATGGCTCCTTCTTCAGGGTGTCTGCGGGTCCTTAAAAAGTCTTAAAATGTCTTAAATAACGTTTTCCTAATAAAAGGCCTTAAAAAGTCTTAATGCCTTAAATTTAGATCCGATGGGTCTTAAATATTTTTGGTCACATTACCGCTAAAATATCTTCAGTCTGACGGACCTAATGACTTTTTACAAACATTGGAGAGACCATAGAATTTATTTATTTTTTTCTGGATTTTATTCCATTCAATGTAAACAGCGATTGATAATGGAATGGTATTTCTGGTATCCGTCGCGCTGTCTGTCTCTTTGTGAGAGACTTCAAAACAAATGAGCATAACAGCACACATAAAGAAACTCTGAATAAACACACTGAGGTAAAAATGATAAATATGTTGTTTACTTCTAACATGATATAGTTCAGTAACATACCAAGGGAGCTATTTTGCTGAATATTCTCACGATTGCAAATGTTACATTGATTTTAGTTCAATAAACAAGTGACGTTAGTTAGTCAAGTAGTTATTAAGTTACTTACATTTTAGACGCAATATTTACTGTTTTGTAATGATTGAATGATTCAGCGTTTTGACCGAATCAGTTGAATGTATGACTCAAAGACTCACTCATTAAGTGAATTACCGCCACCTACTGGTGGTTTAATATGTTGAAAAGTATGCATTTTCTCCCCAACATTTCTTAGTTGTATATTCATAAATGTATTTTAAACATTAATCTCATAACATTATTTATTGCAGTTGTAATTTTGCAGTGTAAATTATTTAATCTGACTGCTAACACTATTACAATTTATTGATAAATTGTAATAATGTTACATGAAAGGTGATTTAAAAAGTTTTAAAAAAATAGGCTTTTATAAAGGTAAATAAAAATATGCAGATTTAAGTATGTAAAAGGCTGATAGAACACTGATGAAAATATTGCTTCAGAATAATTGTTTACACCACCAAAAATCTCAGTGATGTGGTAGTTTTGTGGGGAATATTGTCTGTTGATATGAAAAGTTCACTGTATATCGTAGTAATAAATATCATTTATGACAGTGATATTTAATTTTTTTTTTTCTTTTTACATTAAACACATTAAATATTACATATATGTATGTAATATAATGTGTATATCCATTACAGGTTTAGGTCTTAAATTTCATACAAGGTGGTATTAAAAAGGTCTTAAAAAGTCTTAAATTTCACTTCTTCATATCTGTAGAAACCTTGTTCTTTGTGCGAACAACATGCCTCTTTCATCTTTGGGAATAAACAGTAGTTAGGTCTAGATTTGGTCATCTTAAAGATGTGAAAATAAGTTATTAATCATTTTATAAAGATTAACTTAAAGTGACAACCATCAGTTAATATTTAAAGTCTGTTTATGAAGTATTTACATAGACGTTCAATGTGGAAGAGCTTAAAGAGAGCATACTGAGCTTATGGAGCAGCAACAATTTTTAATAAATGTAATGTAATATTTATTAAAATGACAGGATTTTGCTAAATAAATAGTCTAGGTCATGTAATAAGTTCGTACATATTTTATTCGTACAAAAATATTACATTTTATATTAATATGAACAACTATTATTAACAATATCTATGAAATTATACTTTTCTTATTGATGTCACACTGAAGCTGTGAGATTTTCATAGTAGTGTACCCTTTAAGCTCACCTTACATGAATACAATAATATGAAATCTTTAAAAATTACAGCACTGTAAAACCACAGACCAGCAATAAACTGTAAATTTATAATATTATGGATGTAAAAGTACTAGCCAGTAATGCCTGTGAAGTAATATATTAGCGTAGCACACAATCTTATACAGCTAGTCAGCTAATTGTGTTCTGTAGCATCTGCGCTATGTTGCTAAAATCTTTTGGGTCTAACTGTAATTATTTCCCACATCCAAGTTCCAGGTTATAATATGCAAAAATCTGAACATTAATCTCTTAATTTTACAGTAAGTAGTGAAACTTACCCAAAATAAAGGCTTAAACATCTAAAAAATGCACATTTAAAGGGCTCCTCTTTTAGTGAAAGTTTTTAGACCACTTTCAAAATGGCCTCCAGACAGTGTGAACACACGGAGACACACATCTCAGTGTGCAATTTTCTGATTGACTTGAAATTATAGGAGGTATATAGTAACAAACACACCAACTGGTTAAGACATCAAGTAGGATAATAAAATTTTTCTTTTTATAATCTGAGCTCAAAAATGGAAGTGTGCTTAATGGGTACGTGAGCTTAATAGGTACGTTTATCCTATACATATAAATTATATATACATTAATACTTTTCTATTAAGAAGGATACATTAAATTAATCAAAAGTAACAGTAAAGTTTCAAAAGATTTCTATTTCACGTAAATGCTGTTTTTTTTTTTTTTTATTTAATAAACAGGGTTCCCACAGGTCATGGAATTTCTGGAATATCATGGAATTTTAAAAGGTCTATTCGAATTTTATATATTTTTTTGTCCAAGTCATGGAACATCAGGGATTTCTGTTTGTCAACTCCATTCAGTACTCGCGCGCTGTGTTCTGTGTAAACAGTGTGCACAGACAACTGCCACTCTGACATGCGCGAGTCTCCATGTTTTTCTTGCGCCTAAATGGGCAAATACATTCAAAAAGTATAAAAATACCCATCTTGGCAAGTAACTTTGTAGTTCTAACAATGATTAATCTATATTTAATTTATACAGTGGAGTACATGCACCCGTTCAATCGGCCATTTTTTAATTTTTTTATTTTAGAGCATCTTCTGTTCCGTGCTTGCACACAAACTGCACTGCAATCATTTTCTCAAATGCCATTTGTGTGGAAAGATTACGTTATTATTTTTATTAGTCTGTAAACGGCCATTAACAGAAGCCAGAGACGCTGAAGATGGACGCAAAGAGGAGAAAATACCAGAGCAGACAGAACAAGATCACTATTCATGATGCATGAAATAGGCTATAGGAATCCTAAATATTGATTTTATATGAATGTGTTTCTGAGGGCAACTGGCTGTTTTCAGAAAAGTTTACATGGCTTTTTCTTTTCATCTAGCATCTGTATAATGCATTTAATTTAGTGTTAATACGTGCAGCGCTGCTGTGTTTACAGCGGTAACCAAGTGATACCAAGTGATACCAGCATTTCTTTCCATAACCAAGGAAATGCTGTATCACTGGGGCCGGTTGCGCCAGCTGTACGTAAGTTACACCTTAGCCTAGTTTTGACGTAAATGGGCACTAAGTTACAACTTACGCACTACTAAATATTTTTTCGTTGCACCATTACACTTAGTTGAAGTCTAACTCTACGTATAAACTAAATATTTACGGAAGCGTCTGATCAGAAATAAAAATTGAACCGCATCAATATGCTCTTCTTTTACCCGAGAACCTTCAATACTTTAGGCATATATGATGCTGCTGTCATTTACACTCACGTACATATTAAGAGAGGGAGAACAATATGAGAATAAACGTACTTTGTTTCTTTATTAGCGCGTCTTCAACACCCCATCTACAGCGTGCTTCTGTGCGCTTCGGTCCGTGTTTGCGCATGTCAGATGAAATAATAAATGGCTTTTTTTTCTCTGTTTTCTTATGTTTTTTTCAGTATTTATTCATCCTTATTTATTTCAAATACAGTTTCTGAATGTTATTTACATATAAAAATAGCTCACATGTAGACTAATGTTATTAATGTATCGTTTTTAATGGAAACTTTGTTTTTACCGTTAGTATACGTGAGGCAAAAGAAGTTAGAATGAAGGATAAATTAACATTCATAGCATTTAAATAAGTTTTGCTCGCGTATTTGAAGGTTTCTTTTGGACGATTTAGGGTAAACTTCATATTATGCGACTATGCATTACTTTTCGGAGAGCTTATGAACTACTAGCTACGTCCTGCCTTAAGAACAACTGGTGCAACCAAATAATGTATGGATTTAGTTACAAACTAAGTAGTAGTTACTAAGCCTCTAGTGTGGACTTAAGGTTCTAATTTAAGTAAGAACTTACGAATGGCTGGTGCAACCCTACCCTGGTCCGTAAGCGCCACCTGCTGTCAGAGAGTGAAATTGCGTCTCATTCAGCCCATCTGCTGTTTCTGTTTCACGTAGCATACTTTTACAAAGCTGAAGTCACAACATTCTGTTTTTACTTCAGATTTTGAAATTATGCCGTCTAATATACAGGTGCATCTCAATAAATTAGAATGTTGTGGAAAAGTTTTTTTAATTCAATTCAACTCAAATTGTGAAATTCGTGTATTAAATAAATTCAATGCACACAGACTGAAGTAGTTTAAGTCTTTGGTTATTTTAATTGTGATGATTTTGGCTCACATTTAACAAAAACCCACCAATTCACTATCTCAACAAATTAGAATACTTCATAAGACCAATGGAAAAAAAATAAATAAAAAAAAACATTTTTAGTGAATTGTTGGCCTTCTGGAAAGTATGTTCATTTACTGTATATGTACTCAATACTTGGTAGGGGCTCATTTTGCTTTAATTACTGCCTCAATTCGGCGTGGCATGGAGGTGATCAGTTTGTGGCACTGCTGAGGTGGTATGGAAGCCCAGGTTTCTTTGACAGTGGCCTTCAGCTCATCTGCATTTTTTGGTCTCTTGATTCTCATTTTCCTCTTGACAATACCCCATAGATTCTCTATGGGGTTCAGGTCTGGTGAGTTTGCTGGCCAGTCAAGCACACCAACTCCATGGTCATTTAACCAACTTTTGGTGCTTTTGGCAGTTTGGGCAGGTGCCAAATCCTGCTGGAAAATGAAATCAGCATCTTTAAAAAGCTGGTCAGCAGAAGGAAGCATGAAGTGCTCCAAAATTTCTTGGTAAACGGGTGCAGTGACTTTGGTTTTCAAAAAACATAATGGACCAAAATTTGAGTTGAATTACTGAAATAAATTAACTTTTCCACGACATTCTAATTCATTGAGATGCACCTGTAAATCAAACTTTGCACGTTTTTTTTTTTTTTTGGATAGATTCATGATTAAAATGCTGTGGTTGCCTTGCCACTAATTTCAAATGGCAATGAAAAATCAAGGTGCAACACAGAGTGAAGAATATGCAAATGTTATTTTATAAGTAATTATTCAGTTTCTGTACCTGAACAACACCTACAAACATAAAAATTTAAGCAAAAGTTAATTTCTATCTTTGTGCTATATAATTAATTTTGCTATTACTTGCAATTTGCTCACTTATTTACTGGCTGTCACTTCTCTTTAATAATTTTTGAACTTTATATTTGTTAGGGTAGTGGTTTTTGCTTTTTATGTTTTTTTAAAATCCTTAGCGTTGAGCCCTGGGCTATTTTTTCAGCGCCATTTTATTTCCTTGCCGCTCGTCAACTGACAATCACTTAAGTCAAATGCAGTCACCAGGCTGTATCGGTTAACTAAGGCAAATATGCCAGAAAATATACATTTTTAGGAGCTTTGGCTACAAACTGACCTTTTCAAAGACTGAGTTTTAAAAAAAAGTGTGAAAATATCAAAGTTCATTTAATGGGTAAAAGCAAAAAAAGAGTTCAGAGTTCAGTGGTGCGTGGGGCAAAAGAGGGGAGGGGGGGCAAGGTCGGGAGGGAGTTCATTGCAGGCGCCATACCACACAGTGATGCAGCTCGTCAGAATGCTCTCGATGGTGCCTCTGTAGAAGGTGCACATGATGGGGGCCGGGGCTCTGGCTCTTCTCAGTTTGCGGAGGAAGTAGAGACACTGCTGTGCTTTCTTGGCCAGTGCTGCGGTGTTGTCAGTCCAGGAGAGGTCCTCTGTGATGTGCACACCCAGGAACTTGGTGCTGCTCACTCTCTCCAGTTGCTGCAGATTTGCGATTCTCTCATTCCACCACATCCCAAAGGTGCACTATTGGATTGAGATCTGGTGACTGTGGAGGCCATTTGAGTATAGTGAACTCATTGTTATATTCAAGAGACCGGTTTTAGATGATTTGAGCTTTGTTACATGGCACCCTTATCCTGCTGGAAGTAGCCATCACAAGATCACTGTGACACTGTGGTCATAAAGGGTTGGACATGGCAGGGATCAACGCTAAGGATTTTTTCTACTGGGCCGGTTGGGCCAGTGGTACAAATTTTTACTTGCCCTGCCAACATTTTCACTGGCCCTGCCACAAAAAATAAAATAATTGCTGTTATCATAGTTTTTGATCTATGTTATCTTGTATTCTAATAAATAAGCTTATATGACACCAATATTTTATATATCAATTAAATTTTACAATTCTCTATTTCAATTTCAATACCACAGCAAAAATCACTAGCCAAAAATAAACATAAATATAAAGTTTAAACATTATTAAAGACAAGTGACAGCCAATAACTAAGTATTAGCACAAATAAACACAGGCCTATAGCACAAAGATAGAAATGAAATGATGCTTTAGGTTTTTATGTTTTGTAGATGTTCAGGTACAGAAATTGAAAAATCACATAAAATAACATTTGAATATTCTTCACTCTGTGTTGCACCTTGATTTTTCATAGCCATTTGAAATTTTAATCATGGATTAATCCACAAAAAAAGTGCAATGTTTGATTTATATTAGACTGTATAATTTCAAAATCTGAAGCAAAAACAGAATGACCGACTTTAGCTTTGTGAAATTATGCTAACGTTACGTAAAACATCGGCACGAAACAGAAACAGCAGACGGGCTGAATGAGACGCTGTTTCACTCTCTAACAGCAGGCGGCGCTCTTGAAACAGTGATACAGCGTTTCCTTGGTTACCACTGTAAACACAGCAGGGCTGCGCATATTAACACCAATTTAAATGCGTTATACGGAGACAAGATGAAAAGAAAACGCCACTTTCTGAAAACAGCCAGTTCCCCTCAGAAACACATTCATTTAAAATTCAGTATTTGGATTTTCTTTCTATATTTCGCGCATCATGAACAGTGGTCTTGTTC
>CM077259.1:19813938-20293938 GCA_039654775.1 Spinibarbus caldwelli
AAAAAAAAAAAAAAAAAAAAAAACTTTCTACTGTAATATTTTAAAGTGTTATTTATTGCTGCAATGCAAAGTTGAATTTTCAGCTTCATTACTACAGTCTTCAGCGTCACATGATCTGTCAGAAATAATTCTAATATGCTGCTCGGTTGTTACTGGTATCAGCATAAATCTTAAGTAGCACAACTGTTTTCAACATGGATGATAATAAAAAATGTTTCTTGAGTATGCAAATCAGCATATTAGAATGATTTTTAATGGATCACTGTGATACTAAAGACTGGAGTAATGAAGCTGAAAATAACATTGTAATACTATTTCATAATATTAATGTTTTTACAGTATTTTTGATCAAATAAATGCAGCCTTGGAGGGCATAGACATTAAAAACAATTAAAATTTGTATTGTTCTAAACATTTGTACTGTACGTCTAAAAAAAAAAAAACTATAGTAATAATAAGCTACATAACGTGTATTATTAAGAAATAAAAAAATAAATATTGCTGCGTAACCTGTGTATATTTACCTCATCAATTTATGGTTGCCAATTTGCCATCAAGGTGCCACAGGGTGTTCAGTCCAGCGATACTGTAGAGTCTTCTTTGTGGTCTTTGAGATACTGGCCAAGGGTCAATTCAAACTAATCTCCTCTGCACTGTTTCTCTGGACCAAAACACCATCTGCCAGTAACTGTGCCCTCACAGCCTCCGATCCAAGCTGGTCATTCCCCAGCCATGAAGTCAGCAACCATTTCATCGAGCGCAGCATCTCTTATGTCAGAATATGACACGGAACCACTCAAATTGAACTCCCTGGAACAAACATAATGACTGTTAAGTTTCAATATGTAATTCATATTAATGCAGAAACAATTATATACTACCACTCAAATGGATTAATGATGCTGAAAATTCAACTTTGAATCACAGGAATAAATTCTATTTAATATATTCCAGGGATAGGCAACGTCAGTCCTGGAGGGCCGATGTCCTGCAAAGTTCAGCTCCAACCCTAATCAAACACACCCGAACAAGCTAATCAAGGTCTTCATGATCACTAACCTTGCGTCCCAATGTGCATACTATCCACCCTATCTGCCCTAAATAGTATTAAAAATTACTACTACCACATAGAATTTAGGATGGATAGTATGCACATTGGGACGCAGGCTTAGGCTACAGGCAGGTGAGGTTTTTTTCGGGGTTGGAGCTACTCCAGGACTGACATTGCATATCCCTGATATATTTAAATAGAAGTGTTGTTTCAAGTTGTAATACTTCAGAATATTACTGTTTTAACAGCATTTTTACAGTATCAAATAGATGTAGCCATGGTGAGAAGAAAAAATTAAAAATATTTTTTAAAAAGTACAGTTCACCCAAAAATAAAAATTCCATCATTATTTACTAACCCCCCAGGTCATCCATAATGTATAACAGTGGTTCCCAACCACATTCCCAGAGCCCACACCCTTTTCAGGTTTTGGAGTCGCTTAACAGGCTGAATCAGTTGTGTTTGATTATAAGAGACATGCAAGATGTGCCGTGTTGGTTTGGTGGGGTGAGATCCAGAAACGTGGTTCAGCGCCACTGATGTAGATGTCCTTTTTAGTGGAACAGGAAATATGATTTCAGAAGAAAACATTCTTCTCCATTTAATTCAAGTGAACAGGACTCAACTAAGATCATTTTTGATGTTCCAAAAGTCCTTATTTAGGTTATTAAGCATCTTCTCTAGCAAAATGAGCAGTTATTTTCAATATATATATATATATATATATATATATATATATATATATATATATATATATATATATATATATATATATATATATATATATATATATATATATACACACTTTTTATATATAATTGCCACTACGTGTGACCCTCTCAGCTTGCATACATCACAGTTGTGAATTGTGAAGTAAACCATCTTATGAATGGACATCACAGAGCTTTTTGTTTTTAAATAAAAGTCTTTCTTGTGCTTAAAATATGGATTTTGGACTGTCAAATGGTCTATACTGAGCCCTGTTCACTTGCATTAATAAAATCCTGGAATGTTTACCTCAAAAATAGGGGTTCTCAACTCTGGCCCTTGAGTGCCACAAATTTTTACCTCAAACCTTGATCAAACTCACCTGCTTGTAACTTTCTAGTGATCCTAAAGACATTGATTAGCTTGTTCAGGTGTGTCTGATTAGGATTTTTAATGTTTCACTCACCTTGTTGTTCATGCACTCTGTCATTGTTAGTGACTTCTGCTTTATACTCCACCATGTCACGGAGTAACTGACCAGCTGCTGGTACAGTAATCAGCCGCACTCTTACCCATTCAAGGCTTCTTTGCAGTGTTTCCAGTCTAAAACCAAAAGAAGACGTTAAAAATATGGAGGTGCCAAAATATTAATGCCATTTTATACTAGATCCTTTTAAAAACATAAAACATAAATACAGTTTTAAGATTCAAAATATGTTATTTGATGTTACCAAACGCTTATCTAGCACCCCTAATCAAACCGATCATATGGAGAATATTCTTAATATCAAGATTTGTCACAAAAATAGAATATTTCAAAAATTGTTAACAAGCATTTACATTATAATCCTTCGAAATAATCGTAATTTTACGAGAGTTTAAAGACAAGGTTTTAAGCAATCACTAATGTCATGTGTTGGATAATACCAAAGGGTTGGTGAGAGTTAGTGCATTTGTGGGAAGTTCATAAAACTTAACAAAAACGATTCGTGGAGTAAAAACTACCCAAAATTCGTTAGACTACTAGACCTAGCAGAAAGCCTGTATGTTAGCTTTAATGTAACCATCAGTGGCCGCTCCTAAATGAGCTGACGAGCTGAATAAGCGTCGACGGTAATTAAGGAACAGATTAACAGGCAGCAATGTTTTAACAAGTCTGAAAAAACAATCCTCACCTCAGTAAAGTTGATTGGAGCACATTGGGTCTAAAATCTCCTGTCAGTTGTCGAGTGCACGCTTACAAAGCAAAATGAAGTTTCGTCTTGCCATGATCTTAATTCGATGTGAATTACTAAAATGATCAATTTGATCAATTGGTCTGGTCTGGTTCTGTTCATCATTGATTGGGTGAGAACAGTTCAATATTACTGGTTGTGGAAATCAGGGGGCGTGGCTCATTATACTATAAGGAAAATGCCGTAAATAACGCACGCTTTTGTGCAATCAGAACGGCGTTTTTCATGGTGTCCTATGGCAAGCCAAACAGTGTTAAAAGCGGTGCTTTTTACAAACACTAAAACGGCGTTAAATACAGCGGTTTTTTTTTTTTTTTACAGCGTTTGCTATCAGGACGGCGCTAATACTGTTTTAAACGCCGTCAAAACGGCGTTTTGTATGTAAACGCGATTTATCTATAGCGTAAATCTGACGATTTTGGCTTGCCATATTTGCCCGTTCAGGCGGCTCGCGCGTGTCAGAGATGCGGCTGTCTGTGCGCGCGCTGTTCACACAGAACAGAACACAGCGCGCAAGTACTGAAAGGAGTTGTCTTTCGCGCCTAATTGCTTTTTAATCGCTTGAATTTTTAAATTAACAAGGCTTAAAAACGCATACAAATGATAAACTTTAGTGACGACGCTGCAGTGGCCCGATCGGGCAAGTGACAAATCCGTCTACTGTCCTGAACGTCCTTCACGCTGGCCCCGGGCCATCGGGCAGTCCTTATTGTCGAGCCCTGCATGGTCAGGAACAATAGAGAATGTGAAGCTGATGTCTATGTGTTGTGTTCTGGGTAACTGTTTTTTGACATCATATTAGGAGACTTTGCTAGCGAGGCTAAGGCTGTGATTTGATTTTCAGTCTTGATTGTGAAAAATGTCATTTTATGCCATTCCTGCTGGATCGAGAACTGCCATATTAACTCACATCATTGTTCAGGGAAAAAAAAAAAAACTTATTACAATGTAATTATATATATATATATATATATATATAATTTTTTTTACATTTTCTACATGTAAAAACACTAAGGGAAGCAGATTGAGGAGGTGACGAAGATGTTGGATAGCAAGTCCATTAATAATGTCACTGATTAAACCCACTGCCTATCACTCAGTAAAAAAAAAAAAAAAAAATATATATATATATATATATATATATATATATATATATATATATATATATATATATATATATATATATATATATAATATGTGTTTTTGGAAGTTTTGTATATTGTTTGGTTTAATAATTAACATTACCTTTACGAGTATGTTTCTCACACTTTTGTGAATTCGCAGAACTTGCATGCAGCCACTATAAAACTGTTCACAAACTTGGTTTTGGTTGTCGTGCTGAAATACATATAGAAAACAACACAGTATGTCAGTATCTGTCAGCTGAATCTGACCTGCAGTCTCTGATTCCCTTCCTTGGCCATGGGAAAGTAAAGATTTACAATGACAACAAAGCTTAAATTACATGTAAATGTTTCCAAAAAGAAATGGATCGCTGCCTTTCAGCTTGTTGAACACATTTTAATTTGGACATTTACCGTGTGACGGCTGAAGCAGCAGCGAGCGCCCAAAGCGTAACACTGTTTTCATGGTAACCAGACACATTGTGAATGGAATTTACATAGAATTATTATGCAATGCAATAAAAGAGCTTCTCTTTTCTGCAAAAACAATACCATGAAGAATGCAAATATTTAATTTAAAAAAGCAAAAAATGTCAGCAGGTATCTGTATTAATTTCACTATCATTAGCAGAGGGCGATCCTCCTAAGATTGAGGCGCTGCCCCAGCATGCAATGCGGTGTGATGTAGCTTCACATTCTCTATACTCGAGTAAGCTATGGTGTTTAAATAATGCTTAGTTGGTACTAGGGGGCCCAAAGTTTGCCAAGAAAATATACCACACACCATTGCACCACCAGGTGGCAGGATGGAGCCATGTTTCATGTTTACACATCTGAATGTCACAGCAAAAAATGAGATTCATCAGACCAGGCAATCATTTTCTAATCTTTTATTGTCCAATTTTGGTGAGCCCGTACAAATATTAGCTTCATTTTCCTGTTCATGTTTCCTGTTCCTCTCTGACAGGAGTAGCACCCAGTATGGTTTTATGCTGCTGTAGCTTATCTGCTTTAGGGTCATTGACGAATAAGGGTTTTCTTTTTTTTTTTTTTTTTCATCTAGCCGTAGCCTTAAAAAATGTAATGTGGTTCGACCATGATTTATATTAAAATTAATTCATTTCCTTAACATGCTTAACATTTTTTAACAAGTTCTCAGTAATTAAAGTGTTTAGAAACAAAGTATTTGCATTTCTTTTGAGTTTTTATAAATAATGATCTCATATTTTTGTCCTATAATTTCAGAGTTGCCTTCTCAAATATAGTTAACAGACTTATTTTCATAAACTGGAAAAAAAAAAAAAAAAAAAAGTTTTAAAAATACCATTCACTTAAGCATGCTGTATCAGTGATTCCTATTTCAGCCACATAAATGAGATATTTTATTTTTTAATTTAATACAGTTATTGCTATTATTGGTCGCACCACATGATGAGTGGTTGCTCCAAATGACACAAATACCTTATATCATTAAAACTCTATTTAAAGAGACGCGTGTGAAAAGTGTAGAACATGGCATTAACTGCAGGCATTTCTTTAGCCTCAGTTATTTCTGAACTTTGCCCAATCTTGGCTGCTCAATTGACCCTTCGTCTGGAGTTTGATTGACAGGCGATCTGACCAATCATAACACCGATTTGGCCGCAGACAAAGCTACAGTACTGTTAAAAGTTTCAGGCTAAAGGTTTTGGGTAAAAATGCTGTAAAATGAGGATGCTGTCAAAAATAATGTCATAAATAGATTTTCTTTATCAATTAACTTCTATTAACTAAATTAAATCAACATTTGGTGTGGCCAAAGCAGCTTTTGCCCTAGGTGCACTTGAGCATAGATTTTTTTAGGAAGCTTTGCAGGTAGGTCTCTTGAAGCATCTTTGAGACGTTGCCACAGTTCTTCTGGATTTAGTCTGTCTCAGTTTGTTCTGTTTCTTCATGTCATTCCAGACAGACTGGATGATGATTTTAGCTGGTGAAAATACTAGTGGCCTTAATTAGGTGCGAAGGTGCGATGGCACCTGTTGAAACCGTTGGAGTTATTATTATGAGCCAAGCACTGAAGGTGCGTAGGCACCTATTATATCTGTTAGCGTTCTTATTAGGGGCCAAGCACCGTTGGTGCTATGGCACCTATTGTAATCCTTCTTCTTCTTCTTCTTCCACCCCGAAGTCTATGGCAGCCTTGCGGGAAAGTTGTGAAATTTGGCACACTGATAGAGGACAGTCCCAACATTAACCATAGCAAATTTGGGGTCTCTAAATCTAACTCTCTTGCGCCACCACTTGTCCAAAGTTGCACTCATGTTTATGCTAACAACTTTTGAACCGTAAGCCACAAAATGAAAATTCTTTTTCCCTCAGAATCCTTTACTCAAGCCGAGTCGAATGAAGTTCAAAATTTAACAAATGATAGGTTTAGTTTTTTCGCTATTTTCAATTGTTCATAAAACCTACTTTTTCGAACTCGTCCTACACAGTTCATCTGATTTTCACCAAAATTGCCTCAGATCATCTACAGACCATGCTGGCAAAAAAGTTATGGAACTCAAGTTGATTAGTCCAACCATTCTCGAATAGCGCACGAACGAATTCTACGAAAAGCACTCAAAAATGGATGTGAGGCTATATCTCCGCAACGGTTTGGCGTATTGAGACCAAACTTGGTGTGTGTTATAATAAACATGATCTGAGACTGCCTGCATTGTTTCGCCGCTGTGCCCCGTAGTGGTCAGGAGATATGAAAACTGCATATTTTTGCTTATAACTTCTCAATGGTTTGGCCAAAAATCACATATCCAATTTTCCCATGTCAGCCATTTTGGGCGTCGGCCATTTTGAATTTTGTAGTAAAATGCTGTATTTTATGAACGCATTGACGTATTGTTACGAAACTTTGTATGGGTCATCAGCAAGATGCCCTGAAGGAGCTTGAGAAGTTTCGAGTCAGCGCCACCTAATGGTAAAATCAAATATTCACATGCTTATAACTTTGGGTGTGGTCGACTTATTTTCACGGGGGTCACCTTTTTTGACTCCTGAATCCTTGCCGAGTCCAGCGATACCAAGCATGCCAGGTTTTGCCTTTTGGTTTGTGCAGCGTTGCACCTTAGTTCTTAAAAAACAGTTGGCAATATCTTAGAAACCGTTACTCCGATCGACACCAAACCCCCGTAGGAAATTCAAAAACTTAGCGTGCTGGCAATACACTAATGCCCAATTGCCAAAATTTTGATAGTAAGTGGCACAAAAATGCAAAGTCAGCAGTCAGTCATTTTTTCTCTTCTCATGTATAAAAATGTCTACAAAACGAAATGAGATATTTTCACCAAATTTAACAAGCATATGTATGGGCAAACTGTAAGGACACATAAAACAATTTGGTGGGATTGTGCCTCTTGGTGGCGCTATAATTGAACAAAACATGAAATTGCCATTGACTACAATAGAATAGTATGATGTAAAATGCTATATTTTACGAATGCATTGGTGTACCATTATGAACTTTGTATGTACCATCGAGACCATGATCTAAAAGTACTCAAAATGGTCTGAGACAGTGCCACCTTGTGGTCAAAAGTTATAATGAAATTTCAAATAAATGCTAATAGCTTTCAGTGCATTTTACCTATTATAATGAGACTGGTATTAATAGATTCCTTGGGTCATGCTGAGAACAGTGACACCAATGTTGCCATAGTCAGCCAAACTTCCTGTCCGGCGTTTTTATTTTCTTTAAAAACCTACTTTTTCGAACTCCTCCTAAACCGTTGGTCTGATTTTCACCAAAATCGAATCATATCATCTTCAGACTATGCAGACCAAAAGTTATGGATTTCGTATCGATAGACAAAACAGTTTTCCCATTTCTTAGCAAAGAATTTGAGGCATGATGCCAAAATGCCACTTGAAGCTGTATCTCTGCAATGCATTGGCATATTGACACCAAACTTTGTGTGTGCCATTGTCACCTCACACAGAACACACCACATTGATTTGATAACAGTGCCACCTATTGGTCAAACGTGATAAGCCAATAAATCATGTTTCTAGAGGTTTATTTATGATTTTTCAGATGTTTTGACTAAAAACATCCTAAAATGGCTTCAATTACTCATTTCTGCAGTTGGTCTGATGCTTGCTTCTGTAGTGCTTGGCCCCGTAATTGCTGCTTGCAGCTATATTTATTAGGGGCCAAGCACCGAAGGTGCGATGGCACCTATCGAAACCGTTGGCGTTATTAGGGGCCAAGCACCTATTGAAACCATTGGCGTTATTATTCTTCTTCCGTATGGAAGCCAATGGCAGCCCATAGAACCGCTCGCGGGAAAGTTGTAAAATTTGGCACACTGATAGAGGATAGTGTCAATAGTAACCACAGCAAATTTGGAGTTTCTATCTCAAAATCTCTAGCGTCACTTGTCCAAAGTTTCACTCATGTTTATGTTAATAACTTTTGAACCGTACGCCACAAAATAAAAATTATTTTTTCCTCTGAATCCTTGGCTCAAGCTGAGTCGAATGAAGCCTAAAATTCAAAAATCGTAAGGTTTAGTTTTTTCACTATTTTCAATTGTTCGTAAAACCTACTTTTTCGAACTTGTCGTAGACGGTTCGTCCGATTTTCACCAAAATTGGCTCAGATCATCTTCAGACCATGCCGACAAAAAATTATGGAATTCAAGGCGATTCGTCCAAGCGTTCTCGAATAACACACTAACGAATTCGCCAAAAAGCACGCAAAAAATGATCTGAGGCTATATCTCCGCAACGGTTTGGCGTATTGACACCAATCTTAGTTTGTGTTATAATAAGCATGTCCTGAGATTACCTGCAGTGTTTCGGTGCTGTGCCACCTAGTGGTCAGGAGATATGGAAATGCATGAATCATTCCGAGTCGAATGATATCCAATTTTCCCATATCAGCCATTTTGGGCGTCGACCATTTTGAATTTTGTTGAAAAATGCTGTATTTAATGAACGCATTGACATATCGTTACGAAACTCGTTATGCATCTTCGACACCATGCCCTGATGGTACTCAAAAAGTTTTGTGGTCCTTGTGGTCAAAAGTTATAATGAAATTTCTATATATTAGCCTATTGTAATGAGATTTATATTGCTAGATTTCTTGGACCATGCCAAGAACATAGATACCAATTATGCCATAATTGGATGAACGTCCTGTCCGCCATTTTGACTTATGCTGAAAACCTACTTTTTCGAACTCCTCCTAGACTGTTGGTCCGATGGCACTTGAAGCTGTATCTCTGCTGTATAACGGTGCCACCTATTGGTCAAAAGTGAAAAGTCATTCAATCATATTACTGGTAGTTTTAAATGATATTTCAGCCATTTGTACTTCAAAAATCTTAAAATGGCTTCAATTACTCATTGCTGCAGTTGGTCTGATGCTTGCTTCTGTAGTGCTTGGCCCCGTAATTGCTGCTTGCAGCTATATTCTTTTGCATAGTGCTGTTTATGGTATCTTTTTATATGCATTTAAACCAATTTTTAACAAAAAAAAAAAAAAAATGCAATTGAACAGAAAATTTAGGCGTCACATCATTGACCCTTTAAGGTTTCACATGTGCATTCAGAGATGTTCTTCTGCATACATAGGTTGTAATGCATTTGAGTTTGAGTTACGGATGCCTTTTTATCCTCTCAGTCCAGTCTGGCCATTGTCCTCTGACCTCTGACATCAAAGAGATATTTTAGACCACACAATTGCTGCTCACTAGATATTTTCTTTTTTTTGGACCATTCTCTCTAAAAACCTAGAGATGGTTATGTGTGAAAATCCCACTAGATCAGCAGTTTCTGAAATACTCAGACCAGCCCGTCTGGCACCAACAACCATGCCACGTTCAAAGTCCCTTAAATCCCCTTTCGTCCCCATTCTGATTCTGAACTTCAGGAGATCGTCTTAACCATGTCTACATGCCTAAATGCATTGAGTTGCTGCCAAGTGATTGACAGATAAGATATTTTAGCAAACGTGCTGTTGAATAGGTGTACCTAATAAAGTGGCCGATGAGTGTATATTACATCAGAAAAGAGTTTTTAAATTGTACTTTCATTTCACAATTTCCTATTTTTAATGCATTTTTCTTCAAATAAATACAGCCATGGAAAGCATAAGAGAAAAGTAAAAATAAATAAATAAATAACTGACCTCAAACTTCTGAAAGGCAGCATATACAGTATTTATATTTTTTTATGATTATTATTAAAATATTTTTGTTGAATTCTAATGATTTAGTTTCCCTTGTGCAAAAAAAAATAAATAAAAATAAATAAATAAATACTGTTCTTAAATAAAATGAAAATGTTTAAATAGTTATCTGACCCTTTAACATCAGTATTGTCTGGAAATTAAGACTCCATCTTGATGCTTGCATTCTGACTTTATTTCTTCTCTCCAAGAGAAGAGAGAGAAAAACAACACTTCTAGAATCAGCTTTTTTTTTTCTGCAGGTCTGCCCAAAGACTTTGTGCACAGTTAATTTGTTTTGATGCATTTGATGCTTTTCTCAATGCCATTTTGCTTACCCAAAAGAATGTTTGGTTGCTAAACTTTTATACAGTGGAGAGAGAAAAAAAGAAAGTAGAATTTGACAAGCAGTCCGTGGTGAACCAGAAATTGCTACCAACTTTAATTCAGTATTGTGAAGTATTTCCAACTGAAATAAAATATTAAATAGAAGGCTGGTTTTTATTTTAGCACACCTCCTCTCCACAATCAAGGGGAGTGATTAATGATATTGTCTGTGTTGTCAAACTGACGTCATTGGAGAAGGAATGCCATTCCAGAGCAGAAGCAAATTTTCATTTTGATTTAAGATTGCTAAAAATATTTTTCACTGGATTAACTATTCACCTCAAGGCTACCAAAATGTGCGAACAAAGTCAGTAGTGTGAATTTTGATTTTATTTGGAATACATGGAGTAACTTGCATTGCTTTAACTTAGATCTGTGGTTATATTGTTTGCACATCTCTAAAAATGTATAAATGTAAGTAGTTTTTCAAGGTCCCTATTAATATACAGTCTCTTTGTGGAAGGCTTTGACAGAAACTCCGTAGAGCTTTGTTGTGCATTCTGTGAAACTGATTTTTTTTCTTTTCAAAGCTGTTAAACTAATTTCTACTTTCATCTCCATCAGGAGTCGAAGAAAAGGTTTGATGAGGATGAGGAGTTTAAGAGGAGGGCCTACCAGTGTGTGGTTAAACTACAGAGCAAAGAGCCAGACTTCATCAAAGCCTGGAACCTCATCTGTGATGTTTCCCGGAATGGTATGTGTGACAAATTCATCACTAAGAATGTCATTCTCTCTCAGACAGTATGTGCCCCTTAGAGGGTAAGGATAATATGAATTGTTCATTGCTAAAGGAAACAGAAAACCTTTTTTTTTTTTTTTTTTTTTTTGAAAGTGTTATGCCCCGTCTAGGGGTAAAGGCGCAACATGAGGATACGGAGGAGTTTTGGAAAACGAATGAATAGTATTTTAATGAGAACAATGATTTAAAGGGGTCATCGGATGCCCATTTTACACAAGTTGATATGATTCTTTAGGGTCTTAATGAAAAGTCTATAGCATACTTTGGTTAAAATTTCTCAGTGGTACTGTAAAAAACACCTCCTTTACCCTGTCAAAATTAGCTCTGTTTTCAGCAAGCTGTTTTTTAGTCCATGTTGCTTTAAATGCTAGTGAGCTCTGCTGACTCCGCCCCGCTCTTCCGTGGAGTGACGAGCAGACCATAGATATGTGTAGATTCCCTATTCGATACGTTGATGCATCAGCCATCTCGCATTCACCATAATAATCAATTAATATTGAAAGATATACAAGCATATAACTTGCTGTTGTAGAAGTACACAGTCAATGCGCTCAAAAATTCACAGACCGTTCCAAAAATGGCACATGGCTTACGTATCGCGGCCCATAGAAACAGTCGATAATGATGCATCTAGGTATATTTATCTATGGAGCATACTAAACTTAAGCTGCGAAACTTGCTAACTAGCACATTATTATGAAAGGCGATTTGCAAATTCATAAAAACCCTTATACTCACTTCTTCTGTAGATAAAGCTGGATCACGAATGATTCGGGCGAACATAGACGCATTTAGGCAGATCGGGATCGGCACATTCCCTTCAAAGTGAAAGTCACGTTAATCCTCTGCTCTTCAGTAGCTCAGATGTCGGGAGTAAATGATGACTGCTAGAATTCATTATTACCTCCATCAACTAAAACACTTCAGTCGCTTAATCTGAGACATCTTGTCTTCCCCTGCACCGGAGTCGACACAATGGTGGACAGCTCTCAGCTCACTCAGGGCGGGTCTAAGGTAAGACGGTCTTGTCAATCAACTATTGTGGGAGGGGCCTGTACAGAACTACGTCATTCTGACAGGGCTCTCAGAACAGCCTGATTTGAGAGAGGGGATTTTAAAATAGGGATTTAAAAAAAAAAAAAAAAACACTGGGTGGATTTTTATCATTATAGGATGGATGTGTACACACACTTTCAACACACATTTATGTTCAAACAACTTGTAAAGTGAATTTTGCATCCAATGACCGCTTTAAACAGTACAATTGGGGTATTTTAGCTTCAGGAGCCGACAAGGCCAAAATAACAAACGAAAGCCAACTAATTTTTTCCCTAGTTCACAAAAGAAAATTAAATGAACTAACAATTACTTTCCTAACTCCCTGTCCAAAAACAATCAATAAAAAAGGTTCCAACAAAAATGGCGTCGGTCTCCCTACCTCCCCAAAATGTTATTATATACAATTATTTACAGTGGTAATCAAACGATTCCAAACAGGGGCAATCCAGAATCAAGGTCAAAGAACAGGCGGTAGTCAGTAATACGAACAAATGGGCAAAGCAAACAAACAAACAACAATCAATCTCTCACAAGCAAATTCTCGAATAAACACACAGATATTCTCTTACTATATAGTCTTACTAGCATGATTTGTAACTAACTGGCAAAGTCAAACAGAGCAAACACAGCAAGTGAGCACAAGGCTGAAGCAGGAAGTGATGACGAAGTCTTTATAGGCAACAAAGAGTCAGCTGACCAGGCAGGGTGTGGCACCAATTAGACTGCAGTAACCAATCGGGCTTCTTCCTGGACAGGAGACACAAACACTTCCCAAACAAAAGAAAACAGAAAAATAGAACAAAAGGGACGTAACAAAAGAAATTAATACTTTTATTCAGCAAGGATGCATTACATTGTTCAAAAATGACAGTAAAGATGTTTATAATGTTTTTTTTTTTTTTTTTTGATAGTTATTGACCTAGATATTCTATAGAATTGTACTGCAGTGGTTATATTGAGGTTGAGCGAAAAATCTAGGACTGATATATAGGACTATAATTGAGAATAATGAATGACTTGATTGATAGCAGTGGTTCTTGAGGCAAAGTTGTTCAGTATGAAGAGATATATCAAATGATATGGATATTGTGTGGATGTGTGAAACACCACGTGATTACAGAAGCATAAAACTCATTAGCGCCAACTAGTAGCTGATTTCTTTCAAAATTCTTACAGACCTTAAGGGCCATGAGTCAAACAGGCCCACCGAGTTTCGTTCCGATCGGCCTCCATTAACCTTGCCTAATAGGTGCTCAAATTAATTCAGTTGGCCTCATAAACAGACACGGCACCTTGGACAAAGACTCTGCAGTTTTCAAGTCAGTCGGACTAACTGTTGTGTAGGTAGAGCCATTTTTTTCCCTGTTATAGCACCACCAAGTGGCCAAGCTCTGAAATTTGTTTCTCATGTGACCTCAGATTGAGATTTACATAAGCGTTCTGAGTTTTGTGAAGATATCTCATTCCATTCAAAAGCTATAGACATTTTAGTAAAAGCCGCCTTGCCCCTTTCTAACGTTTTGCCGTCCCTTTGCGTCGGTGAATCGAAATTTCACCTTTTTTTTTTATAATTATTGATATTCACTCTCCAGAGTATCTTTCTGCACTGGTTTGGTTTTGATCCAGCAACAAACATAGGACTAGTTTGCAAAAGTAGGTTTTTCATAAAATAAAATAAAAATTAAAAAAAACAGAAAGCCACGGTGACGGTCCAATCCGAGGCATTCCAGTGACATAAGGCACTTGAGTCTGCAACTAATGGTTTAGGAGTTATGAGCGATTTCATACTTTTGATCATTGTAGCGCTCCTGTCAGGCCGATTGGGGTGAGCCTTGGTGACGTTGTAGGCGGTGTAAGTACTACCATCCCTCCAAGTTTCAAGTCTCTACGACTGACGGTTTGGTCTGCCCGATCAGTTTTATGTGGAGATTTCTGATTCTTGGCCATTCTAACAATTACAATAGGGTTTCAGCGCTATGCGCTTGAACCCCTAAATACTGATACTTCTTTGTAGGTGCAATATTAAAGGAATACTCAACTCAAAAGTAATAATTTTTCCCCTTTTCATTCCAAACAAGAAAGGGTGAAATACTGGGATCATGTGTTTTTTTTATTTGTTTATTTTTTATTTATTTATTTTTTTTCCAAGTGGTAAAGCTTCTGTTCAAGCAGTGAAGAGTTTTTGTGTCCAAGATGGTATTGAATTTTATTTTGATTTAATTCTACGTCTAACATTTAAAAGCTGAGACATTTTTCCACACGTTTGCTCTCCTTTTCCCTTTACTTCAATATCTGTTTAATGCAGAGGACAAATATTTAAACTAGTTTTAGCAGTTCAAATACTAAGGGCACAGATGCCCTGCACCACTGTCTGGCGTGTCTGTTCCTTGTGTCACCAGCTCTAGACAGCATCTACCTTTATCCCTTAATCAGTCCCTTCAGCCCCCCCTGAATCAGTCCACACAAAGGCTTGTCTATTGAAAACCAATTAGTGTTTGTTTTTTTCTGATGATGCCATGCAATCAGGCTTTAATTCAGGAGAGTGCCACATTTGATTTCCCTGTGGTGTGACTAATTAAAACATTTTTGTCCCTTCCGCTTTGCTGATGCAGAGTTTCAAAAGGTCTACAACTGCCTGGATATCTGCATAGAAGAGAGAGGAGAGTCCTACTACCAGGACATGATGACAGTCGTGGTAAAAGAGCTTGAGGAAAAAGGTACAGGTCGAGGGCTGTTTGACTTCTTATGTTTGTTTTACTGTCTAATAGGAAACGTTGATATCTAATAGTAAACCCCCCCAAGAAGTCTACTGGCATTTGAATAAATATTAATAAGTTGCTCTATTTCCTGTCTTTATGTATTTTTAATTGAAACAGGTTTGGTGGGATCTATAAAAAGGTTAACAGTTTAGTTAGGAAACTTTTTAGGGATAATCTGTCATATAGATGGCCTCAAACCTAACACACATGTATCTGAGTTTTTAGTTATTTTATTTATTTATTTATTTTTTGCACCAGTAATGTCTGTTTCTCAAATCTTTTGTTGTTCAAACAAACAAGTGGTCCTACCCCAAACTCGCACTATTGGTCAAGTTACTGGGCCACACTTTCATATTGCGATTCTGTTTTGTGCTGCTGTAGGTGCCGAAATGTCACGCTTCACTTTTAAGATGGCATAAGAAAAAAAAATAATTAAAATAATAAATTATGAAAAATTAATTTTAATTAATAATTTTAATAGTGTTCCATTAATTGATTGATTGTATGTTTTGTAGTGAATTTTGCTTTCGCCAACCTAAGGAGGCGAAATAGTGTAGTGATGGGTACTCACGTCACAGGTGACGTTATGATTTTTGGATCGTGTCACTTAAGGTGTGGTTAGGAGTACATCACATAAGAAAAACTGGTGGGATACCTAACTTGTAGAACCTTACTGCATTATCAACACAAGGAAGACACAAGTGTAATAAAATAAATTTTATTAACAAAAGATAGACAAGAGTAATCAACAACTACTAAATGAATACCATGAATGAAAAAGGAATAAAGTGCATAAGATGCATAAAATGCAAGTGATTATGTTGGATGTTGCTATGTCAGAGCTATGTTATCTGTAAAGATAATCTGTCGCTACTCTGAAAGAAATAAGGTAGAGAACCTTATTATGCATCAAATAAATACATGAAAGATTTGCTATAAACTGCAATCAGCTATATAACATCTAATGTCAATTAGAAAAATCATATACTGATAATACACAACAATGCCAAGGTCTCTGGAAGAGGTTTGGATAGGTGATAGTTACGTTCTCTGTGGTTGAGTGAGCAGTCCGGTGGCAGTGACTTCATGCACTGGGTGTGCTGGTAACAATGCAGTGGGAAAAGGAGCAGAGATCCGTTTCGACAGCCTTGAACACGAAGCGCTGGAGGATGCTGATCTCCTGGAGCACCAAAGGGTCCTAAAATCTGGAACACGCAGATGTGACCCTGAAGTAGGTGCAGAAGGTCCTTTAGCCTGGAACACGCAAGCAAAGGTACCTTGGAGTGAAGGTTTGCTCTCCAGAGCTTAACCTTGTTGCAAATGTCTGGATGTCTTCTGCCTCTCTGGGCTAGAGACCCAGAATTTGGTCGATCTGCTTTGTCTCTCTAGGATGGCGACTCAGGACGTACTGCATCTGTTGTTGTCTTGCTGGACGAAGACTCTGAAGTCTGAACGTAGATTATCTCTTTCCTCGCAGGCTGGAGGCACTGAACGTGGTCGTATCTGTTGCTGCCTCAAAGCTGGAGACTCAGGACTTGGTATCTGTTATTGCCTCCTCCCTCACGTGCTAGAGACTCAGAACGGAGGTTGATCTGTTGCAGTCTCTCCCTCACAGGCTGGAGACTCAGAACTGGTTTATCTGTTAGTGTCTCACCCTTGCAGGCCGGAGACTCAGATCCAGAACAGTGTATCTGTTAACGTCTTTTCCATTGCAGTACTCAGACTCAGAGCGAATGTGTCTGTTACTGTCCCTTCCCTTACGGGACTCAGATTCAGAACGGGAGTATCGGATGCTCTGTTACTGTCCCTTTCCTAACGGGCCGGAGACTCAGAACAAGGAGTGTCTTTTGGAAAGGTACCTTTATCTCTATCTGATGAGGAGGAGATTGCAATCTGGCGCTTCTCCATTTCCAGGCTGTGATTGGCTATTTCCATCAGACAGGGGGGACACGGTGTGGCCCACCCTTCTTTCCTCCTGTGGAACTTATTTGCATAGTCCAAACACACATTTAGAAAAGTGTCACTAAAGTTTTACCAATGCATCATTCACTTACCAAACCACAACCAGAATACCTTTGGCAATGTTACGAACACATTAAGTCCAAACATGATGTAAGAAGATTGAACTGTCATGCATGCATTCATTTGTCCATTAACAGCTGAGTTTGTGTAAGATGTTGCACTACACATCGCTGTCACTGAGAATACTTATTTCTCTGAATAAGTATGAGATGTGCATGTTGTAGTGTGCATCAGTTTAAGGTTTGAGAACATAGTTATGAATGGATTTGGATGGATCTCTGTGGTCTCCCTTTGTTTCACACACTGCTGCTGCATCCAGAGGATCCTAAGGAATTTTTATGGTGGTCACAGGTCAAAACCTTAGAAATCAGTCTGTTGGTGGGTGAAGGGCAGAAACTGCATTTTGACCAATGAGAAGTCCTGTCCTTCCCGGGCTTTGTTCCAAAGATCATCATCTTGCCCTCTCAGAGGTGTCTGGCCATTGTCCTGGCATCTTTATCTGATGGCATTGGACAGTTTGCTTATGTTAGTCCACCAAGATCCAATCAAAATGTAGCAAACCTTTGTCCACTATAGTGGTCAGGGAGGGCCCCTGGCATAAACTGGGCCCTGGAATGTGCTGTCCACTACAGTTTGTTTATAATTTTCATCAATTATTTATTTATTGTATATTTTAATTGATTTTTTTTATTTTTTCATTTTTATTTTGTTTTGTACTTTTTTATTTATTTTAATCACTAAATATTTATATATTTTAATTAATGCAGAAGAAATAATTGACAGTTTGAGTGGTTGGATTTTTATTTCTCTAAACAGCTTGTGAACAGTGTCAGTTATCCTTGCAAAAAGGATTTACATGGGCATCACATGAGTTAAAGATTGACTGTAAAGTTGTACAGGCAAGGTTGATTGATTGATTTTATTGCACTAGTGTCACATACTACTGGCTTTTCTTCCAAAACAGTTTTTAATTTTCACAACGCTTCAGTACCATAGATTTCCACCATAAGCACATTACTGTAAACATGATCTCTGTTTGTTTTTTATAGACTGAAAGACAGGTCAAAAGCCTTTTCTGTGCCATTCAACAGATGTTGTCGATAGACCTTAGCTTTAATGGAACTGGAACGTTCATTTAAATGCATTGCACGTTTCTAAATGCACATATCCATTGGGGGGCAGTATGGGTTTAAGATTGCTTTTAGTCCCTTGCTCAACCATCCTCTTTCATATTCCTTGCCAATCCTGTTCTCTCTCAACAGGGCTTGTGCAGTTGGACGAGGGCAGGAAGATAGTGTTTGCTCCGGGCCAGTCTATTCCCCTGACAATTGTCAAATCGGATGGAGGCTACACTTACGATACCTCTGATCTGGCTGCCATCAAAAACAGGTTGTTTGATGAGAAAGCTGACATCATCATCTATGTGACGGACAGTGGCCAGGTGTGTTGGTGAAATCTTGAACAAACCCCAGAGCAAAAACATTCCCACAGTTACCTGATATGTATGAGGACACATGCAGCAGGGGTCAAGGGCCCTGAGCAAGATAGAAGCACACCCTAGATAGAAACACACCCTAGAATTCAAACATCTGTATGTTTATAAATATTTGCAATAGATTCCTCACCTCAAATATTAATGTGTTCTAGGTCAGGAACACGGTCTGTTAACGACTCTGTCAACAGAGTTTAGTTTACATTTCTGCTCTGTTTACACAAGAAGAAAGATGTTTTCCATTTTCCATGGCTAAAATTGAATTAAGGATTTGTGATGAAGATCTTGATCCAAACTGAGCAGAACTTTTTTTGTCTATTCTGAGAATTATTTGTATTGATGATCAGATATCAATGTTTTCAGTGAGGTTTTTATTTTTATTTTTTCTCTCTTTCCTCTTCTTGTCATTTTCTGTAATGTATGACAGGCAATGCACTTCCAAGTGGTCTTTGCTGCTGCTCAGCTGATAGGCTGGTATGACCCCAAGGTCACACGGGTGGAACATGCAGGTTTTGGTGTGGTGCTCGGGGAGGACAAGTAAGTGCATTGGAAATCAACTTTATCATATTTCCACCAGGGTGACCCATAGGGCTGTAACAGCTAGTAATCAATAAAATAAATAATAAAAATAATCAGCAAATTTTCATTGGTTCGAAGCGAGATGCACAGAGCATAGCATAAAAAGAAGCAAATTCATTTTGAATAAAGCATTATTTTCTGTTGATCAGATTAGATATTTAAAATCCTCTGTACAGCTCTAGTAATAGTGTTTTTATATGAACAATAACTGGATTACTGCAGGGTTAGTAAAAAATAATTACATTCTAATATTCAGAGGAGAGAACGTTGATTATTTATCTGCTGCTTTTAAACTGTGAAAATATCACTGTATTGTAACAGTTATATTTTAAACCATAACATACACTACTGTTCAAAGCTTTAGGGTTGGTAAGAATTATATCTGATGAAATATACTGTAAAAACAGTAATATTGTGAAATAATATTGCAATTTGACTGTATGATATTATTATAATTTTCTACATTAATATATTTTAAAACGTAATTTATTCCTCTGTTGGCAGAGCTGAATTTTCAGCCACCATCACTCCAGTCTTCAGTGTCACGTCATCCTTCAGAAATCATTCTTATATAATTGATGCTCAGAAACATTTCTTATCAATTTTGAAAAAAAGTTGTGCTGTGTTGATTTTTATGGAACTGATTTGGATTTTTTTTCCAGGATTGTTAATGAATAGAAAGTTCAAAAGAACAACATTTATTTAAAATAGTAATCTTTTGTAACTTTATAAATGTCTTTACGGTCACTTTTGATCAAGTCAGTGTGTCTTTAATGGCTAAAAATATTAATTCATTTCATTATTAATAAATACGTCTTAATCTCAGTCAATTCACTATGCAGAAAGTGAAAGTAAAAAACGGAATGGCGGAGTAATGACGGAGGTTTTGGCATCTGACGCCGCATATTCTTTCAGAGACGACGAGAGACGAATCTACTTCAACATATGCTGATAACAGTATATAGCTAACTGTTTTAATTTATTCCCTTAATATTTCTCTTCTGGCCCGCGTACATAGTGAAAAAAAAAAATGAGAAGAAACGTATTTCGTGTTAAACGGGTTGTTTTTGAAAGTTGGTGCTTGAAATATGCTAAAGCTTTTTATTTTATTGATTTGTATTGATGATTGCAGTGTTAATATTTTAATAGGCCTTTCATTCATTGTATAATAGACCTGTTTTAAAATACCTCTTTTTTTAAACATTTTAATTGAGGAGTAAATAGCCTAATATTTTGTTATCCTCGCAGTACGTCAGTTATGCTGTAATTATTGCGGGGCAAATTAATTGTAATTTTAATTTAATAATAAAAGTAACTTCATAAAAATAATAGGCCTAATAAAAATAAGAATGTAATAGGCCTACATTAATTGGAAATGCCAAATCCTCTTAATATTGCCAATAATTGGTGTTTTTGACAATATCTCTGGCTGTCGTCGATACAAGATCATCGTCTTTCGACACAACCCAGCAAGGGGAGGGCAAGATATTCGATAGAATATTAATATGGTAACACTTTATTTTAAAGTGTCCTTGTTATACATGTTACATGTACTTACTATTTTAATAACAGTTAATTATGCATAATTACATGCAAGTAACCCTAAACCGAACCCTAATCCTAATCCTAACCCTAACCATATAGTAAATACATGTAGTTAATTAAAATTACTCAGTACTTAAATGTATAATTACTCTGTAACAAGGGCACCTTAAAATAAAGTGTAATCATTAATATTTTATTAATCAAAGAAAAACAAAAACTGAACAATTAATTGTTTAATCGAAGTAGTTTTTCAGTTGCAATCCTAGTGCCCCATGTGCCACTAGTTGTAGCTGTAATAAAAATATTGTAATGAATAATGTTTTATATGAATTTATATTAAATCTCCTTCCCAGGAAAAAGTTTAAAACTCGTTCAGGGGACACGGTTCGTCTAATGGACCTTCTGGAGGAAGGTTTGAAAAGATCCATGGACAAACTGAAGGAGAAGGGGAGAGATAAGGTGAGCCCCTCAAACTCGAAATTACGAAATTACCACCTTCTTATGTCACCCTCAAAGCCTCCATCCAACTCCCTTTGTATGCCTGAATACTCAGTTCAGAAGAGATCAATAGATCTCAAATGCGACCAGGGGCCAGCTGTACCAATTACTGAGTATATTAATCACAACTCCTTTGCACTCAGAAATGAAGAGCCTCCTAATGCACTTGATTAATATCTCACAAATAGCACCGAGAGCTTTTGACAGTAAAGGAGTTTGAAAAATACAATTATGTTGTTTCAGACACAAGTAGGCAAAGCACAAGTATTTAGATGTATTTAGATGTCCTCAAATAGCCTTTTTTGGAATGTTAATGGCACACATACAATTTTTAAGTTTTCATAGATTTTATTATTTGATTATTGATGTCAAATAATAGATTTTATGATTTTATTCATGACCAAGTATAGAAAAACTTAACTTGACTTTGCCAAGTGTATTATTTGTCAGAATTATGTAAAATAACACGTTGCATTAAATTTGGCAGAAAAGTTAGTAGGCATGTAATGTTCTTGTGAGCATAATCAGTTTGAACCAATGGTGTAGGACAGAGCCAACATTTGATCTGATCTGCTGATCTAAAGCTATTTTTTTGTTATCTTGTTATAGCACTCTTATTATTAGTTATGTTCATTCTCCTTTAAATGGGCACAAACCTGTAAAATCTAACATAGTAATATAAGTATAAAAGTGCAGTCACATTTACAGTGTTTCTTCTAGGATTTTTTCCAGCTGCGGTGGCAGGACTATTTCCCATGGACCATGTCCCTTCCCCACCCAAGAATCATTTGTACTCAAACTCAGAATTTTAACTAAAAAAGTAAATAGTAGGTAATAAAATAAGAACAAATAAATAAATGACAAGCAATAGCACAAACAAAAACAATAACAAGATACAAAATAAATTACCAGTACTTTTATTTTAGGCCTAATTATAATATTTAGGTACAGAATTACTACAGAAACTGAATAATCTATTCAACTGTAAAATAACACTGGATAGTCTTCACTGTATAAATAAACAGTAATGACAGAGAGCAGCAGGTTTATTTAGGCTGCTGTCTCTTTAAAACCTCATGCACGGATATACTGTTTTACATGTGTGTTTTGCTTCTCAATGATTTACATTCTATTAATAGCCTATATAACAACCATGTTTAATATAAACTGTGTTATGTGAACACTCGCCAAGATGGGCATTTTGACAATTTTGTATGCATTTGGCTGTTCACACGCAATAAGGTGCAAAACATAACTCAATTCTGTAGTCGTGCACTGTTTCAAAGGCAGCTTTATGCGCCTTTGGGTGTGCTTTGGGTGTGGGCACACAGAAAATGGTCTTTGAAAGAGTGTGCGAGTACTGTATTGAGTTCTTTTTCACTTTAAATTGGCAAGACACAAAAGTACGTGCAAATGATACATTCCGTCATCTGTCATCGTGTTATAAGTGCGTAACCTGCAGGATTGAGTAGAATTATGCGCAATACCCGCAATCCCGTGCCGAAATTCAAGTCCTGCTCTGTTTCTCTACTAATTACCCGACTGTAAATGATATGAGCAGCGTCACTATGATGTCACCGAGAAGCTGCAGCTGTGGTGGGGATGATTTTTGGTGTGGCTGCCTGCCACAGCAGAATGAATGTAGCGGAAACACTGCATTTACCTCTGTGAAATTTCATAGATGAAGTCATCATTTCAAAAGGAATCAGTGTGATCTGGAGTTTTGTGAAGTTCACCGCACAGATTTCTCTCGTGTTCAAGTTGGTCATGCAGAGTTTTAAAGCTTCTTGGTTTGAAAGTGACTTCCCATGCGAGTAGTGCTTCATACATAGCTACACTATTGGGAAAAACGATACTTTTTTTTTACCTGCGAAATTTCGCTAATGTGATCTTAAGATTAGCTTATATTTTCCTCTTTGAGTATTCGGGACATACTTGGTAACTTGTTTTTTGTAAGTGCGGCGAAAGGTCTTACCTGCTCTAACCTCACAATTTTTTGAAACTATATGTTGCAGGTTCTGACCCCGGAGGAGCTGGTGAAGGCTCAGCGTGCTGTGGCTTTTGGATGCATTAAATATGCAGACCTTTCGCACAATCGCATCAATGACTACGTGTTTTCCTTCGACAAAATGCTGGATGACAGGGGAAACACTGCGGCCTATCTTCTCTATGCCTTCACACGCATCAGGTAAACCCTCAAGGCGATGGATATCTTCATCCACATTAAATGAGCCCTGCTGGGTATTCATCTGTGTCAATGGTGCTATTTTTTTTGTCCTGTCTACTTGTTTATTCTAAAATATTAAAAGATTTTAGTTCATAATAAGATTTTAGGTTGAACCAAAATATTAGAACCCAAAAAAAAAAGAAAGGAATCAAATATACAAAAATACATACACTACCGTTCAAAAGTTTGGGGTCAGTGAATTTTTATTCTTTCTTTTTTTTGAAAGAAATTAAACCTTTTATTCAGCAAGGATGTGTTAAATTTATAAGTGATAGCAAAGATATATATTGTTAGAAAAGATTTATATTTTGAATAAATGCTGTTCTTTTGAACTTTTTATTCATCAAAGAATCCTGAAAAAAGTATCGTAGTTTCCAAAAAAAATATTTGGCAGTGTTGCCAACATTGATAATTCTAATAATAAATCAGCATATTAGAATGATTTCTGAAGGTTCATGTGACACTTTAGACTGGAGTAATGGCTGATGGAAATTCAGCTTTGCATTACAGTAATAAATTATACTTTAAAGTATATTAAAATAGAAACCATTATTTTATATTATGATAACATTTTGCAAGATTACTGTTTTTTTTTCTGTATTTTTGATCAAATAAATGCAGCCTTGATGAGCATAAGAGACTTCTTTTAAAAAACATTACAAGTCTCACTGATCCAAAACATTTGAACGGTAGTGTACATTATTTCTTATTATGGACACAGTTTTGTGGGGCTGGTTATTGACACAGATTTCACAGTTTGATTACATTATGATTCACAAACTCTGATTTGATTCAAATTCATTGATTTGATTCATTTGGATATGTATCCGGTACAGTATGCATCAGTTTTTCTTGAGGAAAAATAAATAATTGTCAACTAAAACTGTACATTCTTCAACGAACCCTGTCACTCAGTTGCTATAATATTAAAGGTTAAAATTAACAAAATATAAAATTCAATTGCTGTTTATTTTTTAAGGAGACCCTTTTTACAATATGTAACATAAGTCTCAGGTGTCCCCAGCATGTGTCTGTGAAGTTTCAGCTCAAAATACCCCACATATCATTTGTTATAACATTTTGAAAATGCCTATTTTGAGTGGAAGCAGAAATACGCTGTTTTCGTGCATGTCTCTCTAAATGCAAATGAGCTGCTGCTCCCGGCCCCCTTTTTCCAGAATAGGGCTGTGCCTTTACAGCTCCTATCTCAGATACTCTACTCTCAAAAACACGTGTTTGATTTTGATTGTCATGTCTATCGCACTGGATCTTCATTTCAAGATGGCGCCGCAGACGGCAGTGTTTTGCTCTCCAGCTTTTGTACTGTTTTTGTTAGTTTTTCCTGTTTTTTTGTTTGTCAAACACAATCAGTTTTACCAGGGGGTGAACTGCTGAACATTCGGCAGAACACACCACACGGTCTTTTACCGGCGGAACATGCTTTTACATCAACGAAAGGTGGTGTACAGACATTACAGTGTCAAAGAAAATGTGCTGTCCAGATCTAGAAACACTTTTCATTAACTGTAAGCCATTCTATTCGCCGTGGGAGTTTTGTTCGTTCATTCTCGTGAGTGTTTACATTCGTCCGCAAGCGCACGTGAGCTCAGCTTTACAGAAACTCGCTGATCAGATCACAGAGACAGAACTACAGCACCTGGACTCTGTTTTAATCATTCTCGGGGACTTTAATAAAGCAAATCTCTCCCGTGAGCTACCAAAATACAGACAGCATGTTACATGTCCCACCAGAGACAGTAATATATTGGCTCACTGTTACACAGCAATAAAGGATGCATATCACTGTCCCACGGGCAGCTTTGGGGCTCTCTGATCACTGCCTGGTTTATCTTATACCAACTTACAGACAAAAACTTAAATCTGCTAAACCTGCAGTAAAGACTGTAAAGAGATGGACTAACAAAACAGAGCAGGCATTACAAGCCTGTTTCGACCTCACTGATTGGAGTGTTTTTGAAGCTGCCACCAACAATCTGGACGAGCTCACAGAGACTGTAACTTCATATATCAGTTTCTGTGAGGATTTATGCATCCCTACCAGGACTCATTTAACATTCAATAATGACAAGCCATGGTTCACAGCAAAACTCAGACATCTTCGTCAGACCAAAGAGGATGCGTACAGGAAAAGGGACAGAGTCTTGTACAATCAGGCCAGAAACACACTGAATAAGGAGATTAGAGTGGCTAAAAGGAGCTGTGCTATAAAGCTAGAGCACCAGTTTTCTGCCAGTGACCCTGCATCGGTGTGGAAAGGTCTGAAAGCCATCACCAACTACAAGACACCATCCCCCAGCACTGAGGCCAGTCAACAACTTGCTGAAGACCTGAATGAGTTTTACTGTAGATTTGAAACTCCCAGTCTAACACCCCACACCGACTCCGAACATCTCTCCACACGACCATTAACACCTCCTGAAACCCCCTGCAGTTTGCTTACCGTGCAAACAGGTCCGTGGATGATGCAGTCAGCATGGGACTGCATTACATCCTGCAACATCTGGACAGACCAGGGACTTATGTGAGGATCCTGTTGGTGTTGAAAGCCGAGCTGAAGTCCACAATCATCCCAACACTCCCGCAGACCAAACTAACCCAGCTCTCTGTCCCTAGCTCTATCTGTCAGTGGATCACCAGCTTTCTGACAGATAGGCAACAGCTAGTGAGAATTGGTAAATTCACATCCAACTCCTGCACCATCAGCACTGGTGCCCCTCAGTTCTCTCCCCACTGCTCTTCTCCCTGTACACCAACGATTGCACCTCTAAAGACCTCTCTGTCAAGCTACTGAAGTTTGCAGATGACACCACAGTCATCGGCCTCATTCAGGACGGTGATGAGTCTGCTTATAGACAGGAGGTTGAAGAGCTGGCTATCTGGTGCAGTTATAACAACCTGGAGCTCAACACGCTCAAACCGGTGGAGATGATCGTGGACTTCTGGAGAAACCCGTCTGCACTCCCCCCACTCACCATCATGAACAGCACTGTGGCTGCAGTGGAGACATTCAGGTTCCTGGGCACCACCATCTCTCAGGACCTGAAGTGGGATGCTCACATAGACTCCATTGTTAAAAAGGCCCAGCAAAGGTTGTACTTCCTTCGCCAGCTGAGGAAATTCAACCTGCCACAGGAGTTGCACACAGTTCTACTCAGCCGTCATTGAGTCTGTCCTGTGTACTTCAATAACTGTCTGGTTTGGCTCGGCTACAAAATCAGAAATCAGAAGACTACAGAGGACAGTCCGGTCTGCTGAATCATTAGTGCTCCGCTGCCCACCCTCCAAGAACTGTATACATCCAAAGTGAGAAAAGGGGCTCAGAAAATCACTCTGGATCCCTCACATCCAAGCCATCTCCTTTTTTAACTTTTGCCATCTGGTCGGCGCTACAAAGCACCGAATACCAGGACAGTCAGCCACAAGAACAGTTTCTTTCCCCAGGCAATCTACCTCATGAACAGTTAAATGTTCTCCCACTGTGCAATAAAAATGTGCAATAACCTGATATTTATTTATCACCCTACATCCTAGTACATCCTTCATCTTATTTCTTATTCTTTTATACTATTGCTATTCTGTTTTATCTATAGCACACCTGTACATAAAATTTATTATTGTTTTTTTGTTGTTGTTGTTGTTTTTATTTTAATATTTATATATATGTGTATTTTTGCTCACATATTTTTTATTATCTGTGTGTTGTTGTTGTCTCTGTGTACTGGAAGCTGTGAAACTAAAACAAATTCCTTGTATGTGCAAACATACTTGGCAATAAAGCTCTTTCTGATTTATGATTCTGATTCTGAAATCATGCGTTTTAAACCATTTTAGTTTAAACTTCTGATGTATGGTTTTCTTAGCACACACATCCAAAGCACACACACAGAAAGTGTCTGTCACACGTCATGTTAGTACTAAACTAAGTTCTCTTTCATGTCTTAAACTGTCAAATACACACAAGTTTACATTAAAAACACACGTTACAAAAATAGTCAGCCAAAGACAGAATAGTTAGCATGCTTTGGCGTTAGAACTGGTACACCGTTGTTGTTGTTTGCGAAAAAACAAATATAAAGACATAATTAAAGATATAAAGAATATTTAATACAGTGCATATGTTTAGCATTCTCCTGTCTAGATTTATCTTTTTTTTGTTTTTGTTTTTTTCCAGTTGACAAAATGTGCTATGGACATTGAATGGCTTTCTTATGTTCTATATTGTTTGTATTACAGTATTGACCCATCTTCACCAGTATGTACAGTCAGGTCCATAAATATTGGGACATTGACACAATTCTAACATTTTTGGCTCTATACACCACCACAATGGATTTCAAATGAAACGAACAAGATGTGCTTTAACTGCAGACTGTCAGCTTTAATTTGAGGGTATTTACATCCAAATCAGGTGAACGGTGTAGGAATTACAACAGTTTGCATATGTGCCTCCCACTTGTTAAGGGACCAAAAGTAATGGGACAGAAACTTTCACTTTTTAATACTTGGTTGCAAATCCTTTGCAGTCAATTACAGCCTGAAGTCTGGAACGCATAGACATCACCAGACGCTGGGTTTCATCCCTGGTGATGCTCTGCCAGGCCTCTACTGCAACCGTCTTCAGTTCCTGCTTGTTCTTGGGGCATTTTCCCTTCAGTTTTGTCTTCAGCAAGTGAAATGCATGCTCAATCGGATTCAGGTCAGGCCATTGCATAACAGTCCACTTCTTTCCCTTCAAAAACTCTTTGGTTGCTTTTGCAGTATGCTTTGAGTCATTGTACATCTGCACTGTGAAGCGCCGTCCAATGAGTTCTGAAGCATTTGGCTGAATATGAGCAGATAATATTGCCCGAAACACTTCAGAATTCATCCTGCTGCTTTTGTCAGCAGTCACATCATCAATAAATACAAGAGAACCAGTTCCACTGGCAGCCATACATGCCCACGCCATGACACTACCACCACCATGCTTCACTGATGAGGTGGTATGCTTAGGATCATGAGCAGTTCCTTTCCTTCTCCATACTCTTCTCTTCCCATCACTCTGGTACAAGTTGATCTTGGTCTCATCTGTCCATAGGATGTTGTTCCAGAACTGTGAAGGCTTTTTTAGATGTCGTTTGGCAAACTCTAATCTGGGCTTCCTGTTTTTGAGGCTCACCAATGGTTTACATCTTGTGGTGAACCCTCTGTATTCACTCTGGTGAAGTCTTCTCTTGATTTGTTGACTTTGACACACATACACCTGCCTCCTGGAGAGTGTTCTTGATCTGCCAACTGTTGTGAAGGGTGTTTTCTTCACCAGGGAAAGAATTCTTCGGTCATCCACCACAGTTGTTTTCCGTGGTCTTCCAGGTCTTTTGGTGTTGCTGAGCTCACCGGTGTGTTCCTCCTTTTTAAGAATGTTCCAAACAGTTGTTTTGGCCACGCCTAATGTTTTTGCTATCTCTCTGATGGGTTTGTTTTGTTTTTTCAGCCTAATGATGGCTTGCTTCACTGATAGTGACAGCTCTTTGGATCTCATCTTGACAGTTGACAGCAACAGATTCCAAATGCAAATAGCACACTTGAAATGAACTCTGGACCTTTTATCTGCTCATTGTAATTGGGATAATGAGGGAATAACACACACCTGGCCATGGAACAGCTGAGAAGCCAATTGTCCCATTACTTTTTGGTCCCTTAACAAGTGGGAGGCACATATGCAAACTGTTGTAATTCCTACACCGTTCACCTGATTTGGATGTAAATACCCTCAAATTAAAGCTGACAGTCTGCAGTTAAAGCACATCTTGTTCGTTTCCTTTGAAATCCATTTTGGTGGTGTATAGAGCCAAAAATGTTAGAATTGTGTCGATGTCCCAATATTTATGGACCTCACTGTATGTGGGACTCAGGATTTTTGTTTGTGTGCAAATGAATGAATGAATGCATGCATTTATTTTGCAGTCATTGTGTGTGTTTTTCTGGCTGAAATGAGTATGTTTGTGACAGATCAAGTTCTGTTGTCATCCTAGTGGATGCTCAGCACAGAGCAAACACAATCACCTTGTGTTTGCTTTGTTTGCTCTGGAGCCTGGGGTAGCTCATTCCCTCTGGTTTCATGAATTTGGAATGCTTTGTCCTTTCTTTAACAGGCTGTTCAAAACAATTGGTAACAGAAGGTAACATTGGTAACATTTGGAAGAAGTAAAAGTGGAAATCAGATCCAATGGCAGGAGCAGAGCCTACAAATAAAAATTATTGGCCATGGCAGCAGTTGGTGGTGATTTCAGCATTTTGATTCTTAAAAACACATTGAATTGAACCTGATCCTCTAATGCTCTGGCAGAATGGACTTTTAGACACTTAGTCATGGTAATATTTTTTTCTTGTATAATGTTTTTCTTATGTGAGATGTTGCAGCAGTTAAATGTCACTTAAAATTTTTGTTTCGCCATTTCCATTAATCTTATCCTGTGTTGATCTCAATAATAGACCATCCAAATAGTTTGCTTTAAAATTAAAATTATGATGTCATCATTGTTCTTCTAAACCCATTCATCTCTTTAATGGAAAACAAAAGAAGAAAATCTGAAGAAAGTTCTATCTGCTTTTTCCCCCATACAGTAGAGACATACAGTGACCGGTGGCTATCAAGATTCGTAACTAAAACGTATCATAAAAATTATTTGTATAACTTAAGAGCTGTTTTACATGTTTTTTTATGAAACTATTTTGAAACAGACCTGAAATTAAATTAAATTAAACTAAATTAATCACTGAAAACTAGGGGTGTGAATTGGCACTGGTTTCACGATTCAAATCGATTACGATTATCATGTCAACGATTCGATTCAATATCATGATGCATCACAATGCATCACGATTATATCAAATTTATTTTGTGCATTTTTATTAAATTTATAAGCAGACTACTTTTTAAAATAATTATGTTAATTAATATATTAATTAATATGTAATTAATTATTGTTAAGAATACAAAGTAAATATAGCTTCAAAACATACAAGCAAATATAAAGTAATAAAGGGAGAAAAGACGATTACAAGTGATGAACAAAAAACTTTAAGTATCTGGGAGTGCTTTAACTACCACAAGTTTACAGATTCCTCAGCATTATTGCCATTTGATTATTACTGATGAGATCATAGAAACTGGCAGCTTTAATAGACTGCATTCACACTAATGCACAGATCTGTTTCCACATATCAGATGTTTTGTCCTGTTCTGAAAACATAACTGACTGTTTGCATCAATTTCGTATCATAATAGTAATGCAGTGCATTTAACCGCAGCAGCGATTGACAAACAAACACAAAGAGCATGTGAAAGTCTGTCAGTACGTGAGTTTAGTGCATCTAATACGTACTGCATTCCAAACAGCAGAAATTAAAACATATCTAAAGTAAAAGACTAAAATAACAATGAGTTGGAAGCACAAGCAATGCACACGTCTCATAGCGCATTTTCTGTGCAATGAAGACCGCCGCAATTGTCTCTAGAGCGCACACACGTGCCATATGCGGGAAAAAGCCAAGCTCAGATTTTAAAACATCATGGCCTATAATCAATTATGGTCTATTACTGCATCGATGCAGTAATGCAGTTCACGTCCGCATCGCGATGCATCGATGCAACGATTAATTTTGACACCCCTACTGAAAACCTTTTAATCCAGATTACCTTTGAAATTGTGTTTGCTTATGGCATTATTATTACCATTGATGAATGTTAAAATCTTTTTGTTAAAGTTCTCAGTGAATGAAAACATCCTGCAAAGTTTTAAATCTGATAGTGCACCATGTATAAAGTTATTGTCTCTCAAAAGAGTTGACTCTGAATCATAGAAACGAGTCATTTTTAAAACTAATCCAAAGCCGTTTTCATTAGCATATTGCCCGCCCACTTGTTGCATGTGCAGACCTGGGAAAACTTGATTTTCGCTTTTGTCTGAATGAAAATGCAAATTCATTCTTTGCCACTAGGTGCTGCTTTTGGAGCATTAAAAGCTCACAAAAACTGCTTTAAATTAAATCGACCAATCACCGCAGATTAGCGTCACGCAAAGGAGTGGTTTGGAAAAATGAATCGTTGAACGAATCGTTTGGGAGTCGTTGAGCAAATAAGGTAAAAATAAATGCATATTATAAGAAAATTAAAGTGTTTTTTGACCTTGCATGCATGTCAACCTGTTGTTGGGGACTCCCAAAACCAAAATATGAACCTTTCATAACCCATAATAGGGGCACTTTAACGGAAATAAAAACTACCATAACTAGGAAAAACTGAAACTAATATACAGTTTCATGGCATCAAAGCTAGTTAAATCAATGGGGAAAAAAAAAAAAAGTGATAAGCAATGATGTATATAGTAAGTACATTAACTTCGGAAGCCCTAAAATACTAAAACTGAGAAAAAACAAAAGACACTGAAACTAAAAAAATTAAAGCAATGAATGCACAAAAACTAAGTTAAAACAGCAAAATGCAAATAACTGAAATAAAAAATAAACATTTAATTGCTAATGATTAAAACTAGTTTCATATTCAAGGTTTGCTGTCACTAAGCTCAATTTGATTTTCAACCGAGCATGCTGTAATGTGTCTAGTTTGACCATGCGGAAATGAGATTCATAATATGTACAATAACACCCATTCTTCTATTTCTCTCCAGGTCTATAGCTAGACTGGCTAACATTCAGGAGGCCACCTTGCGCACAGCAGCTGAGACCACAGAGGTCCTACTGGACCATGAGAAAGAGTGGAAACTGGGTAAGTGCATCCTGCGCTTCCCTGAGATTCTGCAAAAGATCACAGATGACCTGTTGCTTCACACATTGTGCGACTACCTCTACGAGCTGGCCACCACCTTCACAGAGTTCTACGACAGCTGCTACTGTGTGGAGAAGGACCGACAGACAGGTGGGTCCCCCCAACTAAGAAAGAAAAACATGCTCAGTACCAAAATGTTAATGGTTACAAGGTCTTAATGGATAAATAAATTTAAGTTCTTGTGGTTTTTGCTCTTCAGCAGATTTGTCAGGGCAGGGTGTAATCGGTCAGTATAAACTTTTAATGTAATGAAAGATGCTAAATAGAAGAGATGTAATTTAAGAACACTTTCACAGTTTTTCACAGTTCAGTTCACAGTGTGCAATATGTTTTAATGAACAAAAAAAAATGATTCATTTGAACAGGGAGATACATTCTAGGACAATATCAGAAAATCCCTTAGTATTTTTTTTCCCCCTCCCATTTTAATGTCCTCATTAAAAACTACAGTAGTTACTTAGGCACTAATGAAGCTACTGTCTCTTGAATTATACAGCTCCTTTAGTCTTTGTGTATATATATATACTACTAAAACTGAGTTGTACTGAAGAGTTTGGAAAATTTTTCGCTTATGGGACTTTTAGCTTTTCTTTTATAATTCTTTAGTTTTAAGCACAGTGATTTAAAAGCTCATGGATTTAAATGTAAACTATTTCAACAGCACCAAATGCAAAAATAATGACCATTTTCAAACAAGTCTCCTAAACAGTGTTTAATTGGTTATTTATGCATCTCACATTAAACTAGAAAAACTATTTTAAGATAACAAAAAATTCACCCTAATAAATTACCTTTAATGACCAAGACATGGCAGAACGTCCTTGATTTGATTGAAATGATCCTGCCTCTTTGCAAATGGCCCATTTAATTAATGACTGCTCTGCATCGTTCTTCTCAGGGGAAGTGATCAAAGTCAACATGTGGCGGATGCTCCTCTGTGAAGCCACCGCAGCAGTGATGGCCAAAGGTTTTGACATTCTGGGGATCAGTCCAGTTGAGAGGATGTGAACTGGTCATTGCCTTCTTCCTCTAAACACTAGACCTTTTTGATGTCTTGAGGGATTCTTATACCAAATAAAATTCATACAACTGTCCATAACAAAAGCTTTGACTTGCAGGTCATTTTTCCTCATGTAAATGTCAAGACCATCTGGGTCCTGAAAAAAAAAAAAAGAAGTCTCTTCGTCCCTTCTATATGACAAATCTGAATCTTATTCTAGTCGGTCAAAAAGAATTAGCTCACCTAATTTTGGTTTACCTAAAGCTTTTACAAAAACTTTATTCATTTAGGTGTCGGACTTCCACAATATCCATAAAATATTGTTCTGCTTTGAATTGTAATGCAATAAATGAATTTCTTAATATGATTCTATTCACTGGTTTATTTCTATATCTACTTTCCATTCCTGCTAGAGGCTTTAGGAACATTATTCAGTTTGAGAGAGTAAGTTATTTAATTTAGTGTTCAGTGTTTGATTTGCTCTTGCCATCAGGATTGAATTAACTGGGGTTGATAAATGCACTGTCTATGCCTGATAATCTGTCTGAAGATCAAGTGGAATGATTTAATTCACTCATCGGATCAATGGTTATTTACTCCCTGCAAATTGGGATTTTCTTGATCATTTCTAGTCTGAGATCACATGTAAAGATACAAACATTTAATCATTTGGTTGAATCAAGGTGAATCCATTAAGTTTCTTTTAACCTATTCTAAGGTACTTCATGTGTTTAGTAGGCCTACTTTTCAACCCAAAACACAATGATGTTGTTTCCGATCAAGTGCAATTCAATGCAGTTCAGTTTGGAAGCATAAGTGATTGTGAATCAGTTTGACCTTTGGTTCAGTTAAAAGCAAGGCAACCTTTAAAAAGGGAATGGTTTAGCAGGTGGAGGCCACAGACAACTGCTCTCTCCTTATCCTTCCTGACTGATTTGTCTCTAGGTTTGTTTTGTTTGGTTCCTTGTCACTCGTAGCATGAGGCAGTATCTGAAACCCAATCATGTTGCACAGGTAGTCCTCCGTTGCAAGGAGGTTTGGTGTTTGCCAGCACAGTTTCAAGATATGATAGATATGACTGAATTCACGACAAATTCAACAAACTTAATAATGCGTTTTTGTCACATAGAAAAGCACTTGAAAAGCATTGATTTTGAGCTAAACTGCTGGAAAGTTACTGCTAATAAATTCGGTGATCATTTCCTCACCTTCATGTTGTTCCAAACCTGTATGACTAACTTTCTTCTGTTGTACACAAAAGAAGATTTTGTAGAATGTTACCAAACCATTTTGGTTACCCTTGATTTCTACTGTATGGACAAAAATTTCTTGAATTTCTCAAATTGTGTTCCACAGAAGAAAGAAATTCATACAGGTTTGGAATGACATGATGTTGAGTAAATGATTACAATTTTCATTTTTGGGTGAATCTCCCTTTAAGAATTTTATTATTTGTAAATAATAAACACCTAATTTATATAAGACACTGATATTTATCTTTAATCACGCCCTTATTGAATTAACATTTTATTCAATTAAAATTCATTAGAACTAAACATCTAAAAAGAAATAAGTTCTCGCTTAGAATCCAGAGTTTAACTGACTAGTATTAGTAGGATGGTGGTCACAAGAAGTAAAACCATGGTCCTCATTACCATGGTTATATGGTTTTTAAAATAAGTAATAATAAACTATAACATTTGTAGTTAAAAAATAAACATGAGGAAACTACAAAACACCTATAAAATTAAAATATTCCACAATATTTAATAACAGTAACAATAAATGCATTTCTGCCAACACATAGGTTATTTGGACAGTGTTAATAACTTCGTTAAATTACTATGGTGCTGATGGTGACAAGCCTATTGGTGTTTTCCAATATACCTCATTGTCGTGGCTGTTTTCAGCCAACATCACTACAGAACCTTTAATGTTCCCATATCACACGACCGTATAACAATTCTGTGTCACATCTGAATGGATCAAGCGACTTGTTCTGTTTATCACTTATAAATCATGGCAGAAGCGCAGCGCACGTTCGTCAGCGCTGTGCGGGACACTGATCCCACTCTACTTTGACGCGCGGCTGGCGGATGTACCGGGGAGCGCTGCTTCGCGCTTTTTGAGTATTTGCTTAAAGCCGGGCATACACTGCGCGATTTTCATCCGATTTTGAGCCGAATTCTGACTCGTGCAACTCTTTTTTTGAGTCGGGCCGAATTTCAGCTTTGTCGTGCAGTGTTTGTTCAGTGTACAGGGGGAAACGAGAAGCGATTAGCCTCTCCCGACAGGCAATCGAACGGTCGGATGAATTTATGACATGTCAGAAATTTTGGTCGCTCCTCGTGAGGGTATCGCTCAATTGAAGCAAAGCTACGAACCGATGCCCTAAACCAAAGTACCTTTTAAGGAAAGTCTGTTCACTCGGCCGCCATATTTGCAACGCCTCTGGGCAGCTTAAACAAGACCAAGTCCTATCAAAATGAATGGGGGAATCCTGAGATCTCAAAAACTGCTTGCTGAACTCGCGATTAAATTACATATTTCAAATCAGCAACAAAATATGAAATGAACTGCCCCATAAATGTTGTTTCTTATGTTCAAATAGCGTTTAAAAAGCTCATTTTTCAGGCTAGACCAGCCAATGCGCATGCTGTTCCAACGCGCTTATGACTGCGCAATGTGCGCATGCGCATCGGCTGCTCTAGCCTCAGGTTTCTATGCGAACCGGAGCTTCTAATGGCCGCTGCAGTGACGCAATGAATTTACCAATCAGCAATTGGCTCTTTCATTTAGAAGGCAGGACTATCCCGCCATAATGCGCGTTGCGGTTTCTCCCATTCATAAGTATAGGAGTGAACCGTCTTTGTATTTCTAGTCTTTGCCTAAACGCAGTGCATTTTCCCTCACTGTAGCCTACAGGAAACAGTAGCCTACTTTAACTAGGCTTTTCATGGGTTTAATGTGACGTCACACAGTGGTGCGGCCGCAATTTGTAGGACCGAATTGCAGTTCGGTCAATATTCAGTGCTGCGCTCTGGGCTGTGATAACAGCAAATCCAGGGGCGGACTTACCCATTAGGCAAAGGTAGGCGACTGCCTTGGGCCCCCAAAAGCCAAGGGCCCCCTAAAATGTTTTTCATATAGGCCTACGAGATGCGCATCATTAAGCGCGGACACGCGAACGGTTGCTGTTTACGGTGTTTATTACCACGACAACCGTCTGCGTGTCCGAGTCGAACGTGCTTCTTGTGTATCCTGCGTGTAGCAAATGAAAATATTATGCATCTGAAGCTGACTGCTGCACGAGCGCGAGGGTCTCTCTTTCCCAGCGCGCACACCCCTCTCTCTCTCTCTCTCTCTCTCTCTCTGCGTCTGCTCTGTTCAGCGAGCGGCTGAAAGGAACAGCGCTTTCAGTTAAAACACAGATATGTTGCTTCTCTAATTTTACATGCAAGTATAGCCGAAATCACAGCACAGCTATTGTCTTTATCTTATGTGTAGCCTATTTGATTTTTATCAGACGACGGCACGATAATAAATCAGGATTTTTGTGCAGATTAACATCTTGGAAGGGAGAGCTGGTTATGTATTCTTAATGTGTCGCGTTTCAGTCACTATTTCATATTCATATTTAGCAGCATCAAAATACAGTATGTGGCACAGAGAGGCAAACAAATGTAATAATAAATGTACATTTTGCATGTTCAGAAGAAGTGAGCTGCCCTATCATACGAAAATGTAAACAGGTTTGTGTCAGTAAATTGCTCGGTGCAAAGAAAGAGAATAATAGGAACCTGGTATTTCTATGTTCTTTTTTTTCATGTGTTTAATAGACATGAACAAGTTCTTTGAAAAACATCTATGCCCTTTTGTCTAGTCTTCATGCTCTGTTAACTATGGTTTCACTAATAATAAACATATATTGCATAAAACATCCATATTTGGCCATGCCCATGTTGATTAGAGTATTAAAAACTTGAAAAGTATTAATTTAAGGTACATGTAGAACAGATAAAAATGTGTGATTAAGTTGCGATTATTCGCAAGTTAACTCACGACAATCATGCGATTAATCCTGATTAAATATTTTAATCCATTGACAGCCCTAAGCTAAAATGACTAAACTTAAATGTAGGCTTACACTGGTAACTCATCATTAGACTTTCCTCTTCAATATAGGCTATATTTTTCACACTTTTCTCATTCTCGCTACTTCAGGTTTTTATATGAATGAACCTCTGAAGGGAACCAATAGTCTTCAGAAAAGTTTCGATGACATTTTCATTTTACCTGATAAAGTATCATTTATGAGCTGAGTACTGCTTTGTTTACAGCCGTTACCGGGGAAACCGCTATATTTCTGACATTCCAAAAACACCTCCTACTGGCAGAGAATGAATGTGCATTTTCAATAATCCAGTCTGCAGTTTTTGTTCAGACCAATGCGAAAATCCACCCACATAAACCCGTTTTAAATAATATAATAATTTATACTTCTGACTCATCCCTTTTCTTAAAAAAAAAAAAAAAAATGGTTTAAAGGTTCAGTTGTGAGGTTCATCATTTTATAATTTATTTTGTTTTTTGTTAAAACTTGTATCTCAACAGTAAATCAATTGCTATTTCGTGGTCTACAACATGAAAGAATAAAAGTGTCTGCTAAATGAATAAATGTAAATGAAAGAATCCCATTATAACATTGTGCAGCAGCAAGCATCATGACAAAAAAGGAACCTCAACGTTGATCTAGGTGAATGTGTGCAAATGTATAGGGCCCCATTCCTATATTTGCCTGGGGCCCCCAATTCACTAAATCCACCCCTGAGCAAATCACAATGGATTACTTGCCAAGAGATGGGGATGTATGGGATTCTTTTGATTAAATATTTCTCGTAAGCATAGATGCATTTTTACATTTTAGTATTTTAGTTAGCAATTTCATAATGAAACTTGCAAAAGGTTAAATTCGCGTGCGAGACTGCTGATTTGCCAGAAAACCTTCGTTATGTTCCACCTAAAGCTAATAAATCAACGAGATGTTTTTGATCTTTGATCTAAGTACAGTTATGTGAGTCTAGAATGTTTACGCTTCACTAAACTTTGACGATCAGCACTCCGATCCGCAAACAAACAGATGAAGAAGAGGAAGAGGATGACGGTCCAGCGCATACAGGGAGAAAGGTTTGTAGTTTTAGCTTCCACGTTCTTATTTTTATGAATGTAACTGAACGTAATTACTTAAAGGATGTTAGAGCGAAGAGGATTTGTTTGTACTATTAGTATTATAATTCTATAGAAGAACGTTCTTTTCAAATAATCTGTTAACTAAATACATAAGCTAGTTGCAGTGATTTTTACAATGACAATGTACTGCAATCAAATTTAATGCATCAATATGTCTGAGATCATCTGCAGTAAAAGTTACCTGCTTTTACAGTTGCTATCTAAGCAGACTTAAATGTACAGGTGCTCACCAAAACACATATAACTACAACAAAACACAGAATCACAGTTTTGTGCTACTTTAGTTGCTTCTTCACTTAGCATATAGAGACATACAGGAATAACTGAATATTTCTCTTAAATGTGTCACAAATGTCTTTTAACCTATGTTTTGTAGTAACCAAGAGAAGTGTCATCGCAGAAGAAATGGCAGGTGTTCCTCAGACAACTGTGAACACTGAGCAGTGCTTGGAGTCAGACAGTGGACATCATCTTCATTATACTTCTCTGACTGGACTAGCAAGGAGCAGTTAGAGTCGATGAGAAAGTAAGTTCAAGTACATGTCAGCACTGACCATGATTATACCATGTAATATAATGTTTTCTGCAGTTATTGGGGGGAATCTTAACTGAAGAGACAAACTGACCAACAGGAAGCTATGGATCTATTGAATGTGCATTTTTTTAATTTTTATTTTTTAAGTATTTTATTGTGGTATTTACTGTTATTTTTCTGCACAATGATGACTAGTGAAAAGTGTTTCTACTAATTTACTTAAAAGTATAGTTAACCCAGAATTTTGTCATCATTTAAATTATTACATCAATTCCCCCTCATTTTTTTTCAAACCCCTGACTTTTGTTTTTCTGCAGAACTCAAAAGAAGGTACTTTGAAGAATGCTGCTAATCAAAACCAACAGGTTAGTCACGTGTATACGACATAAATGGAGTAAATGATTTTCATTTTTTGGTAAACTATTTTTTTAATTAGGATGATACACACTTTAAATTTCAATCATACTGGACACAGCCACATAATGTGCTAGAATTAAATGGGTAAATAATAAGTAAATAATCTTTCAAATAACATGTGCTTTAATACTATATATATATATATATATATATATATATATATATATATATTTCATTCAGTTTAGTGCATTCAATTAAACCTTTAGTATACTTGTGCATTATTTGCTATTTACAGGTGCAGAAATGAAAGCTCCCAAGCAAAGAACTCAATGGACTAAGATGTGGAAAGATATGCTGCACAATGAGCAACAACCAAGAACAGTATTCACTGATTACCTTTAAAAATGATTCATAGTAACAGTTAGGTAATAATTATTTAAATTATTTTACCAATTACAAAATGTTTAATTCCAAAACGTTGCCCATTACCAATGTGTTTTTCAAAACACCTTTTAAATTTTGAATGTTTTAACCTTTATTTATTAAATGTTACAGTCCAAGTGTACATATAAATGCCTCATTCATTCAAGTAAATGCATGGGTAATTTGGCAAAATGTTAAATATTTTATCTACACTTATTGTATAACTGCTGTTTTTTGCTGTAATTGTATGGTTTTGTAAATAAACTGTTTTGTAAATAAATTTTCCTCATGCCAGCTTGGTCAAGCTAGTTATTTAATGGACTTTAAAATTGCTTTCATAATAACGAGATGTTTACAGATTTGTTAAGTCATGTTATTTATGTATTATAATCTGTATAATTAAAATGAAAGTAAACATTTTGTCTAGGTAACGTTATCAATTTTAAATGAAATAATATAGATGCAAGCAGTGATGGCGAGCCCAAGCCGTCAGTGCAAACATGCATTACAGTAACCCTCTGGCAGTCTGGTTTTGAGGGATACAGCAATGAAAGGGTTAATCCAAACTATCAAGACCGTGAAAGAGACACACACACACACACACACAACAATATATACAATTTTGGTAACACTTTCAATAAGGTTTCAGTTATTAACATTAACTATATTAAATAATATGAACAATAATTATATAGCTTTTATTAATGTTAGTCTCTCTCTATCCTCTCTCTCTCTCACACGCACACACACAGAACTATGTAGAACTTTTGTAACACTTTTCAATAAGTTTTTAGTTTTTAACATTATATAAGTTAACATGAACAATATTTTTTATAACATTTATGAATCTTGGTTAATGATATGTTCAAAATTGACTACTACACTATTAATTAAAATTTCTAGTTAATGTACATCAGTTACTGTACCATGAACTAACAAAGAATTTTTTACTAACACAAAGAAATATAGTAAAACATATGTAGTTCATACTTAGTGTGTTAGTTTTGACTTAACTAATATTAAAAACTATATTATTGAACTATACTTGTTAACATGAACAATAATTATATAACATTTATTAATGTTAATTAATGTTAAGTTAAAAATTTCTTAATACATTATTCAAATTTAAAGTTTTATCTTAACATTAGTTTATGTACTGTGAATTAAAAATAAAATTAATATTTTTAATGTTAGTATTAACTAACATATTAAATAAGATTAATAAATGATTTTAAAATATATTGTTCCTTTTTAGTTCATGTTAACTTCTGTTGACCAAAGAGACCTTAATGTAAATTGTTACCAATACTTTTTATGATCTATAACTATTTAAATATATATATATATATATATATATATATATATATATATATATATATATATATATATATATATATTAATGACCTTATTGGAAATTGTTGCCAACAATTTTATGATCTATAACCATTTTAAAATTTTAATTATCTATAGGCATTTCTGAAACAATTATATAAAACTATATTAGCAGTAAAATACATATTAACTTATTGTATGTATATATTTCTTATTCTGTTTAACTGTTATGAGCAGTAAATGGTCAAGACTTTAACTATTTCTCATCCTATCAGTGAGAGGTTAAGATACATGAAAGTTGTAATGATTTTCCTTTAAAGATTTTTTAAAAATGATTTTAATGCTCTATAGGCATTTCTACAATAATTACGTAAAAGTATACTGGCAGTACAGAACATTTCAGCTGATTCTATGCATTATTTTTCATTCTGATACATAGACAGGCAGATCAGGTAGCTCATCAGGATTAAGGTTATGACTCCATCTGGTGGTCATCCTTGGTATTATACTCTTTACCTTTAAACAATTTTCAGTGATAGTTTTAATTTTTTGTGGCCCCTAAGCATGATACATTTTTGAAACTAAGCATGTTTCCTCAAAATGGCTTTTTCCCTGTATGTAAAAAGTTTTGAAGTGTTTGGAAACTGCAATTTAAAGATATAAGATAATTACTGCTATCTTTTTTTTTACTCTCACTTTAATAAATCACTATTTCAACACCGTTCAAGCTATCCAAAAAGGCGTTTACAGTTTAAATCTCCGTTGTAATAGATATGCCTAATAAATAAAGAACAAGGCATTTATAGCTGTATTTATAAAATGCTTACTTATGACTGTTAATGTTGGGACAATGCTTTATAAAGGATGAACTAACTATTTACTAATGCTTACCTTATGATTCATAGCGTGCAGTTATTATAAAGTGTTACCAAATTATCTTGTCAGTGCCCTACAAATTAACTGGTTCTAGGACTTTTTTGGGTAACATTTTATTTTGATGGTCCCTTTTGAACATTCTGTTGACACTAAGTAATCTTGCAACTACATGTCAACAAACTCTCATAAGAGTATTAGTAGACTGTCTGCTTCATATCTACTAACTCCTTATTGTGTTGGTCTCCCAACAGATATTCTACTGACTATAAGTAAGTTTGCAAGAACGTGTCAACTTAATTTAACCCTAACCCTACCAGTCAACTAATACACTACTAACACTCTAATGAGAGTTAGTAGAAATGTAGGTGCAACATTACTTATAGTCAATAGAATGTGTTAAAGGGACCATCAAAATAAAGTGAAACCTTTTTTTTTTTTTTTTTTTTTGTCCCTAAAACTGCCAGAAAATGATAAGACCTAAGACATTTCTCAAACTGTAATGCAAAAAATACCAACAACAACTAAAAATTGCTGATTTGTTTTCTTCTGGTGATTAAACAGATGTTTAAAAGTCTCTCTCTCTCTGTCTCTCACCAACCCCCTCACACTTAACCCCCCCCCCTCATAGAAATAGAGTGTGATCACGTCTCATAGTTTTTTAATTTTCTCTTATCCATAGAGTTTTGTAAAGTCATGAAACTAACCATGTTTCCTCAGAATGACTTTTTCTATGTATGTAAAAAGTTTTGAAGTGTTTGGAAGCTGCACTTTAAATAAATAAGAAAATTACAGCTATCATACTGATAAAAAAAAAATTAAAAAAAATGTATAGCCTGAATGCACTGTAAGTCGCTTTGGATAAAAGTGTCTGCTAAATGCATAAATGTAAATGTAAATGTAATCTTTTTTACTGTTATTTTAATAAAGCGCCATTGCAACACCGTTCAAAATATCCAAAATCCGTTCGCAATTTAGTATCTTCAGTATCTTGGCATCATGTTGACAAAGTTTGGTGTGAACTACTTGTTTCTGCTTGGAGGAGTATGAATTTATTTACAGCCTGATATTCCAAAAAACCCACATTAAAATAAAAATAGCCGACTTCCTGTTGGTTGTAGCTAATGACTGTAAATTAGAAAGTTGTCCAGCTTGATGAGAATAATATATGTACTGAGTTTGGTGTCTGTAGCTAAAACTAACCCCCCACTTTTGACAAAAGGTGGTGCTATAGAGTGCCTCCTCCATGCCCATTTATGAGCTTTTCCCAGTGTTTATCTATCATTAATACTGATGTGTGTGTTAAGTTTCATGTCATTCTAAACATGTTATCTGCCTCAAAATCACCAGAAAAGAATTTTCAAGTTTGACATGTTGCCATGGCAACAGTATTTTAGATATCAGTATTCCCTTCACAGTTTTACATCGGCCGTGTTTTGACATTATTCTGATGATGTTTGAAGCAAATCGAGTAAAAATAAGATGCTGAATTCAATACAATACAATACAATACAATACAACGTTTATTTATATAGCACATTTAAAAGAACCGAAGTCGACCAAAGTGCTGCACAGAGTATGCAAAACAAAAACAAGTCGACAAATTTATAAGTTTATAAACAATAAAACAAAATTATAAAACACAAACCGTAAAAATGGATGAGATTCACAAAAATCATTCCACAGCAAGTCAAGAAATATTAAATGCCAAAGAAAAAAGATAAGTTTTAAGAGTAGACTTAAAAACAGATAATGTTGAGGCAGTTCTGATATGAATTGGGAGACCATTCCACAACTTGGGGCCAACAACAGAAAAAGCACGATCACCTCTGTTTTGGGACTTGCAATAAGCCAGAATCAGCAGATCTGAGTACTCTTGACTGAGTATAAGGTTGTAACAGATCAGATAAGTACTGTGGAGCCAGATTATGGAGAGATTTATAGACAAACAATAAGATTTTAAAATCAATTCTGTATTTGACTGGCAGCCAATGCAATGAAATCAGAGCAGGCATGATAGACTCATACTTGCGCTTCCCATAAAGAACCTGAGCTGCAGCATTTTGAACCAACTGCAGACGAGAAACACATGACTGAGAAGCACCGACATACAATGAGTTGCAGTAATCCATTCGAGATGTTACAAAAGCATGCATAACCATTTCAAACTTCTTTAGAGACAAAAATGGCTTCACCTTCGTCAGAAGACGAAGATGATAAAAACAGGACTTAACCACAGCACTTATCTGCTTACCAAATTTAAGATTATTATCAAACCATACACCTAAGTTTTTAGCATATGTAGTGCTATATGGAGCGAGAGGTCCAGATTCAAAATCGTGTACACAGTGATCATTTGAGCCAAACTAAATAAATTCTGTTTTACTTTCATTGATACTTAAGAAATTACTTGTAAACCAAAGTTTTAATTCATCCAAACAGTCTAAAATAGGCTTTAAGGCCTGTTTATCATCACGCTTCAAAGGAATATAGATTTGTGTGTCATCGGCATAAAGATGAAAAGAGACCCCATACTTATTGAAAATAGATCCTAAGGGAAGCATATAAAGAGAAAACAGTACCGGACCAAGGATTGAGCCCTGAGGAACACCAGATTTTAAAGATATTTCAGATGAGGAGTGGTTTCCAATACTAACAACGTACCTCCTATTAGTGAGATATGAACGAAACCACTGCAACACCGTACCCCGAAGGCCAACACATGTTTCAAGACGTGATATAAGTGTATTATGATCAACTAAATCAAAGGCAGAGCTGAGATCTAACAAAACCAAAGCCATTGACTGCCCAGTGTCAGTAATTAGCATGATATCATTCAAAACTCTTAAAAGAGCTGACTCAGTGCTATGACAGGATTTAAAACCAGATTGAAATTTTTCAGAGATTGAACTGATGGTCAAATAAGACTGAAGTTGGTTTAAAACTACTTTCTCTAAAATTTTAGAAAGAAAAGTCAAATTTGAAATAGGACGAAAATTAGCCAGTAATGTGGGATCCAAACTTGGTTTTTTAAGATGAGGCCGCACAGTGGCAAGTTTAAAGTCACCAGGTACAATACCAGTATAAAGACATTTGTTAATGATAGACAACAAGTCAGGGCCAACAGTTTCAATAATCTGTCCAAGGAAACGTGAGGGAATTACATCCTGGGGACACATAGTAGGTTTTAGAGTAGACATGATCTCGAATAAAGTATTCAAGTTTACAGGCTCGAAGACAGACCAAGTGGAAGGGGTGAATAAAATATCTGGCAAATTATATGCCGTCAAAGGCATCAAAGATATAATTTGGGAAATCTTGTTATTAAAATGTCTTGCAAAGTCCTCGCAAAGAGAGACAGATGTTTCAGGAAACAGATTAACATTTGGGTGAAGAACAGATTCAACCGTGGAAAAAAGGATGTTTGGCTTGTGGCTATTTTTTAAAATTAACTCAGAGAGATAGCTACACTTTGCAGCTTTTATAGCTCGCTGATAAGCAGAAAGAGAGTCTCTTAAAATTTCATATGACACTTGCAATTGATCTTTTTTCCATTTACGTTCAGCCCTTCTACAGGTCTGTCTAAGAGAACGAGTAAAGTCATTTTGCCAAGGTACTAAATTTTGTTTATGTTTTTTAACTTTTAGTGGTGCAACAGAGTTTAAAATATTAGAACAGGTAGCATTAAACAGACTTAGATGTTCATCGGCATCCAAGTGATGTGTAGAGGAAATCATATCCTGATTAGCACTTAAATGCACATACATGGAGGAAAACTCATCACTTGAGTGGTCAGTGATGATACGAGTCCAACGTGTAAGTGGAAAATGTCTCTGAATTTTCCCGTCCGATGGAATGGAGAACAATATAGGCATATGATCAGACAAGCCTGTATCATTGATATTAATGTCCAAAACAGTTAACCCACGGGAATTCAAAGCATTTTGAAAAGATACAATTCCTGCTGCCAGTTGGTGGGGCTATAACTTTGACTCCTAATAGTCACATCTATGCGATCGGCATCATACAACGAACACATCCCTGAAGTTTGATCAAAATCAGACAATGTATGTGGATGTTATTAGACACTTCCTGTGTCTCATTTTTTGCCATAACTTCATCGCCTCGCCACAGGCAAACCGTTCGAGATATCAAAAATCTCTTTGCAATTTAGCATCCCCAATGTCTTGAGATCATGTTCACTGAGTTTGGTGGCAATCGGTTGGAAGTCCTCAGAGGAGTATATCAAATTCCAGAGCATGCGCTTTTGAAACAGCCCTGAATAGCCGACTTCCTGTTAGGCGGAGTCTATGATATGCAGCGTTAAAGTTGTTCGGCTCAGTGAGCTCTATATGTGTTCCGAGTTTCATATGAATACGTACAAGTATGTTTGAGATATGCATCAAGATTTCTGACTGTTTTCCAGGGGGTGCCGTAGAGCCCCTGTGCCACGCCCGGGTCCCAGCCTCTGCGGCGTCCTAATGGCCGCGGATTCCAACGTGTGTGCCAATTTTCAAGAGTTTTTGAGCACGTTAAGGCCCCCAAAAACCCCCGGAAGGTTGGAAAAAAAAAAAAAAAATTATAATAATCCTTAGGTGATCAATAGGGCCCTGCGCCTTACTGGCTTACTGGACGCGGCAGTGTCGGTAAGTTATGGCTCTTGCATCTGATCTGGTTGATTCGGCCCAGAATCTGAAAGTGAGTACACAGAGATCCAGGCCGGGTGTGGCAGATGGATCCGGGCTGAAGGACAAGTCTCTAGAAGGTGAAAATTTAACTGAAAATGGCCTGAGTGTACGGAAAGGGATTGTGTATGATGTAGATGTAAATAGCCTATCAGCAAAGCAAACGTCAAATTAGTAAGTTTTCACTAGACTTTTGTGGAGTCAGCAGTTCGCTTGACAGTAAATAAGGATCTAATCCTAATTTAGCTATTTATTGTTTAAATACCATTGTTTTCCGTTGTTGGTGAAGTGTTATTTTGGTTTCCGATCACCACCAAGCAAGGTCCTAAAGATGGCGGCCGCATCAAAAAAGTCACGTGACTGAAACCCATGAATTTAAACGTTATTGCACCAAGAAAGAAAACGAAAAGAGGGAGATCTTTAGATAAAATAATGTTATTATCACAGGAAATGTGAATCATTGTCCATCATTTTGCAATCAGTGATAAAGACAAAAACGTCGCAAAATTATAAATATTTCAGTTTTAAACCATGAAGGCGAGCCAGTGCATACCACACAAACAATTTGCAAACTGCATGAGCGTAATGCCCGTGAAGAAGTTTTCAAATCCAGTTAATTAATTAGCTACAGAAAGTGAAAGTAAAAACTGACCGAGCTTTCGGCATCTGTCGCTGCATTAACGGCACATATTCTAGACGAAAAGATATGGGTAGTATTGGGTATTGTCTTAATTTATTTTCTAAAAAAAAAAATAAATAAATAAAATGGCTGATATACATATATATATTACATATATATATATAGTGAAAAACAACAACAACAGAATCGAAGTATTTCATGTTAAACAAGTTGTTTTTGGAATTTCCTTGTCTGTAATAAAGGTTTTATTTTCTTTGACTGAATATTCATTAAGCTGTTCATTCAGTGTTCGGAGTCCGGACATAGGCTAGCTAGACGGTTGAGAATTTTAATTATAGGCCTGTTAATTGTGGAATATATCTAAATGTTTTAAATAATTTTCAGTGAGAAGTAATCTAAATTATTTTTTTATTATCCGCGCCTCAGTTGTAAATGTAAATGTATAAGTTATCTCTGGCTATCGTCCATATACATTATACGCTTTTATTTATTTATTTATTTTTTTTTTTAAAGTTATTTCTGGCTATCGTCCATATACGGTGTCATCGTCTGCGCAAGCGCAACTCGAGTATTTCACACATATAGTGTGAGCACATAAATCGTGCTCGACAATTGGACCGTATAGTGTGAGCACCTAAATCGTGAGCTTTGGCTTTACATCGCATGCGATCTTCTCATACAGTGTGAGTTGAAACCTTGCTGAAATCGCACAGTGTATGCCTGGCTTTATGCGGTTTCGCATGCGCTGTAATTTAAAAACAGCGCCTAATATCGGGGAGCTCTCTCTCATTTCGGCGATCGACTTGAATGGAATGTCCCGGTGTCCCCGATGGCCAGGCGATCGCGGGCCCCCCAGACCTCTGGGCTCTATGCACTCTGTCACCCTTTTCCCCCCACTAGCGATACCCCTGGTTGAACATAAAGAACAGATTGTTCAAACACAATTGGAATTAGAATTAATAAAAGTTCTCTTGAGTATTCAAATTTCAGAAGGTCTCTGGAAGAATGGAAACGACAAGAGGAGAAAAAGCAAAGACACAGCACAGAGAAGGAGAGAAGAGTGGCTGATGGGTGTTATTGCAATATTGCTCGTCACATCACCTGGCCGTTGAGGGCCTTTTTTTAGTGACATCACAGGCACCCAATGCAACAGCCAAAGACTTCAACAGACTGATCGTCCAACATATATTTACCTTGCAAAATGTAAAAGTTAACGACATAATTTTACTTTTGTGTGAATAAGTACAAATAACGTCTTTTAAAGCATATAATTAGCATATAATTAACATTCCTTTGCAGAAATAGAAAGGCACTAACATCAGACCAAAATCTTAGAGACTAATCACAATTATAAAACAAATGACACAAGTCTTCCTCATGCGTGTCACAGAAACTGCAAGTGTTGCCAATGTCCATGAATTTAGACAGAACTACTTTACATGGGTAAATTTTGTGAAGTATTTTGAAATGCACCTCTTTAACTTTATTCAAAATACAAAATTTGTAAGGATTTGACCAGGTCGTTTTCCAATTAATATCAGAATTTTTTGCATTCCAAAAGAATTTTCCTCTAGGGGAGATTTTATGTTTTGATTGCAAAATTTGTCTAATATGTTTATTATTACAAGACAAAGACAATATTTCAATACCATCAACTTTTAATTCCGGAAATATCCTTTCATTGCTTCCAAAAGAGAGGTGATTATTTATTAGTTGCATCAACCCATTTGGAATAGCTTTAACCATTTGTTGAAATTCTTTAAAGGGGATGGGAAAATTGTAAACATGCATAAAGTCTTCATAAGACAGAATGTTTCCACTCTCATAGAACATATCTATAACAAAATATATATTCTTTTCAAACCACCTGTGCAAAAATAATGATTTATTCCTAGAAGTAACGAGACAATTGTTCCATAAAAGCATTTTATGCGGAGAAAAGTTGTGATGGAAAAAAATTTTCCAAGCCAATAATACCTGCTGGTTAAATTTAGATAATTTAATCGGTAACTTTCCTGGAAGAAAATTACATCTCAGAAGAAAAGATAACCCTCCAAGTTTTTGAAAGATACATTGTGGTATAAAGAACCACATAGAATTAACATTTTTTAGACAATTTCTTAACCAATTAAGTTTAAAAGTATTGTTAATGTCAAAAAAAAAAAAAAAAATCTATCATCTCTAAACCACCTTCTACTCTTTTGCCTGATGTAATGTACTTGTTTAACTGGTAAGGTTTATTTTTCCATATAAAATCTAAGAAGGATTTATTGATATCCTTGGAAATTTCATCACTAACATACATGGAAAGAGCAGGGTAAACAAATCTAGAAAGGCCTTCTGCTTTGGACAGTAATACTCTCCCAAAAATGGTAAGATCCCTTTGTAACCAATTATTCAAGATATGTTTAGTTTTCTTGATCTTTGACATAAAATTAAATTGTTCACAGGTAATTTTATTTTTAGAAATATAGATTCCCAGATATTTAACAGAGTCTTTTACTGGTATATTTTCAATAGATAAGTCTACAGAATCGTGTATGAATAAAATTTCACATTTATGAAGATTAAGCTTTAGACCAGAAGATTTAGTAAATTTGGAAATACAATCCAGGGCTGTTTTCACTTGACTTTTATCTTTCAAAAATAAAGCAGTGTCATCTGCCAATTGAGAAATTTTGACTTTTCTATCAAATATTTTTAATCCCAAAATACTTTGTTTAAAATTTGAACAGAGAGAAGTTCAGCAACTAATAAAACCAAAAAAGGGGAAATCGGACAACCTTGGCGTACACCACGATGGATTCCAAATCTTTTAGAGGTTCCTGTATTCAGAATAATAGAACTATTAATATTATTGTAAAACATTTCTATAATATCAATGAAATTATTCCCAAACCCAAAAACTTTCAGAGAGTGAAGTAAGAAGCCATGTTCAATTGTATCAAAGGCTTTACAAAAATATAAAAATAAAATAAGAGCCCCTGACTCTATCTGGTCAGAATAGTCTAAAAGGTCAAAAATAAGACGAATATTGTCACTAATATGTCTATTTTTCATAAAGCCTGTTTGAGATTCATTAATAATTTGATCTAGTCCTGATTTTAATCTTCTAGCATATATTAATGCAATCAATTTGTAATCTGTATTCAAGAGAGTGATAGGTCTCCAGTTATCAGTTTCCAAGGGATCCTTATCTGGCTTAGGGATCAGGGAGATCATGCCTTGTTTCATAGTTGTCGCCAATTCCTTCTTTTTAATACAATCATTGAACATTAAGAAAAGTGGCTCTTCTAAAATATACCAGAAATGTTGGTAAAATTCAATCGAAAGCCCATCAGGTCCTGGACTCTTACCTTTTTTCATACGTCGGAGAGCTAACTGTAATTCTTTTTTAAGATCAGAATCACAAAGATTTTTAAAGTCATTATTTATCAGTGGAATAACATTTTGAATACTATCAGTAAACGCTTTGCAAATATCATAATGTCAGATTGGTATAATTTTTCATAAAAAGAGCTAACAAATTCTGAAAATAATTTAGGGTCCTCACATATGGAGTTATTAATACATAATGCTGACAATTATTTCCTCTTAAAATTCCTCTTTTCAAGGGCAAAAAAATATGCTGCATTTCTCTCGCCCTTTTCTATCCACTTAGCTCTTGAGCGCACGAAAGCTCCATTAACCTTGTTGGTATACAAGTCATTAAGTTTTGCTTGTAAAGAATGGAGCTCAGTATCCTGTCTTGGGGAGAGAGTCTGAACTTTCCAAAGATTATCAATTTTATCCAACAGTTCTGTTTCCATGTGGTCACTTACCTTTTTTATTTCCTTACTTCGTTTAATAGCCAAATGTCTGGATTTAAATTTAAATATCTCCCATTTAGAAACAAAATCTGTCATCTCTGAATTAAATATATCAGTGGCTAAAGCTTCAATATTTTTTTATGAAAATTCCATCTTCTAAAAGAGAGTTATTAAATTTCCAGTAGCCATGGAGGCTATTAGAATTCCAAACAGTCTGCAAGGACATTTCAATTAAGAGATGATCCATAAAAGGAGCATAATGATGGGAAATGTTTTGAACATGTAATAGATTGGATGAAATAAGGAATAAATCAATTCTTGATTTTAAAGACTTTGATACATTACTCCATGTATATTCATATGCATTGCTATTGAAGTAACGCCACGAATCAACTAGAGATAAGTCTTTGCATAAGGAATCAATGATATTACAACTTTGAGAGTGGGGACGCACTTTCTGTTGAAATCTATCCATAAAAACATCAGGAACTTCGTTAAAGTCACCAGCAATTATTAACTTCGCATTCGGGTTGTTTTCAGCATGTTACATAGTATGACAGAAATATTAGCAAAAAAAGAGAACTGTTTGCACTATGAGAGTTAAATCCATAAATATTGCAAATTATAAATATGGCATTTTCTGATTTAACAGTTAGTATAACCCATCTACCATCAGGGGAAGACTTGGAATGAACAATATCTCCTTTAAATTTTGGAAAGCTCAATGGGGAGATAGGATTTAGTTTAGTCATGGGTCAAATAATTCAGCTGGTGTCTGATTCATAAGTTTAGTGTCAGCATCAGAAGAATGCGTCTCTTGTAAAAAAAAAAAAAAAAAAAAAAAAAATTTAAATAAATAAATAAAAAAAAAAAAATCAAATCTGCATTATAGCGTCTACAAAACAGGAAAATAGCCTTTCTTTTATTGTTGTCTCTTAAGCCCTGCACATTGAAAGAAATAATTTTCAGTTGATTAAACTCAAATTTGTCCATAAGGTATATGTGAATAAAAAATGACCAAAAAAATTACAGGAAAAAAGGAAGGAAAAGGAAAACTGTGATCCAAAGTACACTAAACACTTAACTTGGAACTGCTGTAATGCTGTTTTGTATAAGAAGAATTGAATAATCATTGGAATGTGGCCAAAAGCCCTTAAAATAACGGCAACTTTTCAAACTAGGCAGACATGTGCAGAAAAAGTCGAACCTGGAGTGCAGTTGGAAACTCTAAAAGTCATTTCAAGGATACTGTGCTGAATTGGCAGCGATTCTCTTATCGTTAATAACAGCAAAGGGACCACTGAAACTGGCCTTCTTCCCTTCTTTTCGAGCCGCCTGGACAAGTGGCCAGAGTTTATTCCGACTTTCAATGTCCGCTTTGGAGAGAAATTCTTTGATGTGGAGACCATTCTCTCTGAGGTAAATGGAACTCTTGGCTTCCATCCAAATGATGTCGCAGTGTCTCCTCATCACGAAGCGAATGATGATGTGACGCGGCGAACCATCCGAGCCTACACGGTGAACCACATCCACTGCTTCCTCCAGTTTATTCTTGATCCGCGGGACCACCCTAGCAAGACGATTCGGCCTTACCTATCTTTTCATTGTGAGAGGCAACATCTGACAGAAGTCGATTAACAGTGTCAGACAAAGAGTTCACCGCAGCCATTGTGACCTCGATGGAGCTCGCAATGTGAGTAATCTCTTGAATAATCGAATCTTGCTTGGAATTCAGGGACTGAATGACGTTGAAAATCTCAGCCAGTGATACATTGTTACTGTCTTTTTTCTTTTTCCCAGGGGGACTTTTGCTGGGAGTTGCGAGAAAAGGATCGCTAAAATCCCTTTCATAATCATGTGTGACAAGAGAGGCATCTACACATTCAGATTCATCCATATTTTGGCCTAATGATTCGCTTGACAATTGCCTGTCCATGTTCCACGAGGTACGCAGGTTCCTATTAACACGTTTCTTGCCCATTATCTTAAGGTGGATTCCAATACGTATTAACATCCGCAATCAAAATAATATAACTAAACAAACCACCAAAGGGGCATAATATGACCCGTTGACTAAAATTTCTTCTTAAACTTAAGAAGTGCAAAAAACACGTCTACTCAATGAGATGCCATCTTGGCCCTCCCTTTCCTATGGTTAAAATGGACCGCTCTCCCTCTCGTTACGTCACTTCCGGTTTTGGCGGTTTTCAGATGCGGAAATAAAATTCTCTCACAAAACCGACTCCAGAAGCCTTAATAGCGTATTTTAAAGTATTTTAAAGAAAATGTAGTTCCTACATTATTTTTCTATACATCGACTCACTGGAGTCTCTAACCTGGAATATGCCCTTTAACGTTTATTAAGTACATGTAGTTAATTAATATTACTCCATACTTGTTAACAAAAGTTAGTGGACTGCGAAGTGGACTTCACAGGGTATTCCGCCATCTTAAGTGAGATTCCAGTCCGAAGGGAACGAACATGTTCAGTTCGAAGGGTGAACGGTAGGGAATAAAGGGAACATTGATACCAGAGATTTTCTTACTATTCATGGGTTCCAAAGACGTCACTTCCGCTATGCTCGCCTCCATATTTGTGTCCGATGTGACAACAAGCACAGCACATCTCTATGAGATTTAATAGATAATATTAATATATTGAAATAATAAATTACATTTTACTACCATTTCCCACATTGATCCCTGGACTTGATTGTATTTTAGGATAGCAAGTGTAACAGTTAGGCCATGTAGGTCCTGATTACTTGTAAATTTAAAACTGACATCAGCTCAAAGCACTTCTGAGTCAATGATAGTGTAACAAGATAACGTTATTAGCTTACTACACAATCTGAATTTAATGGCAATTTAGCTAATATTAGCACAATTTATAATTAATCATTCTTTCTGGACAAATTACTGTTTGAATTGCGAGGGTAGCCGCTCGATGAATGCTTTAAGAGCTCGAAGAATCCTCTGCGGCTGGTCGCTCCCGCTTCATGGCGATTCCCTTCTCCGTCCGTGTTCTGATTTCAACAAGTCAGTTTTCGTGAATGCAAACAATGTGAATACTGATCATGAGCCCAACATCCAGCAAGCCAAGAAAACATGCAATCTACCTGAGGGAAGACTTCTAGTGTATTCTTAAACCTGGATTTCATTATTGAAGCACAAATCACCAAAAGCAGCCCACACTACCCAGCAGGCAACAGACGTCTATGTAACGTCAGGTTGACGTTGGACATGACGTCGGACAGACGTTGCATTTTGGTTGAAAATGAAAATCGGGTTGACATCAATATTTGACGTCAATTTGACGTTGACTTAACGTTGGATTTTGGTTGCACAACCTAAAAACAACAAAATCTCAACATCAGCTGACGTCGGTATTGGACATCAATTTAACATTGACATTAGACGTTGAATTTACGTTGAATTTTGGTCACCCGACGTCGCAACCGAAATTTAACCAAATATCAACGTCTTATGACGTTGTGTGCCTGTTTTGTGCCTGCTGGGTAAGTTCTCTTTAATTAAAAATATGCATTTTCATTTATTCATAGGCTACATGGCTACAATAACATTTCAGTTCAAAATTTTGCCATTGTTAAAAAAATGCTTTACTGACTGACGTTTCACTTTCAGTTGTTATGCTCTCAAAATGTATGCCATATACATGTATGTAGGTTATGTCCTATGTTATTACACCACTTGTGCAGCCAGTCACAATTCACAAAGGTAATTTACTCAAGACGATGTTTTTTTTTTTTTTTTGTATGACAAGCTCAATATAATGATAAATAAATAGGTTTAGCAAAACAGATGTGATTCTTTTTGAGAACCTTGTGATATATACACTTAACTGCAGACACAAATGACATGTGGTACAATACAAATATTTTAGCGTCTTTTATTCTCCTATAAAGAATCACAATTGCACAATTACTATCCTTTTCTGACCATACATTAGCTGCCAGTGGTGGAGGTAACGAATTACAACTACTCACGTTACTGTACTTGAGTAGTTTTTTCGGGTACTTGTACTTTTTTGAGTATATTTTTAAAGCTGTACTTTTACTTGTAGCCTACTTAAATACAAATTAAGCAAAATAATCTACTTCGTTACTTTTAAATCATAGTTAATTACTGAGTACGCCCACAATTTGAATTGATATTCAAACCTTTGACTGCACTTCAGTAGCCAATAAAGATATCCCATCGTAAACGGACCAATAAAAGCCCTGATATCTGAACCGCGGGAAAAGCAGCTGCCGCTGCAGCAGTGAAGAGCTGATCAGACAGTGAGGGAGCTCAGCGTAATCTATGGACTCAAAGTTTGGAGAAACAAACTACCAGGGGAAGTAGTGTTATCATAAATATCTATATTTTGATACCGATACTGAAATATCTGAAACGGTTCCATTACTCATTTTCCACAGTATCTGCCGTATTCCGCATAATTTTAATCATTCCTGCGCAAATGTGTCGAGCGTTTTATTGTAACATGAGAACACAGTCATGTAATCGCAGAAAACTGGATGTGAGCTTTCAAATAGGCCTAACTTACACAAATGAACTGCCTGTCCTCTCACTCCGATATTGCTTGTTCGCAGACTGTGTGCAATCGCGATCTCTCCGTGCTTTTAAAGTAGAAATTATTTATCTTTGCTCCTGAATTAAACTTTGTCGAAAGTTATCAAAAATGCAGAATAGATCCATGCCTAACAGATGAAAATCCTACTGGAAATTTTACTGGCTGTAAATTAAATGCACCAGAAAGTCTTTCAGCAATCAAAGATGGAACTTTAATTTCTTTACAATGTAAGTTTATGCTAGAAATGTTTTGGAATGGGATATTTGTCTGATTTGTACATATGAATATCCTAGTCTTCCTAACTCCATCACTACATTGTACAGACATTACAGGTCAAAACCAGCTGATGTTCCATTTATCTAAATAAATAGGCTAAAATATATGGCTCTTAAATCACTGCTTATAAAATTCAGTGTTGTCATATTTCGAATACCTCAACTGAATTGAGGTCATTTGTTTTATAATTGTATTAATGACTGTGTACTTATTTATTTATTTTTTTTGTAAGTTCAATTCAGTTTGAAATCAAATTTGAAATCAAGCTTCCTTTTGTTGTAAGCTTTTGCAACAAAGTGACCCTATTTTAAAGACACAAATACAAAGAATGAGCAAATGTTTAAGACTGAGATTTTTGTAATTGTAATTGATCAATATTTATATGTATGTACATAAAGGCCTATATTAAAATCTGTTCATCATATAAAGTGAATGTGTCTTTTTAGAAGACTTGGATTAAACCGGTTTCAAAGCTTGAAATAATAAGCTTGAAATAATGATTGCCTTGAAAAAAAAGGATGGACAAAAAAAAAAAAAAGTAAAATATTAAAATATCTATATGGCAGTATACAGTATGTGGTAGTTTTGCCAATGGTATTGAAAATGATTAGTCGTCATGAAATCAAAATGACCCTACTTACTTTTTTAGTGCACATTACTAGTCTTGTGGTGAACAATTAAACCGTGCAAGTCAACACACTGGAAAAAAATAAATAAATAAAATTGTCTGCTGTCGTAATATTTAATCAAAAACTGAAAATTTGCTTCTGTCCTGGAATGGCGTTCTCGCTCTGATGACGTCATTTTGATGGCTTGGGGAGAATCCTCTTGTTAAGTCATGACGTAAGGACTGCTGTTTCCAGGTCCATGCCTCTACTTATTTCACTTGAGAATACTATCTCAACAGCCATTTATGAGCACTATTTAATTAATATTACATATTTAAGCTAAGCATTTAAAACATTTACTGTGCACACTACAGTCTCCATGCTCACAGTGTCTCTGAGACTAATATCTTAGCAGAATCACTGTCAGGCCATCTGGGATTTCAGTATGGAAATAAAGGTTAGGGTTATAATTTTTCAATATTACATGACATCGTGGGTGTCTCTTAGCACAGTTTGTTGTTTTTTTTGGGGGACATCTGGCAGAGCGTTAAGACCCAGAAGCGGTGAGGCGTGATGCCAGAAGTAACAAGCAGATATTCTTAACCACTCCTTTCCAACCGTGAATCTGCTATGAGCAAGAGGTGGAGCGTTCAATATCCAATATTCCATTTCAGTCAATAAGATATAAGTGGGTTTTGTTCAAAGTAGCTATTATCCACATAGATCTTTGATATGAAAGAATATTTTTTTTTTCATTAAATATCACCAACTAAAAAGTAACTAGTAACTAGTACTCGGAGTAGTTTTTGAGAGGAGTACTTTGTACTTTTACTTAAGTACTGTTTTGGCACCAGTAGTTTTACTTGTAATTTAGTATTATTTCAGCAATGTAACAGTACTTGTACTTGAGTACAAATTTTCAGTACTCTTTCCACCACTGCCAGTGGTGCCTTCTGATTGAAGCCAACAATTTATTCCGCCGATCTAACCTCTTTTGGATCGAGTAAAATTGTATTTTGGGGTTTTTCTGACGACTGTTGTTACAGCACAACATATCCCGGGCATACTGTAACCTTGTGAACCTTCTGGAAGTGTTTTGTTGGTCTTCCTCTGGTAGTTGTGGCTGCTGTCAGGGGCGTCATGCACCTATTTTTTTTGAGGGGGCACAGTGTGCACAACAAACAGAAACGTGTTCACAAATACAGACTTTAAAAGCAATATTCTATTTATTATATAGTTATACATCAAATTAATTGAAGCTCCTTTCCTTTAATTAAATGTTTTGGATAACGTTCTATAGTTCTGTCTGAATGGGACCTCCCTTAATGTAATTCTCCCTGGCCAGTCGAGCTTTTGGTATAATGAAGTCTGAATCTTCTTCTAAAGAGGCAAAGCAAGTAATGCAACATGTATTAGTCAAACAACAATAAACTTCTCCCTGGTCTCTAAATAACCAAGCTAGCCTTTCCTACCTGGTACAGTATCAGTGACTGTCTCCCCTTGCTCATCTGCAACCTCCTGCCCTCCTCCTATCTGCCTGCTGACATCTACAGTAATGTGGTAAGAAGATGAGAGCATTATTTAAAAAAAAAAACAAAAAACAAAAAAACACATTGTGGTAACACTTTACAAAAGTACTATTTGTTAACTAATAAATGCTTTAAGAATTTTAAACTAATAATGACATATTTTAGTTGCACCATTTACTACTCTTGCAAAATGTTAATTAAGTAAATTTATGGTTGTTTATTGCTAGTTTATAATGCAGAAACGTTCACAAATACAGATGTTAAAAACTATATTATTATTTATAATATAGCAATATTATATATTTCTTAAGAGTAATGTAAACATCACAAAAAGTCATGTTCAAAGAATAAAAAAGAGAAGAATGGCCAAATCATAAAGACACAGACGCATAATACATCCTACCTAACGTCTTTCTCCATGCCTCCAAAATGCATCCCTCACTGTCTCCAGGTTTACAGACTGTGTTCGATCTGCTTCAACTGCAGTGACCATTAGATCAGACATCCGATCCTGTGACATTGTGGTTCTCAGTCTGTTTTTGATGAATTTTAGTGAAGAGAAGCACCTTTCATTACTGCAAGATGTCACGGGAAGTGTGATAATAAGTTGGTAAAGTCTACTGAGTTCAGGGTATGCCATTAGATATTTCTTCTCAACCATATAAATGAAAATGTCCATTAGACTGCTAGGACGTTGCTCTTCCCTTTCCAATCTGTGGATGAACATCCTGTACTCAACTTCAGCTGTTTCCACATTCACATCTCCAATGAAAAATTCACACAGCGATTTCAAGTGTGGAACATTTTCAGTTGAAGGCTTTGTCAAACAGAGAGTGTGTTTGAGGAGGGGCAAGGTTTCACTGTTGAATCTGTCAGTGACACTTTGTATGGCAAGGTCCAGTGTTGCGAAATAAAAACTGACTTTCATCTCATCCTTCTGACTAACAACTAACAACTGACTAAAACATCATCAGATCTAATTGAAACTAGCTGTTCTCTACAGTCTTCAACCAGCAGAGCAGCTGTACTAATGTCCATGTCTTCTTTTTGGAGATATCTTGAGAGAACACCTGTTACTGACAGAATTTTACTTAGTGCCACCAGATGCAAGCAGAACTCAAAATCAATGGCTTTGCTCAGTGCCATCGCAGTACCTGATGACTCCTTGTCAAATCTGTCACCTGTCTGAATTTGTTCAAGGGTCTCAATCACAGAAGGAAGGGTTTCCAGAAGAGCTCTGCAGTTGTCTGTTCTTGCTGACCATCTTGTGGTGCTTAATGATTTTAGTGTCTGGGGTTTACTGTGGTCTCTTTCACTTGCAAGCTTCTGTTGAACATCAATGAAGAGGCTATGTCTTTTAGCAGATCCTTCCATGAATGAGTAGAGATGTTCAACTAACCCTAAAAAGTTACGTGTAGCTGTGTTCTTGCAGCACATATCAACGACAACAAGATTTAAACGATGAGCATAGCAATGTACAAAGTATGCTTTCTCACTCCTCTGTTTTATGATTGCCTGAACACCTTTATAGACACCTGACATGGCAGCACAGCCATCATAGCCTTGTCCTCTTATATTTTTCACATCAAGATCGAACTTCTCTAATGTTTTCAGCAGATATCTGGCTAGGCCAGCGCCAGATGTGTCTTTCGCATGAATTACATCAATCAAGCACTCATGAATCTTGGCTTCCTTGTCAACAAATCGAAGAATAATTGACAGTTGGTCCTGTTTAGAGGAGTCAGGAGTAGTGTCAAGACAGACAGCATAGAATTTAGCTGCTTTCACGTCATCTATGATTTTACTTCTGACTTCATTTCCTAAGCAACTGATCATCTCATTTTGGCTTTTTGCTGAGATGTAGGATGGAACTGCTTTTGGGTTTTTCCGTGAGGACTCAAGATGAGTTTGAAGCACTGTGTCATATCTTGCGACTAGATCTGTAACTTCCCTGAAAACACCTTTGTTTTTTGAATCCTCTGACTCGTCATGTCCCCTAAAAGGTAGTCTAAGTCTGGCTAATGTGGAGGTTATATCTGTTAACCTAAGCAGAGCATCATATCGGTTTTCTCTCTCCTTTGTTTGAAGTTTAATCTGATTTGCTTTTTGAGTAGAAAGTTGCTCATCAATAGGTGTTGTTATTAAATGCATATGCCATTTTTTGAAGTTCTCAATATGATGCTGACTTGCATTGTGCCTGGAGAAGCCTTTCCCTGTCTCTAAAGCAGATTTCCAGTCCCTAAATCCTTCCAGTGCAAATTTCCTGTCAAAACATTCAGAACATCCAAAAACTCTGCAGGGGAAACAATACGCTGAATCGGTGGATCTGTTGTATTCTAGCCACTTGTATTTTTCAAACCAGTTTTTATTGAAGCTCCTTTCCTTTCCTTTAATTAAATGTTTTGGATAACTTTCTAGTTCTGTCTGAATGGGACCTCCCTTAATGTAATTCTCCCTGGCCAGTCGAGCTTTTGGTATAATGAAGTCTGAATCTTCTTCTAAAGAGGCAAAGCAAGTAATGCAACATGTATTAGTCAAACAACAATAAACTTCTCCCTGGTCTCTAAATAACCAAGCTAGCCTTTCCTACCTGGTACAGTATCAGTGACTGTCTCCCCTTGCTCATCTGCAACCTCCTGCCCTCCTCCTATCTGCCTGCTGACATCTACAGTAATGTGGTAAGAAGATGAGAGCATTATTTATAAAAAAAAAAAAAATAAATAAAAAAAACACTGTGGTAACACTACAAAATTACTTTAACAAATAAATGCTTTAAAAATCGTAAACTAATAATGATTTATTTTAGTTAGCTACAGCATTTATAGTTACAGCATCTACTACTCTTGCTTAATGTTAATTAAGTAAATTTATGGTTGTTTATTGCTAGTTTATAATGGCAAAATTGTACTTACTTAACATACTATTTTTATGTTAAAATTGAACAATTAATTATTTAAATGATCATCGATCAGGATTCATAAATAAATAATACGATCATATTGTACAGTGTTACAGACATTATAGTGCTCTCATTGCTAGGCACCAAAACCACAATGACTTGTCAATATGTACAATTTGTGTATATATTTACGGGTTGATATGAGCATACATACTACCTTCAATACTACTGTAGGTCCCAGTGCTTGATCCTGCCTGTGCCTGATCACTAGACCTATCTCTGCTTGTAGTTGGGGATAATTCATCTGAATAAATAAATAAAAATACAGGAAGGCAGGTAGATAGAGATGAAGAAATAATAGATGCAAAATATCATTGTGGCAGATTATGGCTTAACATACACTTTTTCTGTTCCTAACCTCTTGAACTCTCTAACTGTGGCTGTTGTTGGCTTCCAGTTTTCTTGAAGAATGAGTTTATTTTTCTTTGTGCCATGATTCTAGAAATATACATGTAACGTTGAGAGACAAATTGATTTAGAAGTATACCCTTTGTACACAGTGAGGGTAAATTGCATATTACCTTTGGCTCTGCGTTTGGACGTTTTGTGATCTTTTCGTGTATGAGGTTTTCGCTGATGACGCTGTAATTTCTTCAGAAAAAACGTGCAGCCGCGAGCCCACGACCGCGCATAGATGCTGATTACATCATCAGCCGGCGCTGTTGCGTCTGCAGCGCGGTAGCGCCTGCCGCCTGATTGAAGTGTGTTAAGCTTAGCATGATCAAAACGCCAAAAATCTCCGAAAAGTGATAATAATATTGAGAATATAAAATCCACTTTTCTCAAAAATCTGAGGGGGCCCGTGCCCCCTCAGTGTCAATGGGCATGACGCCTCTGGCTGCTGTGACCGTAGACTGACAGGTCGCGCAGCTGTGATTCGGACACAAAAATGACGACGATAAAACACTGTGACGTCACATGAAACTTATGGATAGGGAGATGAGAGGGTCTGTATTACTTACTATTGGAGAAAGCGTAACGGCTAACTCGGATCATGTGTCCGTTAATAACCAATAACATTACAGCCTTGACGTCATTGAATTTCAGTCAGAGTTGTGCCGTTTACGGATAGCATAGGAATGAATGAGAACACTATCTAGAACACTGGTCGCTCCTGCTTCATGGCGATTCCTTTCTCCGTCCGCGTTCCGTGTGCCGTACGCTAAATCCCACCTGTCGCAAAAGTCAGTGACTTCTCTTATAAAACAGCATTTTTTTCATGGTAAACTAAAAATAGTTCAATCCAAAAGTACCATTTAGTGTAAAACATGTTGAAGTTTAGCAGATAGGCTGTCGATTAATTAAATGATAAGCCGTTTCCTCTAAAATACTGTTTAGTCAGCGTAGTTAAGCCTCTCCTCCACTGACATCCATTAAAAAAAAAAAAAAAAAAAAAATCGGCCTCTGCTCTCCTTTCCCACGTATTGTCAGACCGGAAGCATTAGTTTTAGCCGTTACACTTTTTCGGCTAATGGTTGCAGGCTTGCCTTCTAGTGGCTTTGATTGATATATCACCAAAGAGTATAGAAGACCAAGAGGCGAAACTCTGTAGAACGTTCCATTGCAACAGCAGCGCCCAACAGCAGCCCTGCGCTTCCGCCATTGTGGGGTGAAAGCGACTGGGCAGTCCACTAGATTCTAGCTGTCGCTATGGCAAATATCAGCTGATTTGTTTAAAAAACCATGCATTAAAGCTGAAATACAGCCTGAATGATGACAACAATAACGTACAATCACTAGACTAGTGATCATCCAATCCTTTTAAAAGTTTATTTTACACACTTTATTTTAAAGTCTTCCCTTTTTTTCACAAAATATTTTGCTCTCTAGAAACCATGTCAGTTTCGGCTGAAAAGATTTCAAGTTCAAGTGTTAGCATTATAAACACTGAATTAATACCAACATATGAAATTAATTAAATTAAATGACAGAAAAATGAGTAATGTTGGACAATAAACATAACAGGAGTATAACAGCTTGACAGTAAACTGTTTTTGCAGTATTGTCTTATATTAATGTTTGTTAAAGGAAGACTGTAAAAAAAAAAAGAAAAAAACTTTTTTATGTAAAAAAACAAAACAAAAACACGTACAGTCACTTTCCCCAAAATTGTTTAATTATTTACTTATGACAGACACAGCAATGCATCATGTTCTAGAATCTAGATCATCATGTGTGTATTGTGTTTTGCAAGCTCATTATAACTTAGTGCCATCCATATAAATCATTATTATGGTTTCTATGGCTAGGACCTGCAGTTCCTAAAAAGATTTAAATTTGCTACTAGACTAAAAACAGTTAAAGTTAGCACGTGCATAAGACAGCGCTACGTCCCACTTAAACACACACAATAGGGCTTTTCACGCTGCGCTTAACCCCGGGTTATCATCGTTCTAAACACTGCTTTTAACCCCGGGTAAAGACACGTTTCACACCTGCAATTTGAAAGCGGTGTTAGCACCGCATTTTACCCGGGGTTATGAAACCCTGCTCCGGGGGAGGGTTAGCACCGCATTTGTGGTGTTAAGCCCGCATTGCGGTACTAAGTTTGTTCAGTGTGAAACGGAGCGGTGTTTGCTTGTTGCTGCTGGACGCTTGGCAACAGACAGCCAATCAGAGATTGAGCAGTGAGGCTCAAGTCACGTCAGTAACAGGAAACGCATGTCGTGTAAACAGCAGCCGGTGAGAAAAAAGTAAAAGAAATGTCAAAAGACGGAAAGCGTGTGAACTGGAGTGATGAGGAGACGGTATTATTCTTACGCTACTATAGTCAAGTCAAGTCAAGTCACCTTTATTTATATAGCGCTTTTAACAATACAGATTGTGTCAAAGCACTTAGCAGTATCAAATTGGAGGATAGAGTGTCAGTAATGTATAATAATAAGATTAAAGACTCAATTTTCAGTTAAAGGCATTTCATTATTGAATTCAGAGATGTCATTGTCTAGCTCAGTTTAGTTTAAATAGTATCTATGAAATCAAATTGACGATAATCGTTAGAAATTAAGTGTCCCCAACTGAGCAAGCCAGAGGCGACAGCGGCAAGGAACCAAAACTCCCTCTGTGACAGAATGGAGAAAAAAACCTTGGGAGAAACCAGGCTCAGTCGGGGGGCCAGTTCTCCTCTGGCCAGGATATTATTGTTTATTTATTTTTTTACTTATTGTTTTAATTAAATTTTAAATGTATTATATTTCTATTTTTATATTGTTGCAATTTCTAACAATAATAGTATTATGTAGTTAGGTATTTTATTATATTATAGTTATTTTGTTTAATTTTAAGTTTTATTGTATTTAAGTCGAGGTCTTCACTGGGGATATGTCCCCGGGGCTCATCCAGGTGTCTGGCCTCTGCTGACGATCAGGGTCGCAGACATCATCTCCCGGCGCCAATCCACCATCTGATCCGGACACGGACTGAGAAACAGAATAAGAAAGAAACAGACAAATATTAGCGTAGATGCCATTCTTCTTACGATGTAACGAGTACATCGTGTGTTATCAGGAGTGTTCCCGGTTCCGGTTGATCTAATTAATGCAGCCTAACAATCCTTTAACGGATTTGAATAATAGAAGTGTATTAGTGTGTTATGTGTAAGCCAGGTTAAAGAAATGTCTTTAATCTAGATTTAAACTGACAGTGTGTCTGCCTCCCGAACAGTGTTAGGTAGATTGTTCCAGAGTTTGGGCGCTAAATAGGAAAAGGATCTGCCGCCCGCAGTCGATTTTGATATTCTAGGTATTATCAAATGGCCAGAGTTTTGAGAACGCAGCGGACGTGGAGGACTATAATGTGATAAGAGCTCGCTCAAGTACTGAGGAGCTAAGCCATTCAGGGCTTTATAAGTAATTAACAAGATTTTAAAATCTATCCGATGTTTGATAGGGAGCCAGTGCAGTGTTGACAGAACCGGGCTAATATGGTCATACTTCCTGGTTCTAGTAAGGACTCTAGCTGCTGCATTTTGGACCAACTGTAGTTTATTGATCAAGCATGCAGAACAACCACCCAGTAAAGCATTACAATAGTCTAACCTTGAGGTCATAAACGCATGAATTAGCATTTCTGCATTTGGCGTTGAGAGCATAGGTCGCAATTTAACTATACAAGTAAACACTAATCTCTCCACATTTAAAAGGTGTGGTGTTGCTACAATTTATAGCAATATTCTCAGTATTTCTCAGAGGGCAGGCTTTAAGTATAACTCGTTTGAAGTTATGGTGCTGCGTATAACATTATCTAGAGAAACACGTGTTAGTGATAAATCCCCTGTGATGTTTGTACTGGCTACTGTGTACAGGCCACCAGGGCACCATACAGACTTCATTAAAGAATTTGCTGATTTTCTATCTGAGTTAGTACTGGCTGCAGATAAAGTCTTAATTGTTGGCGATTTTAATATCCATGTCAATAATGAAAAAGATGCATTAGGATCAGCATTCATTGACATTCTGAACTCTATTGGGGTTAGACTGGGTGGTTGTTCTGCATGCTTGATCAATAAACTACAGTTGGTCCAAAATGCAGCAGCTAGAGTCCTTACTAGAACCAGGAAGTATGACCATATTAGCCCGGTTCTGTCAACACTGCACTGGCTCCCTATCAAACATCGGATAGATTTTAAAATCTTGTTAATTACTTATAAAGCCCTGAATGGCTTAGCTCCTCAGTACTTGAGCGAGCTCTTATCACATTATAGTCCTCCACGTCCGCTGCGTTCTCAAAACTCTGGCCATTTGATAATACCTAGAATATCAAAATCGACTGCGGGCGGCAGATCCTTTTCCTATTTAGCGCCGGACAGTGAACACTGCCGCAAAGATCATCGGTGCCCCTCTCCTCTCCATCCTGGACATTTTCCTTTCACGATGCTCCAACAAGGCCACCAGCATCGTGAAGGACCCCACCCACCCCTCTCACAACCTCTTCCAGCTCCTGCCATCAGTTAGAAGGTACCGGAGCATCAGAGCTCGCTCTGTCAGATTGCTCAACAGCTTTTTTCCCCAGGCTGTGAGAGCTCTTAACTCCAATCCCCCTGTCCCCCTCTGAAACCATGAACACCTCAGCCCTCCCACCCCCCAACTCATTAAAAACTGTTGACAATTTTACTAAGTGCAATTCTGAATGTGCTACACACAGGTGAGTGGGCTATACAAACCACCTGTAGTAACGCACTCATCCCACTATATGCACACTAGACACTTTCTACAAACACTCCCTGCCACAAAGACTCTTAAGAAAATATATGTCTACTTGAACATTGCACTACAAAATAATACATGTTTACTTGAGCATTGCACTACAAAAACTTTTTGCACTATGCACTGTCTCCCACAAAATCTCTCTTCTGCACAATAATTTAATGTACAAAATATATATTTTTCTGCACAATTTCATGTACATATCTCTTTCGCACAATTTCATGTACAGTATTTATGTAAATTTTTTGTACAGTCTCAGTTTGTGTATGTGTGGACAACTAGGAATAGCAGTTATAGTATTTTTAGTGTATGTATAGTCAGATAGTTAACTGTTGTATAGCTCTATTGTTTTTCCTATACTTGCATTGTTGTATGTTTATCTTAGGTTTAACCAGTATGTAGCACCGTGGTCCTGCGAGACACGACATTTCATTCCACTATATGTCCACACATGTAGCAGAATGACAATAAAGCTCGACTTGACTTGACTTGACTTGACAACACGTCTCAGGACCTACTCATTGTCGAAATCATACTCTAGATTTAATACTGTCACATGGAATTGATGTTAGTGGTGTTGAAATTCTGCAGCAAAGCAATGATATCTCAGATCATTATTTAGTCTTGTGTAAACTCCATATAGCTAAAACTGTAAAATACTTGTTACAAGTATGGTAGAACCATCACTTCTACCGCAAAAGACTGCTTTGTAAGTAATCTTCCTGATTTATCTCAATTCCTCAGCATATCCAAAAGCGCAGAAAAAACTTGATGATGTAACAGGAACTATGGACTCTCTCTTTTCTAGCACTTTAGATACAGTTGCTCCTTTACGCTTAAGGAAGATCAAAGAAAACAGTCTGACTCCGTGGTATAATGAGCACATTCACACCCTAAAGAGAGCAGCCCGGAAAATGGAGCGCAGCTGGAGGAAAACAAAACTAGAGGTATTTTGTATAGCTTGGCGGGAAAGTACCTTATCCTACAGAAAAGCATTAAAAACCGCTATATCTGATTACTTTTCGTCTCTTCTAGAAGAAAACAAACATAACCCCCGGTATTTATTCAATACAGTGACTAAATTAATGAAAAATAAAGCATCAACTGGTGTTGGCATTTCCCAAGAGCACAGCAGTAATGACTTTATGAACTACTTTACTTCCAAGATCGATACTATCAGAGATAAAATTGTAACCATGACAGCTACAGTATCACATCAGATAGTGCACTATAGATCCCCTGAGGAACAATTCCACTCATTCTCTACTATAGGAGAGGAATAATTGTATAAACTTGTTAAATCATCTAAACCAACAACATGTATGTTAGACCTAAGTCCATCTAAACTACCAAAAGAGCTGCTTCCAGAAGTCATAGATCCTCTTTTGGCTATTATTAATTCATCATTGACATTAGGATATGTTCCCAAAACCTTCAAATTGGCTGTTATTAAGCCTGTCATTAAAAAAAACACAACTTGACCCCAAAGATCTAGTTAATTACAGACCGATCTCAAATCTCCCTTTTCTGTCAAAGATACTAGAAAAGGTAGTATCCTCACAATTATATTCCTTCTTAGAGAAAAATGGTATCTGTGAGGAATTCCAGTCAGGATTTAGACCGTATCATAGTACTGAGACTGCTCTCATTAGAGTTACAAATGACAAATGCTTTTATCATCTGATCGTGGTTGTATCTCTTTATTAGTTCTACTGGATCTTAGCACTGCGTTCGACACTATCGACCACAACATTCTTTTGAATAGACTAGAACACTTTGTTGGCATTAGTGGAAGTGCCTTAGCATGGTTCAAATCGTACTTATCTGACCGCCATCAGTTCGTAGCAGTGAATGAAGAGGTATCATATCGATCACAAGTGCAGTATGGATTACCTCAAGGCTCAGTACTAGGGCCGTTACTTTTCACGCTTTACATGTTACCATTGGGAGATATTATCAGGAGACATGGTGTTAGCTTTCACTGTTATGCTGATGATACTCAGCTCTATATTTTTTCGCGGCCCGGTGAAACACTCCAAATTGAGAAACTAACGGAATGCATAGTCGACATAAAAAACTGGATGACGAGTAACTTCTTACTGCTAAATTCTGAAAAAACAGAGGTGTTAATTATTGGACCTAAAAACCCCACATGTAATAACCTAGAACACTATCTAACACTTGATGGCTGATCTGTCAATTCTTCTTCATCAGTTAGGAATCTAGGTGTGCTGTTTGATAGCAATCTTTCATTTGAAAGCTATGTTTCTAGCATCTGTAAAACTGCGTTTTCCATCTCAAAAACATATCTAAATTGCGACCTATGCTCTCAACGTCAAATGCAGAAATGCTAATTCATGCGTTTATGACCTCAAGGTTAGACTATTGTAATGCGTAATTGGGTGGTTGTTCTGCACGCTTGATCAACAAACTACAGTTGGTCCAAAATGCAGCAGCTAGAGTCCTTACTAGAACCAGGAAGTATGACCATATTAGCCCGGTTCTGTGAACACTGCACTGGCTCCCTATCAAACACTGTATAGATTTTAAAATCTTGTTAATTACTTATAAAGCCCTGAATGGCTTAGCTCCTCAGTACTTGAGCGAGCTCTTATCACATTATGGTCCTCCACGTCCGCTGCGTTCTCAAAACTCTGGCCGTTTGATAATACCTAGAATATCAAAATCGACTGCGGGCGGCAGATCCTTTTCCTATTTAGCACCCAAACTCTGGAACACTCTACCTAACGCTGTTTGGGAGGCAGACACACTCTGTCAGTTTAAATCTAGATTAAAGACATATTTCTTTAACCTGGTTTACACATAACACACTAATACGGTTCTATTATTCAAATCCATTAAAGGATTGTTAGGCTGCATTAATTAGATCAACCGGAACCGGGAACACTCCCCATAACACACGATGTACTCGTTACATCGTAAGAAGAATGGCATCTATGCTAATATTTGTCTGTTTCTTTCTTATTCTGTTTCTCAGTCCGTGTCCGGATCAGATGGTGGATCGGCGCCGGGAGATGATGTCTGCGGCCCTAATTGTCGGTGGAGGCCGGGACACCTGGATGAGCCCCGGGGACATATCCCCAGTGAAGACCTCGACTAAAAATACAATAAAACTAAAATAAAACAAAATAACTGAAAATATAATAAAATACCTAACTACATAATACTATTATTGTTAGAAATTGCAACAATATAAAAATAGAAATATAATACATTTATACATTTAAAATTTTAATTAAAACAATAATATACAAATATGAAAAATGAATAAATACATTTTAATTTTAAAATAATAAATAGTATAATATAAATGTGTGTGTGTATATATATATATATATATATATATATATATATATATATATATATACAGTATATATATATATATATATATATATATAACAGAAATAAATTAACTAAACTATAAATTAAAATTATAATAAATAAACAAGTATATATTATAAAAATAGACTGAGAAACAATAAATGCATTAAACTATACATTACAATTATAGCAAATGAATAAATCATATAAATGAAAAACTTCAAATAATTAATAAAACACAAATATAACAAATACATTAAATTAGTAATTAAAATGCCCCATCGGGACAAGACCACGGGAATCAGAAAAGCCGTTTGCACAATCTGACATGGCTGGGGTTGGAATTGAACTGCGGGTTTCGTCTGGCCAGAGGAGAAATGGCCCCCCGACTGAGCCTGGTTTCTCCCAAGGTTTTTTTTTTTTCTCCATTCTGTCACGGGGGAGTTTTGGTTCCTTGCCGCTGTCGCCTCTGGCTTGCTTAGTTGGGGACACTTAATTTCTAGCGATTATTGTCAATTTGATTTCACAGATACTATTTAAACTAAACTGAGCTAAACAATGACATCTCTGAATTCAATAATGAAATGCCATTAACTGAAAATTGAGTGTTTAATCTTATCATTATACATTACTGACACTCTATCCTCCAATTTGATACTGTTAAGTGCTTTGACACAATCTGTATTGTTAAAAGCGCTATATAAATAAAGGTGACTTGACTTGACTTAAAAGAATGTCACGCCTAAAAACGCGTGGAAAAACGCTAGGCGCGCCGCTTTCTCTCTCTTTCTTTCCAAAGTGCTCTGCAGCCTGCGCTCTATGCTTGCGTTCCCGATTTCACAGGAGAAATGGTCCCCCGACTGAGGGGGGGCCATTTCGCCATGGTTGCTTAGCAATGGCTTCTGCCGTTGCTAAGCAACCATGACCCACATTCTCCATGAAGACGCAGAAGTTTCAGCAAAGGATAAATAAATGGATTTCCAGCTCTAAATCACTTGCAGTAGCTCTGCTACTAAATATATTTAAAAATGGCTGTTCCTCCATCTTCGCTGAGCTAAAGACATATGCAGCGACATTTTTTAATATCTGGCAAGACTCGGGAAACAGGTTGCCTGCTGTTTGTCCAATCAGTGACAGTGACACCGCAAATATGCAAATAAGAATGTTAACCCGGGGTTTAGTAATGTACAGTGTGAAACCTCTGTTAATGAATACCCAGGATTAACAGTTAACCGCAGGTTTAGAATGAGCAGTGTGAAACGTGATTACAGATAACCCAGGTTTCCGTTTTTCCGGGGTTTAGGATGACTCAGGGTTAACAATTTCAAGTGTGAAAAGCTCTAATATTTGTTACACTTTTGTGAATATTCACCTGTCAGGGTCTTTGAAAAAATCATGAAAGGCAAGATTTTTACTCTCACACTGATAGTTTTTGCAGTGGATTGCCCAACATTGCGTTCTTTTTTTATTCCACTTTGACTTCTCTTTCGTTGTTATTTGCTCTATTTCTGTGTATCCGCGCTGTTGTCCAGTTGGAATTTTCGGTCCAAAATGGCGGCCGCGCTACCGAAGCGCCACCTAGTGGCTGTTACCCAAAACGCATCAGAGTTTCGCCACTTGGTCTTCTATACTCTTTAGGTGCGTTCCATTCGACCGTAAGTGGACTGCGAAGTGGACTTCACAGGGTATTCCGCCATCTTAAGTGAGATTCCAATCTGAAGGGAACGAACATGTTCAGTTGGAAGGGCACTGCGAACGGCATAGGGAATAAGGGAAGTGGAGAGGGAAAATCACCCAACTGTTATTGGGCACCGCATCATCAGTTAGAGCTAACAATGGAGCAGAGCCTGATTAGCAGAGCATAAAAAGAGGTTTTTAAAGGTTCTGCACTGGAGAGGTTGCAATAAACGTTATTATTATACAAACTATAGTATTTATAAATGGTTATGACGATGAATTACATTTGCATATTGTATTGTATGAATAGGTGAAACTAAATAAAACCGGCGAGAAACAGCTGAGGCTCTGTCATTATTTATTTTACTTTATTTACCTCAGGAGAGTTAATGAGGCTACATGTGGGAAATAAAGCGCTCGAGATGAAACCACTACAATCTGTAACCACCTAAACATATACATTTTACTATATTTATTAGATACATAATTGTATATGTATTTTACATGTGTTTAAATTTGAAAGTAAAATAAATTACAACATTTATTTATTTTATATTATAATCTGAGTGACCCTGCTTTTGATTTTCTTTTGATGACGTTCCAGGGCGTTCCAAATGAGCGATTATTGTCATCGAAGTCCACTTCAACGGATATCCCATGCTTAGGGAGTAGGGAGCAGTGAACACTGCTTAGGGACCCTGTCAATCGGAACGCACCCTTTAACATCACTTCACAGGAAGTGGAGAGGGAAAATCCAACTGTCATTGCGTACCGCGTCATCAGTTAGAACTAACGATGGAGCAGAGCCGGTGAAAGAGTTTATTTATTTATTTATCTATCTATCTATCTATCTATCTATCTATCTATCTATCTATCTATCTATCTATCTATCTTTTAAGGCTCTGCAGTGGAGGGGTTGCAATAAATTTTATCGTTATACAAACTAGAGTATTTATGAATGGTTATGGCGATGTTACATTTGCATGTTGTATTGTATGAATAGTTTACAATTTATAAATAGTTTACACTGGCAGAAAAAAAACGATCTTTTTCCCACATCTGACACAGATCGAAATGTGATGCAGGCGTGTAAACACAAAAATCCGCACGAGATCCGAGTTTTTCGTATCCGATCTGAGTCTTTTCCAAATGTGGTTTTAAATCAGATACATATCCGATGTCTGGACAGAGGTGGGTAGTAACGAGTTACATTTACTTCGTTACATTTACTTGAGTAAATTTTTTGGGTAACTAATACTTTTAGAGTATATTTAAAAATGGGTACTTTTACTCTTACTCAAGTACATTTTTAGTGAAAAAACGGTACTTTTACTTCGTTACTGTGGGCGACGCTCCTCTCGTTACCTTAATGTAATACAAGTTAAAAATCCTTCAATTTATTCCAAACGCGCCGTCTATTTTTTTCTGGGCAATGAGCGATGCCCGTTCGCAAATGATTCATTCTTTTGAGTCAATTCTGTTCGAAGGCTTGAGCAAACCAGTTGGCAATCCAGTGAATCGGTTCGCGAATCAGTTTGAATGATTCGTTCAGTTCTGCCGCACGCGCTGATCGTCTGAAGCGGTTCTCACTGAAGAGCTGTAACATCAAGAGCGCTGAAGACGTGGCTTTGGATCTACAGTCAATTGAAAGCAAATCTGCAAAGGCTATGGTTTGCTAGCTATGAAGGTCTTTATTAGATGAACACCGCGTGTGCTGTCGGTTCCACAGGTAGAGATTCGATTACAGTACACGATACTATTATGACATTACCAGTTTGTTGTACATGTACCTTACACATTAAATACAATGTATAATTTATTCATTAAAAATGCTGTCACAGAGTATGAAATGAACACCCGCCAAACCCGCGTTAGTTCCAGGAGGAATGCCTTTGCCTAGACACAGTTAATATTGATATTTTCACAATATTTACGCTTGCAGAAATAAAGGCTACATTTGTTTACATTGTGCAGAACAGACGGAAGAAGATCCGTCAATGTGCATTTGTTTCATTATGTTCAGATGTTCAGTAGCGGTCATGTGAGGAGTTTTCACTCTTCTCCTTCTCCGTGTCAGAGGTTATAAACACATACATTTATAATACATAATTAATATACTTTAAAATATAATTTAATTCAATTCAGTGATGCAAATCAGAATTTTTAACAGCTGTTACTCCAGTTTTCAGAGTCATATGATCCCTCAGAAATCATTCAGATATATTGATTTATTATCAGTGTTGTTGAAAAAAAAAACAGCATCTGCTGGTTAGGTATGTTTTGAAGCTGGGATGCTGGTTTATGCTGGTCCTTAGCTGGTTTAAGCTGGTCATGTGCTGGTCATGCACATGTCCAGCTTAAACCAGCTAAGGATCAGCATAAACCAGCGAAGGACCATCTTAAATCAGCTCAAACCAGCATCCCATGCTTCAAAACATACCTTACCAGCAAAAGCTGTTTTTTTCAACAGGGAACAGTTTTGCTGCTTAATATTTTTTGGAACCTGTGACATTTTGTTCAGGATTCTTTTATGAATAGAAAGCTATAAAAGAACAGCATTGATAATAAATCAGGCTGATAAAAATTCTGATTTGCATCACTGAAATAAATTACATAAAAAAAAAAAAAAAAACATTAAAATTATTTTGAATGGCAGTGTGTGTGTGTGTGTGTGTGTGTGTTTATATATATATATATATAGAGAGAGAGAGAGAGAGAGAGATATATTTAGATAAAATTTATATATCTAAATAAAAATAGACTATTTTCAGTATATGATCCAAAGTAACTAGTAACTAACTACTTGAGTAGATTTTTTATCCAATACTTTTTTACTCTTACTCAAGTAATTATTCAGACTATTACTTTTACTTTTACTTGAGTAAATATTTCTTCAAGTACTTTTACTTTTACTTGAGTACAGTTTTTGGGTACTCTACCCACCTCTGTATCTGGACATCCGACCTACGTCTAAACACACATATCCGATTCTCCACAGAACTCCCAATGCGAGGGCGACACGTTTGCTCATAAAGATTTTTAATGGCGTTTTAATTCCGGCGTGATGTATGCGCTCGCATTTTATTGAGATGGAAACTTTTTATAGGTAAGAAATTGCACATTCAGGAGCTGGTTTTCAACCCCCTCTCCGTGAATTTTGAAAATACGCCAGTTAAAAGCTACATATATTTCTCAGCAATAAGGTGATAACTTAGCAGTTTTTGTAATTGAACCGACAAGCTTGTTTGCAGTGCTTCACAATCGCTCGCTCGCACGTGGGTCCATGCATGCGTTCGTTCGTTCTCTCTCTCTCTCTCTCGCTCACTTTCTCTCTCCTTCATTCGAATTCATTTCAATAAATATCATCTTTATTTCACTAAATAATTCTACCTCTACTGGTTAAAAGCTGTAGATAAAATAGTCTAACAAATTAAAATTACCGTTATTTTCCGGTCTTTATCTGTTCAGTCAGATTTTGTGCTGAAAAACATCCATGACAGCCGATGTCCATGCTGGAAAATAATAATGGCCATTCGACGTGAATTATATAAATGGGCCATTCCACCGAAATGGTGCCATTTGCTTCCAAAACTCTTAAAAAAAAAAAAAAAAAAAAAAAAAAAAATTAAATAAATAAATTAATTAATTAATTAAAAATGATGGAAAATTATTTCTTTTTATTAAGACTGAATCTAGTAATACACATATTTAACTATTCAAAATCTGTATCGGTCCATCTCAGGTAACTTTATTTAATTTTTTACACAATTTTTAATTGGAAGACGGATGCATTTTTCTCAGTCCTGTTACCAAAACTCTAATGTCTTTTAAAAAGCATGTTCAAAATTGTCCACAAATTCCTTCATTTCCCCCTCAGGCAGGTGTTTATTTTAAAGAAATTGTTGGTTTCATGATCAATAAATATAATTTTTATCATAAAAAAAAAATCACTATTTATCTACACAAGGTGTATTTTTCTAAAGAACACAAACCCATTTTTTCATTTTAAAGGCGACTCAAACCTCAAGCTTGTCAATTTTCTATGATGCAATCTATTAAACAATGGGATAATTTATGGACCAAACTTAATTTAAAAAATAGTGGTTTAACTTAAAACTACTTAGTAACAGGAATGAAACTGGTAACAGGAATGAGTATCCATTATATTAGTATACAGGTTTGACTACACATGTGAGGTGTTAATGCCCGCACTGATATAGTGAAAGTGTTGAACATTGACTAGTGAGCTGACCTCACTGCTAAAAAAGGCCAAATCGTGTTTCTATTTAAATCTAGTGGTCTGCAGAGGTTTTTGTTTGGGTTATGTTTAGGGGTAGAGGACGGGTTATAAGATAATATATAAATAACTAAAAAATAATAAATATTAAATTAAAATTGATATAAAATATAATAAACTTAATATCTTTTCAGTTTTTCTGTGGATATTGTTTTCTTATAGCGCAGCTCACACTCAAACGCCATTCAATATATAAGTCTAATACATAATTGCCACAGGACAGAAATCATACATTTTCTGTCATACTTGCAGGAAAGTAATATAAAACAACAATGCAGGAACAACCATAAGTTTTCTATGGGCAAAAACATTGTCTCAGTGTGGATAGAAGGCCAAAACATTGAGAAAAATGTTTTGTCTAGGTTAATATGGATGTAGCCTAATATTTACATTAATAAATCTGATGACACTACTCACTCCTGTTACTGTTACTTTTACTCAGTTACTATATATAAGTATAGGATATATGAGTATATGAGTAACAGGACTGAAAGTAACAGGATTGAGATTTTAGGATAAAATTAGCAAATACATAAAATCTAGCCACATGGAGTACATGCTAATATTATGAGAATACTCAGCAAATTATAGTGATTCACCAACGATTTGTATTTTTAAAATAAACAAGTAACATCTAAGAAATAATTTAGGCAACAGGACAGTGTATTTATAATGACGCACCCAGCCACCGTTACAATATCATCAAATATACAGAAAAGAAAATAAGACCACATGCTTTCGATCATTTCTTTGCCTTCAGAAGATCCAAATGTTGCAATATTATGTTGAAAATGTGTCTTGTGGAATTTTCCCAGTTTTTTAGAGGGGGGAATGTGTTAGGGTAACAGGACTGAGTGAAAACCTGGGGACACAACTAAAAAGTGTATTTTATACAAAATAGTATAAATTTATTTTGAAATAAATGTATTTAAAGCACAGATGGGAAATGGAGGTACACAAAAATGCAAAATAAAAATCATTTCTGAAGGATTTTAAACATTATATTTAATGTTAAAATGTAACGTTAGACACTGGGGACATGTACAAATGCTACATTTTCAGTGTTTTAGGTAGTTTTTAATCATTTTTTTAATTATATATTTTAAATTTGCAGTTAGATTAATGTGCAGGACACTTTGCTTAATAATAAAATGTATTTTATAGTTAATTTTTATGCATGTTTGTACCTATAATGTCCTGGGGACAGAAATGGCACCCATTTGGTGAAATGGCCCAAATAATTTTAATAGCATGGCCATTTAAAACCTGAGGGTCTACCATGTGCATAGTAAAGCGATCACTGCAGACAATCCATTTGGGTGGGAATTAATGTAAACACAGATATCGGATACCAGTCGTGTCTAAAGTGAATGTAAACAGACGGGCCAGAAAATCGGATATGGTCAAAAGATCAGATCTGTGCATTAAGACTTGCAGTGTAAACGCAGCCTAAGTAAAACCGGTGAGAAACAGCTGAGTGTCTGTCATTTTTTATTTTACTTTATTTACCTCAGGAGAGTTAATGAGGCTGCGTGTGGGAGAGAAATCGCACGAGATGAAACCACTACAATCTGTAAGTCTAAACATATACATTTTGACTATATTTATTTTATGCATAATTGTATATATTTTTTGTATGTGTTTAAATTTGAAAATAAAATAAATTACAATATGTATTTGTTAAATCATAATCTGCGTGACCCTGCTGTTGATTTTCTTTGATGACGTTGTGGGGCATTCCAAATGAGTGATTATTGTCAGCAAAGTCCGCTTCAAAGGATATCCCGTGCTTAGGGAGTAGGGAGCAGTGAACACTGTGTGGGGACCCTGTCAATCGGAACGCACCTTTAGTGTAACCAAGATTCCTAAGCAAACGTTAACAAGTGTTTAGGTTTGAAAAATTGGCCCTCATTCACTTTTTCTTTTGTCAAGTTTATTGGTTCAGTTTAGGTTGCAACTCAATTCGTAAATACAAACTGTATACATTAAGTTATAATAAATTTAATATAGACAGCTGACATATTTATTTGCATCAATAGATTTCTCTCTACAACCAAGTATGTTTTGCATAGAATAATGCGAGGATTTCCATCACTGATACCTTCAAAAAAAAAAATAAATAAATAAAAAAAAAAAAAAAAAAAAAAAATGTAATGAGTTTCCAGTCATCACAAAATGTTTAAAAATTTTAATCTCACTGAATTTCTGCAAAGGGGTCACCAAAAGTCTGAAAGACCAAAAACAGGATCAAATGCTGCACACAATTTGGACAAAAAAAAAAAAAAATAATAATAATAAAAAAAAAAATAATAATAATATATATATATATATATATATATATAGCCCCAGCCTAAACCCAAGGCATTTAGTTCTGTAATGTTACCTGTTTATGTAATCCAATTTCACAGTTTATTTACACATATGTATACATGTGGGAGATTCATCCAGTATAGCCGTCATACTGAAAGCTAGGTTACGCTAGAGCTGAGGTGTAATTTTATTATCAAAAAATATATGAAACATTTTGTGCTCCTCATACAAAATCGTACATACACATTGCTCAGAAGTAATGTCTGTATTAAGCAACAAGAAAGGAAACTAAATTCTTTATATGTATATTTTTCCTGAACACAAATGGCTGTAGATAAAATCTTTATTTAGCACAAAAAAATCATCAAACATGATATGAGCACATCAAACAACATAAGTATCTGTCCTAAAGTCCTGCTTTTAGTTGAGTCATTCAGTACAGGGGAAAACTCAAAGACATAGTAAATATATATATATATAACACTGGGCTGTCTTGTCTGTCACTGGCTTCTGTCTTTTAGTATCATGCAAGAGTTAGCAATATAGCAAACACAGCACATCAAGTTTCAAATTCTCCTGAAAAATCAAAAGAGAATGAATATGATTAAGCCCTTCTGTGATGCTGTGTTGTTCCCTACAGATTTCCCAGTGTTCCTGTCTCCTTTCACTACCTATAGCATTTAGTATGTTAATAGAATGTCAACAGTTGCTAGGGGCTTCAACTTTTAAACACAATGATCACAGCTGTCACTCGTCATTGCTTCAAATTTAGTGGTTATGTGGCAATGAATTACAGTGAGAGTCAGATTAGTTTTTTTTTCTTTTCCTTTCATATCTCAGAGAAATATTACCAATTGGAGTGTAAGATGTAATTACACAGGAGACAAGATTCAGTGTTTCATAGGGTCAGTTGAAATCTGCATTAAAAACATTGTGTCATTAGTATTTGCATTCTGGAATACAATGTACATGTATACTATTGTTCAAAAGTTTGGGGAGGTTTACTTCAGCACTAATAATATTTAAGCAATAAATGACTTAATACAATAATGATGATTCAAATAGTTAAAAATAATTAGGCAAGGATGCATTATTGATCAAATGTGACAGTAAAGATTAATAAATATTTTAATATTACAAAAGTTGGGGTTGGGATGCGGGGGAAGTATCATGGTTTCCACAAATATATTAAGCAGCACAGCTGTATCAACACTGATAATAAGAAGAAATATTTCCTGGATTATAAAGGGTAATGTGACAGTGGAGACTGGAGTAATAGCTGCTGATATTTCAGCTTTGCCATCACTGAAATAATCACATTTAAATGTATATTAATATATAAAATAGTTATTTTAAGTTGTAATAATATTTTTCTTCTTTTACTGTATTTTTGATCAAATAAATGCAGCCTTGCTGAGACTTCTTTCAAAAACATTAGAAAATCTTTGAACAGTAGTGTATATATGTATAAAAACAATCTTGGGAATTAGGAAGTGTGAACATTAAATTCCTATATTTTCAACAGCTTCTTGTTATACGACAGAATGACAGCTTTGCTTTTTGGTTTGGATGTTTCTGGTTTGTTTAGCACATTTTAGTGTTCAATTGTACAGTAAAAGAACAAAATTCAGACTTAACACACACAAAAACATTAAAAACATCCACACATCAAGAAAGTGTTTCTCCCAATTTCAACTTTTCTTCATTGTGTGCCAAGTCAATAACACATTTTGAAACAAAATCTGAAATATTCTCTTATCTTGAAACAAAATCTGAATAATTATCTTCTCTTTTCCAAATTAAAGTAGAAATTAGCACATAATGTGTGAGTTTGGGGTCACTGGTTTCTCAACATTTTTTATGCAATTAAGCTGCATAAAATTGTTGTTAATACGTGGGAGCAAAAGGCAAGTAACTCAAATGCAAGTCTCCTTGTCTAAATAAAAGTTAGTGGTGTGTGCTTCTTGCCACAAGTGCATTGAATTAAGGCACAGGCGCTGTTCTCCTTTTTGAACAGAGTGGGTGTATGGGTTTTATCCCAGTGTAAGCACAGTTTAGGTATAGGTGATCACCTTCATGAGAGGCATCCCAGATGGAGGACTGTAGATGTAGAACTTGAGTAATAACACAAAATTTGATGTTACATATAGACCTCAAAACAGAAGAAAACTAATATTTATGTGGCGTACACAATATAAAGCACCCACGGTACTTTCCTCAGCAAAAAAATATATAGATTCTGATTGAAAAAAGGACCCTGGTGAGTAAAAGCGAGGTATGCATCAGAATGGTGACTGTCAAAATGTGTCGAATGGTTTTCTTGGTGATCACCTTGAAATTTTCTTGTTCAAACATTGTTTCACAAAGTATTTTCATGTATCTTGAGGAAATCCTTTTCGGTTCTTGTCAACATTGGATTCTTCAAGAGGAACAAGTCCTCCGTATGTACGAGTGTATTGTAATTGTGTGTGTGTGTGTGGGTGGGTGGGGGGCAGGGGGCGAGGGATTTTGTGAGTATCTAGAGGCATAAGTTGCTGCTGATCTGGCAAGTGGAGCCAGTTCCTGCTTGTGATAAGAAGAGTTTTCCATTGGGACAGACACACACCTCAAAGACAGTCTGTCTAGTTCCAGAAGGGGAGGCTTTTCCCTCCGGCAGACGTAGGAGCTTGATTTTCCTGGCATCCAAGCTGATCTAAAGAGAGAAGGGAGAAAGGTTTCAAATTTATTTCATTCTTTCATATTATTTCTACATTATGTAAACGTTCCTTCAATCAGTTTAATTTACAACCCTGTTACTAAAACTTCTAAAAGTTCACGTCTAAATGTGTGATTGTCATTTCAGTTTGCAGACTGTCAGTCAATCTGCAGTAGTGGAAAGATATGAAGGTAAAATAATGCCTAAAAGATTTGCATACGCAGGGTAAGAGTTGTGGAAGTGTGCATAAGACTGCAAGTGTAAATTAAATTTGCATGTACAAGAGAAGCTTTGTAAAGGTGTAAATCACGTTTCAAGCGTAAGAAAAAGATTTGCAGCATTTTACTGTTACTTGTAAGTGTAATTTATGTATTGTGAAACTGCAGCTTCATGCTAAAGCAAAATAAATATGATCTGCATTCTTCTGACTTCAATTTTTTCACGCTTACACTTTTGGCACGTTGTTTTCACTAAAATTTGGTCAAAAGTACTGCAAGCCTGTGAACAGTGATTTGCAAGCGAAAACAACAGTTTAAAGAACTGCTAAACGGATTGACTGCATAGAACCAATCTGTATGTCTAAAAACCAAACTGTTGCAAATGTCTAAATGACTTGTGCATGTGGGGCAAAAAGCTTCAGAAATAAACCGATATGTACAGCTTAGTCTTTCTTTTCTCTGCGCTTACAATTTTGGCACGATTCTCTCACTCCCTGAGTTTTGCAAGTGAGAGGGGGAGGGCGGTTCCACCACCTTCTTGTAGCCTATCAAATGAGGCTCTCGCTGACTCTCCATTTACTATTATCCGATTGGTTCAATAAACACATCACACGCCAAAACATTAATCTTCATTTAGTTCAGGATCGTTCTCGCTGCCAGAATGGTACTTTTAACGTACACATACATTAAAAATAAATACAGGTGCATCTCAATAAATTAGAATGTCGTGGAAAAGTTTATTTCAGTAATTCAACTCAAATTGTGAAACTCGTGTATTAAATAAATTCAGTGCACACAGACTGAAGTAGTTTAAGTCTTTGGTTCTTTTAATTGTCATGATTTTGGCTAATATTTAACAAAAACCCACCAATTCACTATCTCAACAAATTTGAATACTTCATAAGACCAATAAAAAAAAACATTTTTAGTGAATTGCTGGCCTTCTTTCTGGAAAGTATGTTAATACGTGGCATGGAGGTGATCAGACTGCTGAGGTGGTATGGAAGCCCAGGTTTCTTTGACAGTGGCCTTCAGCTCATCTGCATTTTTTGGTCTCTTGTTTCTCATTTTCCTCTTGACAATACCCCATAGATTCTCTATGGGGTTCATGTCTGGTGAGTTTGCTGGCCAGTCAAGCACACCAACACCATGGTCATTTAACCAACTTTTGGTGCTTTTGACAGTGTGGGCAGGTGCCAAATCCTGCTGGAAAATGAAATCAGCATCTTTAAAAAGCTGGTCAGCAGAAGGAAGCATGAAGTGCTCCAAAATTTCTTGGTAAACGGGTGCAGTGACTTTGGTTTTCAAAAAACACAATGGACCAACACCAGCAGATGACATTGCACCCCAAATCATCACAGTCTGTGGAAACTTAACACTGGACTTCAAGCAACTTGGGCTATGAGCTTCTCCACCCTTCCTCCAGACTCTAGGACCTTGGTTTCCAAATGAAATACAAAACTTGCTCTCATCTGAAAAGAGGACTTTGGACCACTGGGCAACAGTCCAGTTCTTCTTCTCCTTAGCCCAGGTAAGACGCACAAGAGGAATACGACAACTGTAGCCAAATTCCTTGACACGTCTGTGTGTGGTGGCTCTTGATGTCTTGACCCCAGCCTCAGTCCATTCCTTGTGAAGTTCACCCAAATTCTTGAATCAATTTTGCTTGACAATCCTCATAAGGCTGCGGTTCTCTCGGTTGGTTGTGCATCTTTTTCTTCCACACTTTTTCCTTCCACTCAACTTTCTGTTAACATGCTTGAATACAGCACTCTGTGAACAGCCAGCTTCTTTGGCAATGAATGTTTGTGGCTTACCCTCCTTGTGAAGGGTGTCAATGATTGTCTTCTGGACAACTGTCAGATCAGCAGTCTTCCCCATGATTGTGTAGCCTAGTGAACCAAACTGAGAGACCATTTTGAAGGCTCAGGAAACCTTTGCAGGTGTTTTGAGTTGATTAGCTGATTGGCATGTCACCATATTCTAATTTGTTGAGATAGTGAATTGGTGGGTTTTTGTTAAATGTGAGCCAAAATCATCACAATTAAAAGAACCAAAGACTTAAACACTACTTCAGTTTGTGTGCATTGAATTTATTTAATACACGAGTTTCACAATTTGAGTTGAATTACTGAAATAAATTAACTTTTCCTTGACATTCTAATTTATTGAGATGCACCTGTAAATAACTTAATTAAAACATGATACTTCATAAGTTGTGTACCATTAGGCTAGACTACCATGTGTTCATACTGAATTGCGAGCTGGTGTTAACATTATTGGATTGGTTTGGCTTTACATTGAAATTTCATAAATCATATAATCTGCATATACCACTGACCTGATGTTAAACATTACAGTCAAAATGATGTTATGTCACAATGCTCAGCACTATAGTATCAGAGTGCTATACCTTGTAAAACCTTTTTACTGTACCAATAAAGCTACATAAATCTGAATTTGTCAGTTTTTCAGACCATGTCTCTGTTTACGGTATTTAACACTCAGTCGTATATTTTGAAATTTCGGTACTGATTCTGATTACTTTTATGTGACTGATCAAGCTATTATATGAAGCAAGTATGAGTAACAAAATGCTTTCTTTGTGTCCAGATTAAACTTACACTTCAAATCAACATTAAAAAAAAAAAAAAAAAAAATCAACTTTGATAAAAATGTCTTTAATGATGTCTAAATATATTCAAATTCGAGTAATTAATTATGTGGAAATCCAACGTTCCCAGCCACTAGGGAACACATTGCCATATTTATATGTTTATATATAGAGCTAAACAGCCATATAGTGGTTACATAACGATATTACAGATGATAAATGGTGAATAAGTTCCTAATAAGTTAGAGATAATAAATATTTTAGTAATATTTAGTAAAATCCCCTTAAATTACAACAAGTAAAAAAATAAATAAAAATATTACTGTTGGTTCAATTATTGAACCAAATTTTAGTTTTAAAAAAATGGAATCATCCCTGATCAGTAGACAGGTGAAATTATTAGGGATGTAACGATTCACTCATTTTCTCGATGCATCGATTACAAACCCTGACGATGCATATGCATCGATCTTGAAACATGGATTTTTGAATCCATTTTATTGATCTCTCCTTAGTACTCGTGGCCAGTACTAAAGTGCTAAAGTGAAGTAGTTTAGTTTTCTGTAGTTTTTCAATGGCTCTCGGTCATAACGTCAACATTACCTGAGCATTCGAAGGCTTCGCATTTATTGCATGGATGGAGCAAAAATGTAAGTGTCTAAAGCATACGCACAGTTCCATTGAATGATTAATGTGTTTTCACAATGTCGTTGAAGCGAATGTATGAAGAAAACTGTTAAAATAACCACAGCATTAACAACAACCTTGAAATAAGAGCGCGAGGTTTCTCTGTTAATCAGATGCACAAGTAGCATTTGTTGCTATAGGAAACAGACATCGGGCACTTTTTCTTTCAGAATCATCATTCACCGATGGAGAGGAAAAGTTAAATACCATAGCATTTTATTTTATAAAAATGAGATAAAGAAATTTTTGCACTGAAATATAAGTGATCTTGGCTTGTAGAACTTAAGACATACCAGGAAATTCCTAATATGGACAAAGGCAGCTGCTAAGCTGAATAAAATGAACTGGTGAAACGTTAAGACAATAAACACAATAAATAAATAAAATTCATGAATGATGACCCTCTATGGTGAGGCTCTGGGTAATAGAGGACCTAGTAGAGGGGGTGTACTCAAGGGCTCAGGGAGACCATTACTTAAAACCCCCAGGAAGGGGAGCAGTCCCTGAGCTAGCACATAGATATGCTCAGACAGCTATGCATCTCAGGAGAAATGGGATCCAGCTCGAAGGGGGATCAGACATTCCGGTAGAGACGAGTCAAACAACTCAATGTAGCTGCGTAGCGAGCAGCGGCACCCTCGGGCCTCGTTTCTAGAGACAGTGGGGCCCAGATACGCAAAGAAAATGCTGTTCCTCAGAGCCAAAGCACTTAGAACCCACACAAGAACTTATCACTCATGCCTCAGGAAGAGTGTACTCAAGCCCACTCAAATAGAGGGGTGATATACTGGTTCACCATAAGGGCAGTGTGATACAATCCTGAAGTTGCAGTGCTGACTTGGGGACCTGATGACCAGGGACCACAGAAACCTACGACTTGGCCACATGATCCAGAGGTATGAAGCCGAGAACAGGGCTATCATCCTAGCCTGGGTCTAGTATCTATGAGTGCAGTCCTAACTGCACTGAGTCGATAGCAAGAGGTGGCCGTCCGAGTGTCCTAGTCCTAAAGGTGAAAAACACATAACGACAGGCCCCAGACATACTGCAAAGAATGGCTAGTAGTAGGCTTTAAAACCATCGAACCGATAGAAAATGGATCGTACTCACCCATCCATGGTTCCTGCGCATAAAAACAGTCCCGGAGGCGAAGTCCGAAGAGGCCTCGGGTCTGGACCATCAGTAAGGTAGTTTCTATGAAACATAGAACTTGGCCAAAACATCATAGGTCCAGCATAGAGACTGCAATGTGAGCGCAAGAGGTTCTCACCTAACCTCGGTCAGGTGGAGTAAACGGTGGTTGCAGGGGATTTAGAGAGGGGAAGATGAGGGCAGATGTACAGGCCCCCTGAGGGAAGGGAGTAGATGTTTAATTTTTACTCTGGTTTGGACGAGACCGTTGCGAACGCCTCGTCTGGATCACCTCCCTCAGGTCTTGCCTACCTCTCTCTGACCGGCGCCTCCCTCTAGCCCTACCCACAGGCGGGGGAGGGGCACGAGTCGCGAAACTAGCCTTCTGCACCCATCTCTGACCCTCAGACCGAGATGGGCCAGGACCCCTGCGTTGTTCGGGCTCAGACCTGGACCTTCTTGGATTGAAGGTTTTGAAGGCTGCTGAACGCGCCTTTGCCTCCCTAAACTTCTCGACCACCGTCTCGACGGAGATACCGAAAAGCTCAGAAGGCGAAACTGGAGCATCGAGAAGAAAGCCCTTCTCTTTCTTCCCAATATCTGCCAGGTTCACCCACAGATGTCTCTCCTTTAACACCATGGCCGCCATAGACCTGCCCATAGCAGAGGAGGCCTGCTTAGTGGCACGGAGAGCCAAATCTGTGGTGCGGCGTAGTTCAGCCACCTCGTCGGGTGACAAGCCCTGACCCTTATCCAGGTCTTTCAGCAGATCAGCCTGGTACGCCTGAAGCATCGCCATAGTGTACAACGAAGCGACAGCCTGACCTGCTGATGCATATGCCTTGCCATTTAAGCGAGATGTATCCTGAAGGGGCTTAGATGGCAAGGAAGGAGCCTTAAGAGAGGATGTCTCGCCCTTAGAGAGATAGCTAGTTAGCGTCTCTTCTATAGGGGGCATCCGTTCATAGCCATTTTCACGCAACCCCTCAATATTAGCATAACTAGTATGCTGGAATCTATGAATACGAGAGGAAAACGGCTTTTTCCACTCCCTCTCAACCTCTGTATGGAGATCAGGAAGGAATGGAAGGCTCACTCGAGCTGGGGGGCTATGGCCAGAGAGATAACGCTCATCGAGACGCCCCCGTGGCGTCACCATTTTGGCCCGCTTCCACGGCAAGTCAAGCCTCGCCGTGGCGCGTTCCATAACCTCCAACAGCTCATCATACGCAGGGCAGGAGGATTGAGAGTGCTCAGTCTCAACTTCTTCTCCCTCAGACATCTCCTGCTCTTCCTGGGCAGAGCCCAGCAGAGCACTAGCCGCTGGATCAGATGATGTCAGCGAGATCGTGTCATCATCATCTAGTGGCTCGCCCTCATTCGGGACCGACGAGCGCGAGAGGGAACAGAGGAACATAAAAATCAGAAAATATGAGCAGCTATGAAATTATAGTACACACACACACATATATATATATATATATATATATATATATATATACACAAATGACTAAATAAATCACAAATTATAATGGCATAAACAACATACAAAAGTCAAACCAAAACAAATTTATTTAAGAAACAGACAAATTATAAAATTAAACACAAATTATAATGTCATTCGTTATAAACAACATATAGCCTAAAAGTCTAACCGAAACTAATTTATTTAAGAAACAGACAAATTACAAAATTAAACACAAATTATAATGGCATTCGTTATAAACAACATATAAAAGTCTAACCAAAACGAATTTAAAGAGAAATTGAAACGCACCTATACATCTCCCATTCGGCACGAGCTGCCGACTTCTCTAGAACGCACGCGAGGGAGAGACACAGCAGTGCAGATCGCGTGTCTATCTCTCAGTACTTAATTAATGGGAGAGAGAATTTACTGCATTATTAACGTGCCACTTGCGGGATTTATTAACATTATACACAATACCCACAACCTCACACCAAATTTCTGTCCCTGTAGATAGGCAAGCTTACAGATCATTTAGTAGAAATCCGAAATTTACCTTTACATATTAGAGTAAGATTCTGATAACTCAACTGAATGGATGCTTGAAGAATGCACTTCCAGCAGCCATGATTAACAGCAGCTGGCCGTTAAAGTTTTCTATGCACAATTTCATTTGATGAGAGTCACGAGACTGATTACTCTCTCTCTATCCAATCATGTTGATGGATAAAAATACAATTAAAACAAGCATGTAACGACCGCAAACGGAGGGAAAATAGCGGAGTAAAAGTACCGATACATCACTTAAAATGTACTCAAGTAAAAGGAAAAGTACACAATTTTTACACTACTCAAAAAGTACAATTTCTGATAAAAAACTACTTAATTACAGTAACATGAGTATTAGTAATTAGTTACTTCACACTCCTGATAGTTTGGGACCTTAAAAAAAAAAAAAAAACACAAAACAAACAAAAAAAACAAAAAACAAAACAATACTTTCTGTAAATTAAAAAAAAAAAAAAAAAAATGAGGGAGGAACAATTGTAACCAAAACTTTATACTGTTTATGACAATCAGGGACGTGCACAGACCTTTTGAGGGGCAAGGGCTCAAGTAGAAAAAAAGGGCACTTCTCATATATATATATATATATATACACACACACACACACACACAAGTCCATCTCAATAAATTAGAATGTCGTGGAAAAGTTCATTTATTTCAGTAATTCAACTCAAATTGTGAAACTCGTGTAATAAATAAATTCAATCCACACAGACTGAAGTAGTTTAAGTTTTTGGTTCTTTTAATTGTGATGATTTTGGCTCACATTTAACAAAAACCCACCAATTCACTATCTCAACAAATTAGAATATGGTGACATGCCAATCAGCTAATCAACTCAAAACACCTGCAAAGGTTTCCTGAACCTTCAAAATGGTCTCTCAGTTTGGTTCACTAGGCTACACAATCATGGGGAAGACTGCTGATCTGACAGTTGTCCAGAAGACAATCATTGACACCCTTCACAAGGAGGGTAAGCCACAAACATTCATTGCCAAAGAAGCTGGCTGTTCACAGAGTGCTGTATCCAAGCATGTTAACAGAAAGTTGAGAGGAAGGAAAAAGTGTGGAAGAAAAAGATGCACAACCACCCGAGAGAACCGCAGCCTTATGAGGATTGTCAAGCAAAATCGATTCAAGAATTTGGGTGAACTTCACAAGGAATGGACTGAGGCTGGGGTCAAGGCATCAAGAGCCACAAGGAATTTGGCTACAGTTGATGTATTCCTCTTGTTAAGCCACTCCTGAACCACAGACAACGTCAGAGGCGTCTTACCCGGGCTAAGGAGAAGAAGAACTGGACTGTTGCCCAGTGGTCCAAAGTCCTCTTTTCAGATGAGAGCAAGTTTTGTATTTCATTTGGAAACCAAGGTCCTAGAGTATGGAGGAAGGGTAGAGAAGCTCATAGCCCAAGTTGCTTGAAGTCCAGTGTTAAGTTTCCACAGTCTGTGATAATTTGGGGTGCAATGTCATCTGCTGGTGTTGGTCCATTGTGTTTTTTGAAAACCAAAGTTACTGCATCCGTTTACCAAGAAATTTGGGAGCACTTCATGCTTCTTTCTGCTGACCAGCTTTTTAAAGATGCTGATTTCATTTTCCAGCAGGATTTGGCACCTGCCCACACTGCCAAAAGCACCAAAAGTTGGTTAAACGACCATGACTGGCCAGCAAACTCACCAGACCTGAACCCCATAGAGAATCTATGGGGTATTGTCAAGAGGAAAATGAGAAACAAGAGACCAAAAAATGCAGATGAGCTGAAGGCCACTGTCAAAGAAACCTGGGCTTCCATACCACCTCAGCAGTGCCACAAACTGACCACCTCCATGCCACGCTGAATTGAGGCAGTAATTAAAGCAAAAGGAGCCCCTACCAAGTATTGAGTACATATACAGTAAGTGAACATACTTTCCAGAAGGCCAACAATTCACTAAAAATGTTTTTTTTATTGGTCTTATGAAGTATTCTAATTTGTTGAGATAGGGAATTGGTGGGTTTTTGTTAAATGTGAGCCAAAATCATCACAATTAAAAGAACCAAAGACTTAAACTACTTCAGTCTGTGTGCAATGAATTTATTTAATACACGAGTTTCACAATTTGAGTTGAATTACTGAAATAAATGAACTTTTCCACGACATTCTAATTTATTGAGATGCACCTGTATATATATATATATATATATATATATATATATATATATATATATATATTTTTTTTTTTCCTAAACAAAACGTTAAATATATGCGATAGGTGTGCGATATTGACAAAAATATATCTCAATATTATATCAATAATATATCAATAATATATCTCAACATTTTCTGGGATTTTATCGATAACGATAATTAGATGATATTTTGCTGAGTGTGTTATTGTGCTGATATCTTAAGGACTACCGTGGACAGCTGACTCCTAAAGTTTTTGATATTCTTCATATGCTGTGTGGTGATCAGTTCACAGCAGTGATAGAGATTAATCATTTCCAATAAGTTTAAAGTGATTTTTTACCTTTTATGGGCATTGTTACCTTTATAAAGCAATTTTTTTCTAAAGGTGTGCATCATCTTTTCAGTCAAATTCTTAAAATGAATCAGTCAATTAGAATAATAAATCATTTAGGCAAATGAAATCAGTATTGAAAAAATTAATCTTTGCAATGCAGAGAAAACACAGAAGATGCATTAGAAGGAGCGTTTAGATGCATTTACACACTGTTTAATGCAGGACATGAATGCATTTAACCTGCAGTTACAAGTGCATTAATACTGTTTTGATATTTTAAACATAAAACACTGAATATTTGAAATTATTTTAAAAAATGAAAAGATACTTTAAATGTGAAATTAAAACTATCAGTAGGTGGCAGCAAGTCACTGTTAAAAATTATTTTAAAAAATTAAAAGATACTTTAAATGTGAAATTAAAACTATCAGTAGGTGGCAGCAAGTCACTGTTAAAAAGTGAGTCATTGCGATTGAACCCAATCATTTAAGGCAGCAGCTATTTGCACTAAGTGTAAATGGCGATAGATGCTATTTACACTAAGTGCAAATAGCAACAGATGCTACTTACACTAAGTGCAAATAGCGATAGATGCTATTTACACTGAGTGCAAATAGCGATGGATGCTATTTACACTAAGTGCAAATAGTAATAGATGCTGCTTACACTAAGTGCAAATAGCGATAAATGCTATTTATACTAAGTGCAAATAGCGATATATGCTATTTACACTGTGTAAATAGCGATGAATGCTATTTACACTAAGTGTAAATAGCAATTAGATTCTATTTGCAATTAGCATATTTTCTTAGCAATAGATGCTATTTACACTAAGTGCAAATAGCATATTTTCTTAGCAATAGATGCTATTTACACTAAAGTGCAAATAGCAATGGATTCTATTTGCACTAAGTGCAAATGGCTATAGATTCTATTTACACTATATGTTAAAACAGCAAGAATTTCTGCTATTTATACTAATTGTAAATAGTAGCAATTATCTGCACCTCAGTATTATAGTACATTATAAAACAGTACGCAATAATAATGTATTGAGTGTAAATTATAATTTAAATTCAAATTATTAAATGGATGTCACCTTATTGGGACAATAAAGCCCTCCTTAAACGTACCCTAACCCTACCCGATACTTTATTTTCAACTTTTTTTATTATTTCCTTAATTTTTATTGAAAATAAATGTCTTTCCGATGCGATAAGAGATTTGAAAAGGGAGAAAAAAAGTTCGGCAAAAGGCTGATTCGAACTCAGGTCGATCATGTCAAAAAGAATGCGCCTTACCATCTACACCACTGAAACTGACAATTAACAAGCGTCTTTTTTCAGTGTTGACTATCCCAATCAGACATCGGTGGGCGGTGTTAGTGTAAATAGCCTCTGCCAACAAGGCGGGCTATTTGCACTTAGTGTAAATAGACACTCCGATCATGGAAACGGTTGATTCCTTCAGGAACAGCGTCATTTGCTCAGAGACGCAAATTGGAATTATATTTGTTGGTGAAATAGAGCAAAAACAGTCAATATTGTGTCTAAAACTTAAGTGTCTTAATATTAAATTCTCGTTTATTGAAGTGCTGTATAAAATCAGTATCACATTTGTAATCATGCTGCTTTTTGGTGGAAAAAACGTCAGTCTTCGCTTGATACTGATTAACTATATGAAATTATATAAATATTCTAAATGCATTTTAATAAACTGAATCATGCAGTGAAATAATGCACACTGGTCTAACCTAGACTTCCTATTGCCTTAGCTAAACTTTAGCTAACTTGCATGGTAGCTCTCTCATGAGTCAAGGATGTTAGCAAGACAAATTAACTATAATTGCCTTTTGTCTTTTGGATAATTAGCTGTAAATTTGAGGTACAGGTAGCTTAGTCTGTTGTTCATCACCACTCACCTCCACACCAAGACAAACAACTGGAAAAGGAGGGCTTCACTTCTGCGGCTCTCTGTCTGTCTGTGATGTGCATGTGCCAATCAATGTGTGCTACACTGCTGTGCGGAGACGCGGAGGGGAGAAAGTCTCAACATTTTCCGACCCAACCTGATATTTTGATTTTTTATTTGTTTGACAGGGAAAGCTGTGCGCAAACAGAAACACACACGCGCACATACTGTATATACATATATTCATTTATTAAAAAAAAAAAAAAACTTTCCTCAGAAAAAAGGGCACTTTCTCTCGAGGAAGAAGAAGGCAGGTGCTCAAGCCCCCTTTTATGTCTATCTGTGCATGTGCCTGATGATAATCATTTTTAGAAGTAAAATAGTAAAGTTTTTAGTAGTAATAAAATTAGTAATAAAATTAATTAGTAATAAAATTAAATTAGTAATAAAATTAGCTAATAATTAAAAATATTTTACTGTAATGAACTGAATAGCAATTCAATAGATTTTCAAAATTATGTTGACATGATTTTAAGACATTGGTACGTATGACTTTATTGCTGAATACATCAGAGAAGGTCAAGACCTGTGAGGTAGACAGGCCAAAATCATGATTTAAAATTAGCTACATTTCATGCTCGATTGATTTTGTTACATAATATATAATGAAATGGTTCTCCCTACAAATAAAGACATGGGATTTGTAAAGTAATTTGATTTGAAAGTGCCTTATACAGCGGTAAAAGGTCACTTCGGTTTATTCTCCTCTTTTAACATCTAGAACTCACAAACTGTAGTTCCAAAAAAAAAAAAAAAAAAAAAAAATTGTCATTTTATTGAACAAAATATCCCATCTCACAAGGTGTTCATCCAAAGTCATGTCCTCTAACCTCCTACATCCAACCGATCTTAGCAGTTTCAGTGACATAGCCACTCCAGTAAGTCTCGATTAGACATACTTTTAGCCCTTTCCCCGAGCTGAACCTGTCTCATTTCTCACTTTCTATTTTTCATGGGACCCTTGAGAAAGCATGTATTACCAAGCCTGAGAGAGGAGCTAGTCAAGGTATAAAAAGGTAAGAGGAGTCATTACTGACAGCCTCAAGGAAGCATACCCATCAAATGACCCAAAACACTTTTTAAGCAGGGATCTCAGCTGACTTCCCCATACATCTGCTACCAAGCAAATTTGAGTGAGGGAGGGCTTTTTTTTCCTCTGAGGTGGCTGATGTGCAAACTTCCAGTCTAACTGTGGCAGAACTGTCAAGGGGGCACTCGAGTTCTCCTGGTAAAAAAGGAGTGACAAATGAAAATGCTTATAGGGGTACTGGAGTGGAATGTGCAACAGATGGGAGAAAGTCAAGAAAGCATAACCTGAAACTATGAGAGCTGATTCAAGCCTGGTCCCTTGTCCTCACTGAGACACATTTATCTATCAATCTGCAAGTCAAATGGCAAAACCCAGAGGCGTAGCAATTATAATAAATGGGTGACATGTTCCCCATCACTGTTTAAAAAATTCTGCATTGGTTTCAATCCTTTTTTTGTGAGAAAGCAGAGATAATTGTAACACTTTGGTCATTTCTTTAAAATATTTTTCTACTAAAGTTCTGAAATCCACGACTTATGAACATATGAATATGTCAGCAAATATTAGATGTGCTAATTATTATTATTTTTTTTTTTACCTTAATTAACTTGAACACAATTAAAATAGAATTACACTGACATGTTGTGTAATTGTAACAGGCGTCTGTGATAATTGTAACAGTGCTGTACAATGCACAACATCCTCAAACACTAGGCATATTACACAATTATGAAGGGCAGGCAATAGTGACATCAGACTATATGTAAATAGCAATCAGGAAAAATTTATATTTTTTTATAAACTTTACACTGCAAAGAGTATTTTTTAAAATGGACAATAACATCAGGAACATAAACTTTTATTTATTTAGTTAGTTCGTTAGTCAGTTAGTAATATTGCTGTTATGAAAACATGAAAACAACCAGAGGACAACCCCAAAAACCACTGTTACTGAGTGTAACATGAGATATTGAACTTATTTATTGTAAACAAAATTATTAGTACATTTAAGTGAACTCATTTTTATTTTATTTATTTATTTATTATTATTATTATTTTTTATTATTATTTATTATTCAGAACATGTATGGAAGCAAATTTCAGCCCAAAAGTACAAAAAAAAAAAAAAAATACAACGTTTAAAATAAGAAATAAAGTCACACTATGACATATAAAGTCGCAATTTCCCCAAATAATGTTGCAGTTATAAAGCTGCAATTTCGCCAAATAATGTTGCAGTTGTGAGACAGAGATGGGAAGTAACGAAGTACAAATACTTCGTTACTGTACTTAAGTAGATTTTTCTGGTATCTGTACTTTACTTCACTATTTTTTTTCTGACTACTTTTACTAATTACATTTTTACACAAATATCTGTACTTACTACTTCTTACGTTTTCAAACCAGGCTTGTTACTTTAGTTTTGGTGAATCACCATTCGATAACAAATCTATAATAAATCATGAATCGGTTAGTCTTGACTGGCAACGCTCCGTGTCTCCGCCAAAAAGGTTTCTATCGGTTTCTACCAGAGTAATCAATGCAAGAGACTCGAGAATGGAGTGGATCAGAGAGTCAAAACTACTGACCTGTTCATGACTTCAAGTGCAGGTCAATTTAATCTGTAAATAGGCTGTAGTTTTGTGTTTGTTTACTTAGTTAAGAATTAAACTGTTAGCAACTCTTAGCAGTAGCAGCCAGATGATTAATAATAGCCTGCTGTAAACTAAACTAAACTATATTACTATCAACACTCAAAATACTGTATGATAAAGGACATCATTATTATTTACTGTAAAGTTACAGTAGTAATTTAGCAAACAAATGTTATAAAACATCGTTTTATAATAGGTTTAGAGGAAACTCGGGCAGATAACAACACAACCCTTACAAAAATTCAAACCAAAAACCATGGTTACTAGTTAAACCATGGTAACAACAAATTAACCTTGGTTTTTCTACACTAACCATAGTCTAACCATGAAATGTGTAGTAAAACTATGGTTGTAAATTAAAACTGATTGTAATCAATCTGACAAAATCTATAGTAGCCTATTTAAGTCATTATAAGATAGAACAACAACACATGGTCATAATGTGATACTTTAAATTGAACTAAAATAAAGTTATGTTATTGCAAACAGAATACAATGAGGTGGTTGTTTTGCAACAAGGTGGAAACTGTTCTGTTCATAACAGTTGATGGCTGATGGGAAAAGTTACAAGAAAATTAGTGAAAAAAGTAAACACACAAAGTGAGATGTAGAGAGATATAATGGAAAATGAAGAGACTGAAAAGGAAAATGGAAGTGAAGGTGCAGTTCAATAGAGAACCTTTAATTATTTTGCATGGCCCCAGCCTAAAGTTTTAAACCTTTTTTTTTTTTAATGTGATGGCCATACAAAAAAAAAATAAATAAATAAATAAATAAATAAAAAAATAAAAAATAAAAAAATAGGGTTATCCGTGGTTTCAGAATTTCTTGTGGGTGTATGGGATGGCCTAGATGAGTGTGAGATTTCCTTGCCTGAAATTTTGTCCCAGTCCTGCCCTGTTCTACATGGTGGTTGTTCAGTCATGATACATTCATTAGCTAACAATATTAAATATAAGTTATTTTGTATTTTGTATTAATGTGTCAATATGACGTGAGGTCCAGTTACCAGCATGACACTAAAACAGGTAGTAGTAATGGGTACTTTTTACTTAAGTACATGTCAGAGCCCATACTTCTTTACTTTAACTTGAGTAAAGAAGTGTAGTCAGTACTTCTACTTTTACCAGAGTATTTTTAAACACGAGTATCTATACTTCTACTTGAGTAAAGGATGTGTGTACTTTTGCCATCTCTGTTGTGAGATATAAAGTTGAAATTATGACAAATAAAGTCATAACCATTTTATTTAATCTCAAACAGAAAATGAATCTCCACAACTTATAGTTATTTTTGTTCACCCTTAATCTTTTTTTTTTTTTTGGACTCTTTCCATTTTTTTAAATAATTCCCTAACTGGGAAAACTATTTTTGTGGAGGTCTTTGGAGTTGGAATTTTCACCTAGTTCTCACAGAACATATATCGCATTTTAGTTTCATTCATTTAAAAATAATGATTATTTAACAGATCATTCATCAACACATCACCAGTCTGTACAACTTAATCATGGATTTTTCTGTCAGATAACTGTCATTTAGATGTATTAAAGCATGAATGTTTAAGTAAACATCTGATTCCCTCTGAACATGAGAAAGAGACATATGGATGTCAAAGGAGCACTTGTTTTAATGACAACCAATGGCAGATGGAAGTGTCACAACTCAGAGTACAGCATCAGGCCTGGCAGTAACAGCATCAGGAAAGTTACCTCTCCGTCTTTTGACTCCAGGCGTAAATCGCTCCTACAGGTTGCTTGGAAATCACCTGCATCAGCTTCTATTTTCACTCCTTTAGGCGCCTCCATGTATAATGAACGTGTAGGAGACTCCAGCCTGAGCAGAAGACATTTCACAAGAGATATTATTAATATTTACATAAGACCTTCACCTACGTTCAAAATAGCCCAAAAATGTTATAGCAATGATGCTGATGATTTCAAATGAGAGCTTTGCAAAGTGAACAATTTCCTGGAGAAAATGCAAATTATGCCATCTAATTTCTATCACACACACTCACATATACAGTGCTGCTTGAAGTTTGTGAAACCTTTAGAATTGTCTATATTTCTGCATAAATGTGACCCAAAACATCATTGGATTGTCACACAAGTCTTGAAAGCAGACAAAGAGAACCCAATCAAACAAATGAGACAAAAAATATTTTCTTTGTTATTTTTTTTTATTATTATTTTTATTTTTATTTGTTTTTTAGGAAAATCTAGGTGAAATTACAGTCCATTTGTTTAGAAGTGGTTTTTAGTCAATGGGATGTCAATCAGATGTCAGTGTCTGCCCTGTTTTATTTAGAGAACAGGGATCTATCAAAGTTTGTTCATGTTTGTGGAAGTGTATCATAGCACAAACAAAGGAGATCTCTGAGGGCCTCAGAAAAAGAGTTGTTGTTGTTCATGAGGCTAGAAAAGGTTACAAAACCAACGCTATCTCACGACCAATTCGTACGTATTTTACGAGGTGGCTAATTCGTACGAATTCGTACGACCTCACTCGTACGACCTCACTCGTACGATTTTGAACGATTTTGTACGATTTGTCTAAACCCCAGTGACAGGTAGGTTTAGGGGCGGGGTTAGGTGTAGGTCATTCATACAAATTCATACGAATTGGCAACTCGTAAAATACGTACGATTTAGCAAAAATCGCAACAATTTGTACGAGTGAGGTCATACGAATTCGTACGAATTAGTCACCTCGTAAAATATGTACGAATTGCCATGAGATTGGGCTGTACAAAGCCATATCTAAAGATTTTGGACTCCACAAATCCACATTCAGACAGACTGTGTACAAATCAAGGAAATTCAAGACCATTGTTACCCTCCCCAGGAGTGATCGACCAACAAAGATCACTCCAAAAGCAAGATGTCTAATAGTCCTTGAGGTTGCAAAGGAACCCAGGGTAAATTCTAAGCAATTGACCGTTCGCAAAGAGCTTGATTGACAGGCGATCTGACCAATCAGAACGCGGATATTATGTGCCGCCGCTGCTATCCGCCATCTTGCCTGACAGCTATGGCCTGTCTCCATAGAAATACATGTTAAAAAACAGGGTAAAAAAGATCGACTGAACTGAAACTTTTTCAATATAACTAAATATAAAAATGTGCGGAGGGTTAAGCTGTGCTGTTGTTGGTTGCTACGGTAATGGAAATAAGCTAAGGTATTCCTTTAAAGTACTTGTTTTGCGTACCAGAAAATCTGTCATGTCCGGCACTGTATGCATGGTTTGCAGAGCTTAAGTTAAATACTGAGTGTTAAATAAAATGTTAAAACGTGCTCTTATCATTCTGTGGACAAAATCCCGTGAACTTTGCCCCGAATGGGAGCTTTATGTGCGCTCATCTGTTTTCAGTGCAGGTTAACCGCGATGCTTCATGTCATCTTCCCACTCATCAAACTATCAAAGGTCCTTTACTGCAAAAAGACGGTCACTGTGACACTCTAAAGTGATGAAACTATGGCACTATGTACTTTTTTAAAACCATTTTTGTAGGTTTCATGTTATATTGTTGGCTCGGAAAATATATAAATACGCATGCCCAGTAGCCGCAGCTGTATCCCTCCTAGCCTTAACCACAAATCAGACAGAGAGTAGATTAACTTTGGTGGACTTACACTTGAAAAATGGTGTGTTCCGCGGTTGAAATAAAACACTTTCTGATGTTTATTCATGTTAATTTTGTGCTTTAAGTAAATATGAAAAGACGATTGGTTCACGTGTTTGAACTGAGGAAATACAGTGATCTGTCGTGACACATTAAAGAGACACAAAATGGTTTGAATTTGTTTGAATTTATTTAAAAATTACACAGTTTAAAAGCTGAGGATCCGGAGACCTTGTTTCATATCAGAAGTAACCTGCTCTGTCTTCTCTGTCGATGTGTTGTCAGTTTCTTCTTCTGCTCTGCGATGTATTTTTCCCTGCATGAGAACATGAGTGTAGTGTGAGAGCGGCATTGTTTGTCGGACATGGTAACAGTAACTAAGGGTGGGTTTGGGTTTGGGTGGGTTTGCTTACGGTCATTTAAATGCCTTTTTCACATTGGCTAATGTTAATGTTCATGAACACCATCAGGAGAACACTGAACATCCATGATGTGCATGGCAGAGATGCAAGGAGAAAGTCATTGCTCCCCAAAAAGAACATTGCTGTCCATCTGCAGTTTGCTAAAGATCATGTGGATAAGCCGAGGGCAACTGGAGAAATGTTTGTGGACAGAGAAGACCAACATATAACTTTTTTGGTTTAAATGAGTAGCGTTATGTTTCCCATCCATGTATCCCATCTATGAAACATGGTGGCAGTAGTATCATGGCTTGGGCCAGTTTTTCTGCATCTGGGCCAGGACAGCTTGCCCTTCATTGATGGAACAATGAATTCAGAATTATACCAGCGAATTCTAAAGGAAAATGTCAGGACATCTGTCCATGAACTGAATCTCGAGAGAAAATGGGTCATGCAGCAAGACAATGACCCCAAGCACACAAATCGTTTTACCAAAGAATGGTTAAAGGGCCCCTATTATGCAAAATTCACTTTTACATGTTGTTTGGACATAAATGTGTTGGCAGTGTGTGTACACAACCACCCTAAAATAATAAAAATCCACCCGCTCCTTTTTTTTTTTTAAATCCCCATAAATAATAAGCAGTTTCTCAGAGCTTACCGATCACAGAATCCGTAAAGTGTGACACTTTACGAGCCCCGCCCATGACTGTTGACGGACACTGCTGTATTAGCAGAGACCCCGCCCTGAGTGAGCAGCACACAATCCACCATGTTTATCTTCACGCTAGAGCATTTAAAAGCAGCATTCAAGTAAGAAATGTTTTCTTATTAAGTCTATAGACTTTATTCAGTCCAGAGCAATAAATGATTTTCTGCTTTTATTTTATTGTTTGAGTCATATTAACAACGTAGACAGCAGTATAGTTTCTGTGTATTATGCTGCTGTCACTTAATACACAGATCTAATATAAACATGCAATTTTTTTCCCAACTGTTTAACTTCACAGACCTAACCGACTGCGTTTTTGTAACTTATGCATGTTTTTAACATAAATTTGTGTGTGAAAGAGAACTTAGTTTAGTACTCACATGCCATGTGACAGCCGCTTTCTATACGCATGCTTCGGATGTGTGCGCTCAGAAAACCGTCTATCAGAAGTTTAAACTAATATGGGTTTAAAACGCATGATTTCAGCACGATAGACATGATAATCAAAACCAAACAGATGTTTTTTTAGCAGTTCCGAGCTGTAAAGGCAGCCCTATTCTGGAACAGGGAAAAGGCATTTAAAGAGACATGCACAAAAACAGTGAATAAAGTTAATATATATATATATATATATATGTATATATTTATTTATTTATTTTTTTGGAATGGCAGAGTTAAAGTCCAGACCTTAATCCAATTGAAATGTTGTGTAAGGACCTGAAGCAAGTGGTTCATAGGAGGAAACTCACCAACATCACAGAGTTGAAGTGGTTTTGTACTGAGGAATGGGCTAAAATTCCTACAAGCCATTGTGCAGGACTGATCACCAGTTACAAGAAATGTTTAGCTGCTGTTATTGCTACAAAAGGGGGTCACACCAGATACTGAAAGAAAAGATTCACATACTTTTGCCACACACAGATATGTAGCACTGGATCATTTTTCTCAATAAATAAATGACAAAGTATATATTTTTGTCTCATTTGTTTGATTATATTCTTTGTCTACTTTCAGGAAAATCTGATGATGTTTTGGGTTATATTTATGCACAATATAGAAAATTCTAAGGTTCACAAATTTTCAGGCAGCACTACACACAAACACACACACACACACACACACACATATATATATATATATATATATTAGGGCTGTCAATCCATTAAAATATTAAATCGTGATTGATCGCATGATTATCATGAGTTAACTCGCGATTAATCGCAATTTAATCACACATTTTTATCTGTTCTAAATGTACCTTAAATTAATACTTTTCATGTTTTAAATACTTTAATCAACATGGGCAATGACAAATATGGATGCTTTATGCAATATATCTTTATTATTAGTGAAACCATAGTTAACAGAGCCTGAAGACTAGACATGTTTCAAAGATCATAGATGTGTTTCAAAGAATTTGCTCATGTCTTTTAGACACATGAAAAAAGAAATACCAGGTTCCCATTACTTCTCTTTCTTTGCACTGAGCAATTTACTTACACAAACCTGTTTACATTTCCGCATGACAGGGCATCTCACTTCTTCTGAACATGCAAAATGTACATTTATTATTTATTATTACATTTGTTTGCCTCTCTGTGCCCACATACTGTATTTTGATGCAGCTAAATTCTCAATAAAACTGTTTTCATTGATATATTTTACCGTTTCTGTTGTCAGACAACGGAATGAATATGAAATAGTGACTGAAACGCGACCCATAGGACTAAATAACCAGCTCTCCCTTCCAAGATGTTAAATCTGCACAAAAATCCTGATTTATAATCCAGCCATCGTCTAATAAAATCAAATAGGTTATACATAAGATAAAGACAATTGCTGTGCTGTGATTTCGGCTATACTTGCATGTAAAATTAGAGAAGCAACATAACATCTTTTTTAACTGAAAGCGCTGTTCCTCTCATCCGCGCGCTGAACAGAGCAGACGCGGAGGGAGAGAGAAAGAGGTGTGTGCGCAGCGGGAAAGAGAGACTTCGCGCTCGCGCGGCAGTACTGGCGAGTCTCAGAAACTAACTAAGGTTTGGGCAAACCCTATAAAGATTGGTCGCTAGGCGCTTTTTGAAAAGATAAAAAATAAAAAATAATAATAATAATTGCTAAAGTGGTCTGAAAAATCGCTAAGTTGGCAACAGTCAGCATCTCCATCCATTTCCATTTCTCCAACTATAGTAGTATGGGCTAGGCCACAGGTCAAACAGAAAATGCGCGCTGCGTTAATCGCGCGTTAATAAAATTAGTGCCGTTAAAATGAATTTGCGTTAACTTTGATAGCACTAATATATATATATACACACACACACACAAACACACACACACACACACACACACACACACACACACACACATACAGGTGCATCTCAATAAATTAAAATGTCGTGGAAAAGTTCATTTATTTCAGTAATTCAACTCAAATTGTGAAACTCATGTATTAAATAAATTCAGTGCACACAGACTGAAGTAGTTTAATTCTTTGGTTCTTTTAATTGTGATGTTTTTGGCTCACATTTAACAAAAACCCACCAATTCACTCTCTCAACAAATTACAATATGGTGACATGCCAATCAGCTAATCAACTCACAACACTTGCAAAGGTTTCCTGAACCTTCAAAATGGTCTCTCAGTTTGGTTCACTAGGCTACACAATCATGGGGAAGACTGCTGATCTGACAGTTGTCCAGAAGACAATCATTGACACCCTTCACAAGGAGGGTAAGCCACAAACATTCATTGCCAAAGAAGCTGGCTGTTCACAGAGTGCTGTATCCAAGCATGTTAACAGAAAGTTGAGTGGAAGGAAAAAGTGTGGAAGAAAAAGATGCACAACCAGCCGAGAGAACCGCAGCCTTATGAGGATTGTCAAGCAAAATCGATTCAAGAATTTGGGTGAACTTCACAAGGAATGGACTGAGGCTGGGGTCAAGGCATCAAGAGCCACCACACACAGACCTGTCAAGGAGTTTGGCTACAGTTGTCATATTCCTCTTGTTAAGCCACTCCTGAACCACAGACAACGTCAGAGGCGTCTTACCTGGGCTAAGGAAAAGAACTGGACTGTTGCCCAGTGGTCCAAAGTCCTCTTTTCAGATGAAAGCAAGTTTTGTATTTCATTTGGAAACCAAGGTCCTAGAGTCTGGAGGAAGGGTGGAGAAGCTCATAGCCAAGTTGCTTGAAGTCCAGTGTTAAGTTTCCACAGTCTGTGATAATTTGGGGTGCAATGTCATCTGCTGGTGTTGGTCCATTGTGTTTTTTGAAAACCAAAGTCACTGCACCCGTTTACCAAGAAATTTTGGAGCACTTCTGCTTCCTTCTGCTGACCAGCTTTTTAAAGATGCTGATTTCATTTTCCAGCAGGATTTGGCACCTGCCCACACTGCCAAAATCACCAAAGTTGGTTAAATGACCATGGTGTTGGTGTGCTTGACTGGCCAGCAAACTCACCAGACCTGAACCCCATAGAGAATCTATGGGCTATTGTCAAGAGGAAAGTGAGAAACAAGAGACCAAAAAAATGCAGATGAGCTGAAGGCCACTGTCAAAGAAACCTGGGCTTCCATACCACCTCAGCAGTGCCACAAACTGATCACCTCCATGCCACGCCGAACTGAGGCAGTAATTAACGCAAAAGGAGCCCCTACCAAGTACTGAGTTCATATACAGTAAATGAACATACTTTCCAGAAGGCCAACAATTCACAAAGTTTTTTTTTTTAAATTGGTCTTATGAAGTACTCTGATTTGTTGAGATAGTGAACTGGTGGGTTTTTGTTAAATGTGAGCCAAAGTCATCACAATTAAAAGAACCAAAGACTTAAACTACTTCAGTCTGTGTGCATTGAATTTATTTAAAACATGAGTTTCACAATTTGAGTACTGAAATAAATGAACTTTTCCATGACATTCTAACTTACTGAGATGCACCTAAAGGATTGAAGCTTGTCGGGTAAAAGAAGAGCATATTGATGCAGTTCACTCAGTCTGATATTTTATTCCAAATACTCAAATTGTTACATTCTCACTCAAAGGATGGACGATCTGACAGGATTGTTACTATGAGGTGGATCACATCTGATGTGTATAGTAAAGACAATCTCACCGTGTCCGTCTAGTCATGATGAAAATGTAAATACATTTCAGTTTCAGCAGGCAACTATTTTTACAGCTACATTATTATTCCAGCCACAATTAATCACAACAATGTATATACAGTTACAAATGATTATATATAAATCGTCAGTTTGTTGTTTTACACACATGCACACAGACATTAATGCATACACTACATAGTAGTGAGATGCATAAGAAATCTTCAGACGCGCCCATAGCAACAAAAGACAATACTTTATTGAACCTTTTCTGATAAGACGAGTGCGCTGCAAACGCCAGCATTTTTGACGATCGTTTCTGTCCAGTCCGCTCGTTTTATTGCGTTTAACCACAGCTGTCGGCGATTTTTTTTATTTATTTATTTTTTTTCTGTCTGGCAGTGGCAGCCGCTACGTGATCAAATTTCTAATTTGAGGCTGTATTACGTCGATTCTGGCACCCAACATCACAAGACGACAATATTTTAAGCTCCTTATGTAGCCGAATCTGCGCTGGTTTGAATGGGCCGCCTCCAGTTTTTTTATTTTTTTTATTAACAAAATCAAGTTACATGTATATAACAAACATTATACATGATAAAACAATTATACACTAGAGGGGCTGTATACTGATACAGATTTATAGAAAAATATTAAAATGTTTACAACCTTTCACCGTTTTAATTGCCTTTTGTTTAATAGAAAATCTTATAGTATCAATATAATGCTCCATTTTCTTCCTAAAAGAAAAAAAAAAAAATTTTTTTTGCAGGAGAACTTACATTTGTGAATATGAAATTTTGCATGTAAAAGAATAAGCTTTATCATGTAAACGTGATTGTGCTTTTCTCTGCTATTCTCTAAGACACCAAATAATACATATTTCCAAAACAAAACAAAATGACTGTCAATATTTTGTACAATAAAATCACAGACATTTTGCCAAAATGTTTTACAAAAGGGCAATGCCAAAACAAATATACCACAGTTTCATGGCAACTGACACAAAAAGAGCAACTAAAATCAATATCCGATTTAAATTTTTACCAAACAATATTTGGCTGGGTAAATCCTGTGTATAATTTTGAATAATACTTCCTTTACCTTGTTTGTAATTAAATATTGATTAGGTATTAACCAAACCTTTTTCCAAACAATATTGTCTGTCAGGTGATTCCAATATGAATAAACATAAGGCAAAAACACAATGTCTCGTTGAAATAAAGCTCTTACAGAACTATTGTGTGATTTAAGAGAAAAACAAATGTTACCTATATAAGAACTTCTTACATTAGACAGAGACCACTGTTGGATGTTAATTCTTGTCTGATGTTTAAATAACATACAAACTTCAAGAGAAATAGCCCCAAAAACTTTGGCATAGTCCCCTGTTGTTACAGGAATCTTATAATGTGCCAAAAATTCACCATAAGTAAAAAGAAAACCATTTATATTAAACAACTGATCCACCAATATGATGCCATTATCAAATCAGTGCTTCAGAAAAAGCGATTTGTGTTTATATAATATATCCTTATTGTTCCATATATAGTACCTATGAGGTGAAAAATTGTGCTTGTGGATCAAAGACCATGATAAAAAGGCCTGTCGGTGAAAATCTGCTAGTTTCGCTGGTATTTTATCAATATTACAATTACAGCCAAGAAAACAATTTATATCACCAAATTTTGAGAGAAAATGGGAGGGAATAAAACACCAAATGGAATTAGGATTTCTAACAATTTGTTTAAGCCAGTTAACCTTACATGTATTATTTAATGTTGCAAAGTTCAAAACATTTAGGCCACCATTTTCATATGAATTCATAATAACTGTCTTCTTTATGTAATGTATTTTATTTTTCCAAATAAAGTCAATCAGTATTTTGTCAATTTCTTTACATAGCTTTTTATCAAGATGTAAAGCCATTGCTGCATAAATGAGTCTAGAAATACCCTCTGCCTTTGTAATTAAAACTCTGCCCCTTAAAGAAAGGTCTCTTATAAGCCAATGATTTAATTTCTTTTTAGTTTTTTCAATAATAGGATTAAAATTTAGTAAGCATCTTCTTTTCTGGTCTTTGGTTATCAATATTCCAAGATATTGAACCTCATTTTTTAAGGGAATACCATAATAGTTAGTTTCCTTTATGGCCATAAGCTCACATTTAGTCAAATTTAAGTATACCCCAGACACTCTTGAAAATTCGCTAATTAAATCAATTGCCACAGATATCTGATTCTCATTTTGAATAAAGAGTGTAGTGTCATCGGCTAATTGTGTCATTTTTATCTCTCTATCAACAATAGTAATACCTCTCATTGGGCTTGATTTAATATAAGAGGAAAGAAGCTGACTTACTAACAAAAAGAGGTATGGAGATACTGGGCACCCCTGCCTAATTCCTTTAGAAATATCAAATCTAGGGGAAGTACCATTAAATACCTTTATAGAGCAGTTGCCATTTTTGTAAAAGGTTTTAATTGCAGTAGAAAAAAAATTACCAAAATCAAATTTCTTTAGAGTATCAAGGATGAACTGATGTTCTACAGAATCAAATGCTTTACAAAAGTCTAAAAATAATATAAAACCATTATCATTAATCAGATCTGAATAGTCCAAAATGTCCAAAACTAATCTTATAGTATTTGTTATGTGCCAATTTTTCATGAATCCCGATTGTGATTTATCAATTACTGAATCCAAAATTGTTTTCAATCTTCTAGCTAAAATTAGGGCCAACAGTTTATAATCATTATTCAATAAACAAATAGGGCGCCGATTATCAATATACTGTCTGTCTTTATTTGGTTTGGGAAGCAATACAATTAAACCTTGTGTTAAAGTGGGTGGAAGACCCTGTTTTTTGATGTTTTCAACAAAAACCTCTAAAAGAAATGGAGCCAGTTCCTTGGAAAATAATTTATAAAATTCTGATGTCAAACCATCAGTACCTGGTGATTTGGAATTTTTCAAATGATTAATTGCTTCCATCAGCTCACAAATTGTAACAGGTCTATCACAGGGCTCCTTTTCAGTTCTATTAATAGGTTTAATCGGCAACGAATTTAAAAAAGCATCAGCTGACACCTGAGAGTAACTGGAGGTATACAAATTTTTATAAAATTCACTACAATATTGAGAGATTATTTTATGATCATCCGTTATGACCCCATTAATATTTAATTTACTAATAGAATTACAAACAAAATTCCGCTTTTCTAAATTAAAAAAATAATGTGAATTTTGTTCCCCTACCTCCAGCCATTTCTTTCTGGAACGAATAAAGGCACCTTCAGCTTTTTTCTTATACAAATCATCTAGTTTACTTGACAACTCAGCCATTTCTAATTTTTCATCCTCTAAAAGACAATCTGGATGTCTCTGAGACAAATTTGTTATTCTTGTTATAATTCTAATTTCTTCAGCTCGTTTACTTTTGGCCATAAAGGAACCATACTTTCTTATATATTTGCCAATTTCAAACTTTAAGAGTTCCCAATTTTTCCCAAAGGCATTTTCCAGTTTAGCTTTACACCAAAAACTACAAATCAAATCTTTAACTTTCTTTTGGACCTCATTATGCAGCAAAAGGGAATTAAGTTTCCAATATGAAATATTTGCATTATGGTTTTTGGAGTGCAGGTTCACATTTATATAGATGGCTTTATGATCTGTTAAAGGAGTAGGTAAAATATCTACTTCTACTCCATCTTTGTCAAAACTTTCAGAAATTAACCAATAGTCTATTCTGGATAGATTAGAGCCAGACTTGTTACTCCAAGTGAAAACTATGTCATTTGGGTGTTTAACTCTCCAAATATCTTTAAGATTATACTTATCCATAAAATTTTTAAAGTTAATATTTGTTGAATTTGATCGACTTGGTGGCCATTTATCTACAGCATAATCCTGAATAATGTTAAAATCCCCACCCATTATTATATAAGCATTTGGATATTTGTCCAACCAACCTTTAAAGGTGTTCTCGACAGTGCCCAAAAGACTATCATTTTCTGATTTCCTATTATACCCATAAACATTAGCTGTAATAATAAATATACCATTACAATTGAGTAACATACAAACAAAGTGACCTTCAGGATCACTTACAGATTGCACAACTTCACCATGAAATTTATTCTTAAGTGTTATTACCCCAGCTGAATGTTCAGAACCATGGGAAAACCATATTGAATTCCCCCACTGAGCATTCAAAAATTCTCATTAACCGAATGAGCTTCTTGTATATAACAAAAATCAGACCTGTATTGTTTAGCAAATAAAAATAGTGCTTTTCTTTTAATATTATTACGCAGCCCCCTAGCGTTAAAAGAGAAAATAGATGGATTTAACAGATTAACCGAACAGGGCCGCCTCCAGTTTGTTTTGCTTCCAGCTAGCGCTGTGACCTAATTGTGATGCCCTACATGACCCTAGTTACTTGTGGTTGGCCTAGCCGTGCGTCACTCAGAAAACAACAGGCCAATCAGAAGATAGGCTCATGAATATTAATTAGACAGACCAAAATCGACCTGTTTTTAGGCCCTTGGGTGGGTGGAGGGACAAGGACCTGGAAGAAATGTTTTATGTTCAGATTCCACTGCAGCACTAATGGCAATTAAAGGCAGGAAGAGTGAGGCCAGATCAGATTTAATAGTTGAAATTCTGATTGCACTAAATCAGGTGATAAAAGTGGGAAGTATAGTGGGATTTATGTGGGTTCCAGCACATGTAGGGATTCAGGGGAATGAAGAGGCTGATGAGATGGCAAAAAAGCTACACACAAGAGTGAAGTTGATTTGAAAGTAATGTATGGAAGAGTTGAGTGCAAGAGTATTATACAGCAAAAAATAAAGCAAATAAGGCAGAAAGAATGGGAAGAAGGAAATAAAGGAAGACATTATTTTTCAATTCAGCCTACATTAATGCACACATCATTCACAAGATTAGAGAGGAGGGATAGTGTGGTAATCACTAGATTAAGACTGGGGCATTGTGCACTGAATTATGCGCTGGCAAGGGTTGGCAAGCATCCAGACGGCAGATGTTTGTGTGGAGAATTAGAAACAGTGAAGCATGTAGTAATGGAGTGTGAAATTCTTCGTGCTGCAAGAAACCGCATGTTTTCTGAACTGTTGATATCCGGAGTCTCACCTTTATCTTTAAAATCGATTCTTGAAAATAAGAAATATGAAGCAACTAAGGTTGGTATAAGATTTTTACTCCACACTGGTCTTTATTTGAGGATTTAATCTATGAGATGGAGTTCTTCAGATGAACTGAGGAGGGCAGCAATACGCATTTGAAGAAGCGTCTAAGCTGCCGCAAATCACACAAGAAGAAGAAGACCTGTTTTTAGCAGAGCTCCTGAGAGAGGAGCTGTAAAAATATATTGAGATGGTTTTTGGTACTTATACCACAAATATATATTCTTAAGGACATCAAGACCTAAAATAAAACTCCAGAAAGGTGTACAATATGGGACCTTTAAGCTCAGTGGAGGGAATACAACCTTATAGTGTACAAATGAAGCTGCCCAGAAAGAGAGAAAGAAAAGTTTCTAATATACCTGTACAGTTGCTCAAACAATAAGATAGCATGGAGCTACCAATGCTACACTGTAAACCTGCAACTGGTTACCTTAAGGAGCTATTTCTACCTGATATAACCCTTAAATTTAGTTTTGTTGGTGCAACTATGTTATTCAAGGTGATTCAGTGACGTTAAATAATATCTGACCACACAAAACTTCTTTTTTTTTTTTTTTTTCATTAAAGTGTATCCGAAATGTAAAAGGTGCTGTTTACCAGTGCAGCCTTGAGCCGGACACTTGTTTGCTCTCCTTTTAAGATCATCACTATTTTATACTTTATCCAATGGTATATAATTAATAAATAAATTGATTAAAACATAGGCTAATATTAAATGGTGTACATTTTATGACACAATATTGTCAATATAGACTGTTTTTACTCCAAAATAATTCCAAACAGAGTCACAGCAATAATGCAGACAGGTGAAATCAGGTGCCTCCCGTCAGTTTTCAGCACTGCAACTAATTTCCAGACATTTTGCTTTACACTCTCACTGAAGACTATTTCAAGCTTTCTGTCACAATTCTCCAGCCTACCATTGGCTAAGCTGAATATTCGCAGGATGTTTGTTCAATGATAATGAAAGGACCCAAGGTTGACTGCAACCATGTGCACGGTGCACAACATCCACTAATTACTCCTATAAATACAGGATGCAATGGGACTCAGTGAGATCTTTTCAACTCGGATTGGAGTGATGACCAGCGGGTCACAAACAGCGAGACCGCTTCCACATAGCTTTCAAAAATTACTACCACCTCCTTAAGCTGCAAAAGGAAGCTGTTGGACATGGCTGTTGAACAGAATAGATAAGAGATACCACAGAAGCGTTCTTGTTATATTACATGCACACTGTAAAATGTGTTTTATGGTCTATGTTTGAATGCCTCTTTCTCCATTTATTCTCACTGCCTTCCCTACTTTTATGGACCGCAAATTTTTCATGGTGGTTCAGTCAATCTGTACCTGCTACAGTCCAGTGTCTCAAAAGTGTAATTATTTCTTAGTATTTCATTTGGCCAAGGAACTGAATAATAAAATGTTAAATCCATATTGACCACATAGTATTACAAGGACAAAAAGGTTTTGTGCCGAAAGCCACAGAATTCTGAATTGCTACCTGTCAAGCCTTTCAGTCTAATGAAAAAGGCAGTGAATTTTGCTTAAGCATGGATGGAGAGCATGCCATTCAAAAAAAAAAAAAAAAAAAAAAAAAAAACCTGTCATATTTGGTCATCAGTTTGTCATGAAAGAGCCTAGAACAAGGAAATGTAATATCTGGGAAGAAAAAAAAAATCAACAGTCAAGCATCAGTCAGAATGTTTCATACTTTTAAGAGTCCAACAAAAAATGAAACAGGCACTGCTCTGCTGAGAAAAATATAATAATAATAATAATAATCCTAACCTGGCTTGCTGGTCTTAGCTGGTCTCCCAGCTTGGTCAGGCTATGTCTGTGATCTGAATATTTCATTCAAGTTATTGTCATAAGATGACAAACTTTACTGAATGTTTTCCCTCAAAGGTAGATGAGGATATATTTAGGGCCCTCAAATGAATTAATTACATGATATGCTGATTAACTAATCAAATTAATTGTATGTATCAATATTTTCAGAGACAGGCTCCCCAATGAAGATAAATTAAGATGTTACATGCTTTTGGATTTCTGATTATTAAATGATTAAAGCACTGAACAGACATTACAGAAAGTTGTTTTTAGAAGTATCGCATTATATTATATTATATTATATTATATTATATTATATTATACTATTTTTATAGAACTAAATTAACATTAAATTGACAGCTATCACTACTGATAGGCTAATTCGCCCACATTAAATATGGTAAATGCAAGAACCAGTGAGGTTTGTTCTTGCACATCAAGCATGTACGTTGAGCTTCTGTTTAATATTGGCAGCTGTAAATGTGATTTGAAACAATATGTATTGTGAAAAGCACTACAAATAAATCTGACTTTGACCATATTTGATGTGCTATATGTATGTGCATTGATCAATATTTATGTGAATAAAATCTAAATTAAATCTTTTTTATATAAAATGGTTGTGTCTTTTTAGAAGACTTGGCTTAAACCACTCCATTCATATGAATTACTTTTACAATGTCTTTATGTACTTTTGGAAGCTTGAAAATTTTGGTTCTGTGGATTTTCAATGGATGAATGAAAATAATGAGAGAATATTATATCTTCATTTGTGTTCTGAAGATCAGCAAAATACTTTTGAAATGACATGAGGGCAAATAAATTATTTTTTGGATTAACTTTTCCTTTAATGGTAAAGGATTACAGTCAAATTAGATTGAATCACCAGACTTCTCTCGAACTAATTAAACACACCATAATTTCTACAGGTATTCAGGCAGATTTGTCCCAGTATCCCCCTCATTTTTATTGACGACTATCGATGTGTTGTCCTTGTTTATCACAGAAAGTTTGATAAGCCAGAACAACTGTCTGTGCTGGTGGCTTCACTTTGCTTGCACCATCAGCAGAACAGACAGATCCGGGCCAGTAATATGTTTGTGTGTGTTCACGCAGACCGTTCTCTCCACAGGCCATTTATTGTTAATTATCTCCAGCTAAATGTGCATTCCCTGACTTATCTGACCCAGTTGCCAATGCTCTACCGTTCATGTTCATCTTCTGCTTGGGGTATTGGCAATGCGCTTTGTGTGTTTGTTGTAGTTAATGAGAATCTACTTTATTTAGATTTTGATGAACATCCAGACATCAATCAGGACAGGAAAGCATGCCTGTCCAAGAGAAGGAGGTGCCTAATCGCACATTGATCTTCTTTTGTCTGCATGTATACAGCATTGCTTGGATCAAGCCATGGTCTTAATGAGTAGCTTCACCATGGGTAAACTGTACTTTACAGTGCCAGCACTTTCTCCAAATAGGCCTCAGATACTACATACAGACCAGGGACATATTTTGTTGTGATATTTGGATTCTACAAAGGCAGAAAATAACACTTAAATTGGCCATAATTGCTCACTTTCAGAGCAAACAGCAAGAGTGATTATCCCCTTAAGAAATCTCATAATGCACAGCCTGATATTCGGATGAGGCAGGCTGGAGAAGGTTGGAATTTTACCATTATTACACAACAATGACATCGGTCTAATGTATAACTCTTATCTTTTCCTGCCATAACACTGACCAATAATAACAGTGAAATGATGTGTCTGATTGCATTCTGCAAGCCTGCAGTAATAGGGAACATTTGTCTGAATTTGGACGGTGGTGTGACAGCATCCGATAGCTTTGAAAATAATATATAGTCAAAGCAACCGCGAGCTATCAAAATCACAGCGCATTGACATCCTGTTTGTTTTACGAGTACCTTGAATGCGGATGCTAGAAATCATATTGAAATATCATGACAACTGCCTGTAACAAAGATCCATTTGAGTGTTTCTTTAATAAGCAGTGTAGGATATGTTTCCAAATGTCCTCTTCCCATTTCCTTGTGACTGCAATTACAACTGTTGGTGATCCATTTAAAAGGAGGTAATCTGAATTGTGCCCACCCTTCCCCTCTGCTGTCGAAAACAGCTTACAGAGGTGCTCTATAATCTGTTGTCACAGTAAAAACCTAAATTTAGGGATAAGTGGAATTTTCACAAATGTCATGCTTTATTTCCCTCCTTTGTAGCTCTCAACAGAGGCATGTGTAGTGCTAGCTGGAAAAGAATAATTTTTCCCTGCAATCTTTGATCAGTACACTATGTGTGGGAAATTGCAATTGACGTGCAATCCTCTCCCTACGCAGCTTGATAGTGTGGTTCTGAATGTGGCATCTTCTGCAGCTGTACTTTGGTGAAGGGCTTGCTGGTAATGATTTGGATAATACTAGCAGATGCAGCTCTGTAAACAGTGTATTTCAAAAAAAAAAAAAAATCTTTAGTGAGAAACATAAATGGTTCCTAATTTTGAAATGTGATATTTAAACTGCCATCAATTCTATGGCTTTAGATTCAAGCACGAACACACAAACACTGCAAAATCTAAAATAAGGATTTGCAATCAGAATCATGTTGATCAGATGCCAATATTTGATTTATTTAGTGTTATTTTTTTTTTTTAACACTATCAGTCAATATTGGATGTTTAATAATAATTTAAACAAAACAATACATAAATTTATTATCAGCCGATTATAATTTATCAGCCATAACATGAGGATAATTATCAACTTAGTTATCAACTTAAGATACTAAGATTTGTTTTCAGAGAATATGTATTGAAGCTTATTTTTCTTAGACAATTGACTTTTTTTTTCTCTTCACCAAATGTCACAGAATTTTGTTCGATTTATAGTGTAGAAAATGAAACTTTCTAATTCATAAACATTCTAAATTAAATTAAATTTTCTAAAAAAAAAAAAAAAAAAATCTTTTTAAGTATCTTGTTTTAATAAAAAAACAAGACAAATTTGAAAGTTACGTGACATGTGGCCTAATATGATGTCCCATACTTGGATTTTGTGCTCTGCATTTCACCCATCCGAGTGCACACAAACAGTAGTAAACACACACACACACACACACATTTTTTTTTTACTGTGGTGCCCGGGGAGCAATTGGGGGTTAGGTATCTTACTCAAGAGGACCTCATTCGTGGTTACTGAAAGTGGAAAAGAGCGCTGGTCTATTGCTCCCCCACCAACAATTCCTGACAATACTGAGACTCAAACACACGACCTTCGGGTTACAAGTCCAACACTCAAACCCACGACCTTCGGGTTACATGTCCAACTCTCTAACAATTACATCACGCCTGTTCCATTTATTTATATATGTATTAGTTTTTTTTTTGTCATTTTCTGATTGTTTGGCTACCTGTATGACTATTTAAAGTTCAGTTTATTTTAAACTTTGGAACAATTCATAAAAGAATTTAGTAATGACCTGCAATGTGGTATAAACAAATGTAGTTCAAGAAAATGAAAATAACTTGGAACACCCAACTAGAATCCAGCATATAACAATGACATCATATACGTCAAACTGTCTTACCGTAACTCTTTGAAGGGCTCAGCTCTCACGTGCGGGGTCTCCACCGAGTTGCTGAACACTGCACCCTCAGCTCCTGCAAACACATTCCGACATGTACAATCTCAGTCATGCTCCGAACGAAGCAGCAGTCTGCATGCAAAAATCAATGGACATAATCTGTGAAGCTCCAGTATTGATCCATGCAGTCTGGCTGTGTCCCTGCAAAGGTGGCCTAAAGTTGAGTCACCAAAACTTTTTCACTAGGCTTTGCTGAAGCAAATGAAGTCATGGCTTACAGCCTCAGATCCGATCAATAGACTTAGTCAAGAAGTGGAAGTGTTTCTTGGAATGATAATGCTAATTTGGAGACATTTACATTGTAAACTACACCTAGAGTACAATACAAGTGGATTATCATACATCAGGAAATGTATTTATTTTTTCTCTTGTACAGTCTAAAGCCGGGGTACTCAACAGGTGGCTCGCTGGCCCTTTTTGACACCAAAAGGACCATGACTAACAAAATATCATGGCTTGGGTGCTTTATGAGTGTACATACAGCTCAAATGTTTCCTGTGGCGATGCTCTCAAATTACAGTGCTTCCTTGGAGGCTAAAGTGCTCCTCAAAGGGGGCTACAAGGTCTGTCTCAGGGTGCTACCATTTGGCTTGATTGTTGCTCTGAGAGGTAAGGTATAAGATCTGTTGGCCACATGTTGTGATAGCAACTGTGAATGGCTTTGTATTCTCCAGTAGAGGGCAAAACAGAGCTCTCTGCTGATGTTTTATTCCAATAAGAAGACTTTGTACAATTTTTAGCTTGGTACATCTCACCTCAGATTTAGGGGGGCAAATATGATTTGGTTAACTGAATGAATATGTGCTGTGTATTCACACATATTGACAAACAGGAGCCCAGCAACTTACATTCACATTAATTGCTGAATTACCATATAGACACCAATGCAATCACAATAAAATCAATAGTTAAAAACATTTTCTTGGTAAATTTTTTTTGTTTTCAAAATTGTAATTAGAAAATTTGCAAAATTGTATGCGATAAAAGCTCTGTTTTAAGACTTATGAGCTGCATTGCTTCATATCACTTACACTACCTTCAAAAGTTTGGAGAAGTTAAGTTTGGGACGAAGTTTCTTATACTTACCAAAGCTGCATTTCCTTGATCAAAAATACTGTAAAAATGTGAAATATTATTGCAATTTAAAATAACTGTCTTTTTTATATATATATATATATATATATATATATATATATATATATATATACATACATATATATATATATATATATATATATATATATATATATAATAAATAAGTTGTGATTCATAAAAAAATGTGATTCATTCCTGTGATGGCAAAGTTAAATTTTCAGCGGCCATTATACCAGTCTGGTGTCACTTGATCTTTCAATTCATTCCAATATGCTTATTTGCTGTTCAAGAAACATTTCTCATTATTATCAATGTTAAAAACAGTGTTTAATATTTTTGTGGAAACCAAGGTCTTTTTTTTAGGGATTCGAATAAAAATCATTTACAGAATAGAAATCCTAACCCTAAACTTAATCTTAACATTATAAATGTCTGTACTGCCACTTTTGATCAATTTCATGTTTTTTTTTTTTTTTTTTTTTTTTGCTGGACAACAACAACAACAACAACAATAATAATAATCTCCTTACTTCTGAGAGGTAGTGTACACAATCAGATGGATTGGAAACCCTCATACATAAGTGATTTGGAACGCTCTACAAAGGCAGCAGTTATGAGCTTCTTATGTTTTTTTTTTTTGTTTTTTTTTTTTGCTGACAGTGTACTAATATATATATATGTGTATATATATATATATATATATATATATATATATATATATATATATATATATTAGTGCTGTCAATCGATTAAAAAATTTAATCGCGTTAATCACAGTCCTGGACTGTGATTAATCATGATTAATCGCAAATTTAAAATACTAGGATTTACCTGTAAATGTGTTGAAATGCATGACAAACTAGTTTAAGGAAACAGAACCTTTCACACCTCCGCCAGGTATGAGACATAATCCTTATTATTCTTTTATCATTATTCATTTGTTTTTATTCAGCCATTATCAGCCTTTATACTGACAATAAAACGTTTACTAAGCCACATCGCTTCAATCCAAGTATACATTTACCCAACTATTATCAAAAGTATTTCTATATAAATACAACAAAACATTTTCTTGCGACCTTACGTGAAGTATTATGACAAAATGCATTTTGAAGAATTGGACCTGTTCTGCAGGTGCATTAGAGCTAATATTAGCATCATGCTTCACAAGACGATTTATGAGATTAATAGTACACTTTTACTCAGAACTCACTTCAAACCACCATCGAGTGTTTGTAATAACTTCATTTTGTGATCACATGTAGAATTTGGTCGTTTACTGTTGTTAAAATATGCTATTTATAGCCTTTTATATCGCTGCACAAATTAGCATTTCAGATGTACACATTCATCTCAAGAAAATCACATACAAACCATATCCTATCGTAATCGTGTGTTTATTATCTTGTATAATCTATAGTGGCTGTTGTCATGTTTATTTCTGCTGTGTAAAAGCCTTAACATGTGTGCTCTGCTGAAACTCACGTTGTTTGTTATGTTTACAGCCGCCTCTTCATTCTTAAGTTGCCAGGGATACATTCCAAGTATAATACACATTAGTAAAAGGATCTATTTTAATTTTTATTTGTCTATATACACTTTGGGCGGCCGCGGTACATTATGAAAGTAGCCCAAAAAAACGCAACCCGCGGCTCTGTAATTTTTCCCGCGACTGTATTTTCAAAATAACCTACTTGTGCCGTTACCCTGGCAACATTGGCTCGCTGTGCCCTCATCACACAATGATAGATAACCTTCCGAGCTGCGATGACGGGAAGAAGATGGGGTCAAATATTATCAAACGATTAATTTGCGTTAAAAAATCTTAACGCGTTAAAATTTTTTGATTAATCGCATGCGTTAACGCGTTAACGTTGACACCCCTAATATATATATATATATATATATATATATATATATATATATATATAAAGAAAATATAAGAAACAATGTTTCTCTGGTAAGGTAATTGAGTTGTATTAAGAACTATATATCTGAGGAAAGGTAAAAATATATACATGTGTCATGTGCCTGTGATAACATCACTTGTGGAATAATAGAGGCAGCAGAACAGGCTATATATGAGATCAGATACACATCTCTCCTATGGCACATTGGGTGGGCTTGTTCATGGAGAATAGCTGGAGGTGGGCCTTAGCAGATTCCCTTAAGGTCAGGAATCACTTCAAGGCACATCAACAAAGCATCCATGCCTAAAGGCCTTGAGACTTGCAGATAATGAAAAACAAGTTTGTCATCTACGTATACTGTGTATGAAAATGCTACTCTTCTTCAATGCAAAATACCTACCTCTCTCTGATGATAACATAGATTATTGTGGCAGCTTTAGAGGACAACACTCCAAGATGACATGCAGATATATGGGCCTTATGAATGGCAAGTAGATTATGAAAAGCTCAATGATCATTCATTTTAAGACCTCAAAAGAAGTTTTGTTTGCCACACTCACTGCTGGATTTTCTAGAAGTCATTCACAGAAAAAAGGCAAATATGGCAAACATACAATGCTGTTGTATACAGTATGAATTTGTCATGGCGTTTAGCCAGAGATTACCAGACAAAAAAAGGAGAAAGTGGTAACAGATCACTACAAAGTGATATAACATAACTGAATTCATAAATATTCTCTCCCTTTATTATGATACCAAAATAATTTGTTTTAGAAGTCATATATAGGCAAACAAGATGTTTAAATTAACTGTACTATAAATTTGGAGAGTCAAATTCATGTTAATTCAGTATTATGGCAGAATTTACGTCAGGAAGATAAAACATTTTAAGAGAGAAATTGAAAATCAAAGCAGGGGAAGGATACAAGAAGATTTCTAAGTCAAAGACTGATCTCAGCTAAAGGAGATTGGAGAGGCATATACTATACAGCTATTGTCTGGACATATGGACAGCATGAAGCCAGCTGGACAAAAGTTTTATTTGAAGAGACCAAAATCTCGCTTTTGGACATCAGACTAAATGGCCTGTTTGGAAAGACAAACACTACTCATTAGAAACATAACACCCCTGCCGTGAAGCATGATGGTGGCAGAGTTATGCTGTGGGGATACTTCTCTATAACTTGGGTTTTGATCTCTGACCCCAAGTGTAAAGCCCAAGCTACACAGGTATGGTTTACTACTGTATAACAATGTTAAAGGGATAGTTCAGCCAAAAATGAAAATTAAGTCATTATTCACCCTCAAGTTATTCAAAAACCCATAAGCTCATCTTCAGAACACAAATGAAGATATTTCATATATTCTGTAATAATTTTTGTCCACTGAAGCAAAATTTTCAATAAAGTTTTAATTAAGGCTTTTATTCATTTATAATTATTGATCAACACACACACACACACACAGAGCACATCACATATGGTAAATGGAAGCTCAGCTGTACTTGTGTGACAGACAACAATATCACAGACGCACAATTATTTTATAGAATTTTTATAAAATAAATCATATAAGGAACATTATGCTGGTCTGTGTCTGTATTTATGGATCCAGTGCTTGCTTGCACTGATGGCTGCAACATTTAGGAATTGCAATGTAACATTAAAGTGCCCCTATTATGGATTTTTGAAAATTACCTTTCATGTAGTGTGTAACACAGCTGTAAGTGAATGAAAACATCCTGCAAAGTTTTAAATCTGAAAGTGCACCGTGTATAAAGTTATTGTCTTTCAAAAGAAAGAGTCGACTCCGAGTCATGAAAACGAGTCGTTTTTAAAATGAATCTTTAGCTGTTTCAAGGTGATGTCATAGTGAAACATTAGCATATTTATGCCCACCCACTTTTTGCGCGCGCAGGCAGGCCCTGGAAAACCTGAACCTCCTCTCCCTCAAACACCGTAGCGGATTCCTGTGGAGAAGACACTGTGCTCTGCACTGTGAGGGTAAATCCATTTGGGTACAGTTAGGGTATGTTGAAAAACTCCCAACTCATTTTCTCCTCCAACTTCAAAATCATCCTACATCGCTGCAGAAGCACCGACCCAGTGTTTACAAAGTGAACGTGCAAGGAGGGTCAAACACCCTTTACAAAAAAAAAAAAAAAATAATAATAAATAAAAAAATAATTAAAAAAAAAGGTAAAACAACGATGTAGTACGATTTTGAAGTTGGAGGAGAAAATTTCAGTGTTGGGAGTTTTTAGACATACCCTGTCTTGAACTGTGGTACACAGACAAAGTACGCATGCGTCTCGCAGAGCTAAACAAGACGAGCATTTGTAGTTAAAAAGTGTATAAACTTTTTTTTTTTTTTGTAAGAAAATTACCGATGGTTTCGCTAGATAAATTGTGACTGATAAATTCTTTGCGACTGAAGAAAGGGAGACATGAACATCTTGGATGACATGGGGGTGTGTAAATTATCAGGAAATTTTTATTCTGAAAGTGAAGTAATTCTTTTAAAAACTGTTGCTGTCATATACTCTGTACTGTAGCATGCAAGATATGTATTTAGTTGTGTGTGTTGTGTTCGCTCCGCGCAGCTTGTAGGTCTCCGTCTAACAGCAATATCTGTTCGTTCGCAATTGTCTAGAAATGTGTCGATGAATAGTGAAAGTTTGTCATTATTACTTGGAGTTCTGATAAAGAATAGAGCAATACGTTGGTGTACAAACTGCAGTACTTTATCAAGGCATTTCTGCATTGGGCTAACACATATACCATGGCTGTTTGGGTGTTTACCACCGAGCTGTGGGCTAAGTAATGGTGATGGGCGTTCCGTTATGCTACACGCAGTAGACTAATCACAACAGACTGGGTCATTGGACCAATCACCCAAAGGAGGGATTTGGAAAAATTAATGGTTGAACGAACCGTTTGGGAGTCGTGAGCAAAAAAGGAAAAAATAAATGCATATTATAAGAAAATGAAAGTGTTTTTTGACCTTGCATGCATGTCAACCTGTTTTTGGAGACTCCCAAAACCAAAATATGAACCTTTCATAACCCATAATAGGGAAACTTCAAACATACAATACTTCGCAAAGAATGAGAAATTAAATCATGCTTTTATAGGGTGAGGCTGATGAGGTAACAAGACACAGGTGAGTGCAATTAGTGATGAGTCCGTCCAAAGGATTATGGGGAATGTAGTCTGTGAGAATGTGAGAACCGTCTTGAGGAGAGTGCCCTCTTGTGGAACTCATGGGCACTCCAGCTGGTGATCGTAACAGCTGCTGATGAAAAATATTTTGTATATGCAGGTTTGTAACCCAAACTTTGCTTCAAAACGCATCACAAGAATTTGTAACCCAAGATTACATGATCACAAATAAAAATTACTTTCTTGAAGTGACCATCGCATGTTGCCTTTGCTATCGGACTTCGGATCAACTCCATATTAATGTCTTTAGAATGCAATGTTGAATGTGAACGCCTGGCAAATAGGCAACATTTCTTAATTAAGTTGTATTACCACGATTTGATACAGCTTTAATAAAGCTTCCAACCTTCTAACAAAAGTGTCATACAACTTTTGAATAGTCTCCAATTGAATGTTGTCTGCCAGAACATCTGCCAATTGTTTGAGAGATATTGAAGGAAGGAAGGTTTTTTCAGTCTTCTCTCCAAAACCATCCATAGCGGTTTGATAATATTTAAAGTCAGGTAATTAAGTTCTTCTTAGTGCTCCAGCTGTCCGGGTTTTGTGATCATGACCAAGGTCATTGTAATTTTGCATTTTTAAAATAGTTTTTATTTTTATATTGTTTTCAAATTTGCTATACATTTCAGCTTCATTTTCATCAGTTTAATGAATAATTTTGTTAGATTTAGTTTAGGTTTAGGTTTTTGTGAATGCATTTCTAATTAATTTTATATTTTATTTTCAAGTTTTAGGTTTAGTAATTAAAGTTAAGTGGACACTCCCAGTGTGTAGACCAAAGCAAGGCATTTTAATTTAAGCTTTGTGATGCAAACGTACAGTGACACAAACTTAAAACATGTTGAGATTAATCAGATGTGCAATAGTGTATGAATGCAAATATACACCAAAATGGGATAGTTAAGCCTGCTCTCCTATTGAGGGTTCCTATGCAGTGTTTACTAATCCATAAGCACAGGATATCCAGTGCTGGGGAAAGTTACTTTTAAAAGTAATGCATTACAATATTGAGTTACTCCATAAAAAATGTAAGATTGCATTACTCAGTTATTCTTTATCGAAAGTAATACATTACGTTACTTTTGCATTACTATTTGTCACCTTGGCTGAAAAAAAAGAAAAAAAAAAGTTATATTTCTGCCAAATGTAAATACCCTTTCACACCAAAAGTGAAAATAATAGGCCTCAGGCTGAAGGAAGTGCTTCTGTCTCTGCACTTTACTCCCAATTCCTCTCAACATGGGGACAGAAGAGATGTGAATGAATAAATGGGTAAACAAAGTAACTGGCATTACTTATTAGAAAAAGTAACTATCTGTTAAAGTTTACTTGACTTCATTGGACAAAATGTGTTAATTCGGAACGTAATCAAACACAGACAATACTTGACTTACATAAATATACGTATACATACAAAGTACTGTATGTGGTAATGCGCATGACAGGTGGGTAAGTTTCCCTCTAAACTTCCAGTGAAGTGATGTATCGATCGTCCCTTATTCCTGATTACGCTGTTCGCAGTGCACTTTAAACTACTTTGCGCCTCTCCCTCAGCTAATCTCTTGTGCATAATGCACCATCTAGAGGTATTTCACTAAAGCAAATATTTAGGGGTTGAAGCATGTAGAGCTGAAACTCTACTGTAATTGTTAGGATTTTCAAAGATCTCAAGCTCAATAAAATCACTGCAGTACAATTCTCTGGACTCTCTAGGTCAAAAAAATGTTGAAACCAAACCGTAAGTTGAAGAGGCTTGAAACTTTGAGGGATGGTAGTACATCACCAATGCTCACCCCAATCAGCCTGATGGTGGCTCTACAATGATCAAAAGTATGAAATCGATCATAACTCCTAAACCGCTTCTCAGGTGTCTTATATCATGGCAGTGGTGGAGGTAACGAATTACAACTACTCACGTTACTGTAATTGAGTAGTTTTTTTCGGGTACTTGTACTTTGAGTATATTTTTAAAGCTGTACTTTTACTTGTACTTAAGTACAAATTAAGCAAAATAATCTACTTCGTTACTCTTAAATCATAGTTAATTATTGAGTACGCCCACAATTTGAATTGATATTCAAACCTTTGACTGTACTTCAGTAGCCAATAAAGATATCCGATAAAATAACCAATAAAAGCCCTGATATCTGAACCGTGGGAAAAGCAGCCGCCGCTGCAGCAGTGAAGAGATGATCAGACAGTGAGGGAGCTCAGCGTAATTTATGGACTCAAAGTTTGGAGAAAGAAACTACATGGTAGTGTTATCATAAATATCTATATTTTGAAAACGATACTGAAATATCTGACACGGTTCCATTACTCATTTTCCACAGTATCTGCCGTATTCCGCATAATTTTAATCATTCCTGCGCAAATGTGTCAAGCGCTTTATTGTAACATGAGAACACAGTCATGTAATCGCAGAAAACCGGATGCGAGCTTTCAAATAGGCCTAACTTACACAAATGAACTGCCTGTCCTCTCACTCCAATATTACTTGTGCGCAGACTGTGTGCAATCGTGATCTCTCCGTGGTTTTAAAGTAGAAATTATTTATCTTTGCTACTGAATTAAACTTTGTCGAAAGTTATCAAAAATGCTGAATAGATCCACGCCTAACCGATGAAAATCCTACTGGAAATTTTATTGGCTGTAAATGAAATGCACCAGAAAGTCTTTCAACAATCAAAGATGGAACTTTAATTTCTTCACAATGTAAGATTATGCTAGAAATGTTTTGGAATGGGATATTTGTCTGATTTGTACATATAAATATCCTAGTCTTCCTAACTGCATCACTACATTGTACAGACATTACAGGTCAATTGATGTTCCATTTATCTAAATAAATAGGCTAAAATATATGGCTCTTAAATCACTGCTTATAAAAATTCAGTGTTGTCATATTTCAAATACCTAAACTGAATTGAGGTCATTTGTTTTATAAATGTATTAATGACTGTGTACTTATTTTTTTTTTTTGTAAATTCAATTCAGTTTGAAATCAAATTTGAAATCAAGCTTCCTTTTGTTGTAAGCTTTTGCAACAAAGTTACCCTATTTTAAAGACACAAATACACAGAATGAGAAAATGTTTAAGATTGAGATTTTTGTAATGGTAATTGATCAATATTCATATGTATGTACATTAAGGCCTATATTAAAATCTGTTCATCATTTAAAGCGAATGTGTCTTTTTAGAAGACTTGGATTAAACCAGTTTCAAAGCTTGAAATAATAAGCTTGAAATAAATGATTGACTTTAAAAAAATGGATGGACGAAAAAAAAAAATAAATAAAAATAAAAAATTTTAAAATATTAAAATATCTATATGGCAGTATACAGTATGTGGTAGTTTTGCCAATGGTATTGAAAATGATTAGTCGTCATGAAATCAAAATGACCCTACTTACTTTTTTAGTGCACATTACTAGTCTTGTGGTGAACAATTAAACCGTGCAAGTCAACACACGGGGAAAAAAATAAATAAATAATTGTCTGCCGTCGTAATATTTAATCAAAAACTGAAAATTTGCTTCTGTCCTGGAATGGCATTCTCGCTCTGATGACGTCAGTTTGATGGCTTGGGGAGAATCCTCTTGTTAAGTCATGACGTAAGGACTGCTGTTTCCAGGTCCATGCCTCTACTTATTTCACTTGAGAATACTATCTCAACAGCCATTTATGAGCACTATTTAATTAATATTACATATTTAAGCTAAGCATTTAAAACATTTGCTGTGCACACTACAGTCTCCGTACTCACAGTGTCTCTGACACTAATATTTTAGCAGAATCACTGTCAGGCCATCTGGGATTTCAGTATGGAAGTAAAGGTTAAGGAAATACTTTTTCAGTATTACATGACATAGCACAGTTTGTTGTTTTTTTTGGGGCATCTGGCAGAGCGTTAGGACCCAGATGCGGTGAGGCATGATGTCAGAAGTAACAAGCAGATATTCTTAACCACTCCTTTCCAACCGTGAATCTGCTATGAGCAAGAGGTGGAGTGTTCAATATCCAATATTCCATTTCAGTCAATATGATAAAAGTGGGTTTTGTTCAAAGTAGCTATTATCCACATAGATCTTTGATATGAATGAATATTTTTTTCATTAAATATCACCGGCTAAAAAGTAACTAGTAACTAGTACTCGGAGTAGTTTTTGAGAGGAGTACTTTGTACTTTTACTTAAGTACTGTTTTGGCACCAGTAATTTTACTTGTAATTGAGTATTATTTCAGCAATGTAACAATACTTGTACTTGAGTACAAATTTTCAGTACTCTTTCCACCACTGTATCATGGGAATCCTTGGATCAAGTCAAGATTATCAAAATTTCAGATTTGATCGCTGCTGTGCAAAATATTTGGATATTGTGGAATTTTTGTATTTTTCAGTGCATTCAGAACCAAACCAATGTGGAAAAATTCTCTGGAGAGTAAATATGAAAAATTATTCAAAAAAAAAAAAAAAAGTTTAGTTTTCGACTCACCGTTGCAAAGGGATGCCAAAACGTTTGGAAGAGGTTGGGCCACTTTTACTAAAATGGCTATAACTTCTAAACAGAATCAGATAATTACACCAAACTTGATACACATACTGTATGTAAGACCTCAATCTGAGTTCACATGGACAGAAAAAAAAAGTCACTGTGTGGCACTGTAACAGGGAGGGGGGGAAAAATAAAATAAAAATAAAAATAAAAATGGCTATAACTATGTAACATTTAGTCCGATTGACTTGGAAATTGACATGAAGTGTGCTGTGTCCAAATTGTCACAACTGTCTATGAGGACATTTGTGTATCTTGAAAAACATGGCTGCCAATAGCCAATGAAATTTGAGGACCTATTAGACATGGCTAAAGAAGGCTGACTGGAATGTAACTTGGTGGGCCTGTTTGACTAATAACCCAAAAGGTCTGTGAGAAATTTGAAAGAAATCAGCCACTGGGGATGCCATCATGCTTTTCAACTCCTCATTCTGAACAACTTTGCCTCTAGGACCACTGCTGCAAATCAAATCCTTTGTTAAATATTGGAGATTATTTTAAAAACGTACTTTCGCAAACTAGTCTAGATTTTTCACTCAAGCTCGATGAAAAGGTATCTGTTCCACGAAGAGGTGGTGACATTAATACCCTTTTATTAAGACATGAATTGTTTTGGATTGTGACTTTGCAAACTTTATCACCCTTGGGGTTAAATGATGAAGCATTATTTAATGTAATGTTGTAAAGTGTTTTCATTGTATATCTGAGTGTTTGTTTGATCAAGAGTGGATGACATTGTAACCCTGGTAAGATGTGAATTTATCTGTGACTTTACAAACATGATTTTTATTTATTTATTTATTATTATATATTTTTTTGCGTTTAAATAATGGAACATCATTTATTTGTAATGTTGTAAAGTGTTTTCTATTGGATAATTGAGCTCTTGTTATTTATGACGTATGAGTTGGTGATTGATCCACATGTAGTGTCGATGACATTGATTGGTGGGGAGTGTTTATTTAAACATGTCTTGTTTTTAATAGTATACATGCTTGATGAAGGTCAGTGGACCGAAACGTTGCTTGTGATAATAAACTTCTACATTTAGTAAGTATAGATAGTTTGCGGGATTGCATCTTTTTATATTCACTCAAGCTCGATAAAATCACTGCAGTACAATTATCTGGACTCTTTAGGTCAAAAATTGTCAAAAAAAAAAAAAATGTTGAAGTTCAGTATTTGGATAGCTATAACATGGTCATTTAAAATTTGGGTATGGCCAAATATACCCCAAAGCCTATAAATCCTAAAATAAAACTTGAAAAAGCACATGCAGCATATGATTCTAAAGAAGTGTGGCAAATTTTATGGAGCTTGTGCTATAGGTGTCGCTATAACAGTTATAAAGGTTAAAAACTCCATATTTAGTTTTTGTTTTAGTTTTTCATTCATTTAGAATTTTTTATTTCAGGTTATGAAAATGTTTTCAGTCATTTTGTTTCATTCATGTCTATAGACATAATTGTACTACTCAAATCTCTAACTAGTAGTTTGAACGCCTAGTTACAGTGAAGTTTACTTTAGTAAGCACCGCTAATAAGAAAAACAATACCTAATGGGAGCTAATTTAATAAATATTGCAATGGAACATTTCTGTGAGGGTTTTAGAAACAAATACTTGACTAGAATATTTCAGCACTTTCCATTGCAAAAAATGTACCTGGAAGCACCACGTTATAAATATTCTTTATGCAAGCCTAATGAAATCTGTGTACATAATATACAAGTGCATTTAATGGATGAGGAAAGAATATTATTAATCCCAGGAGTATTTTTTTTTTTTTTTTACATTGACTCTTCATTAGCATCCTGTTTTCTCTGCTCCATTAGCATTACATTATTCTCTGACTGTCTATAGCTAAATTAGCAGTAAACTCCAACAACACCAGCTCAATAAACCACCTGTGAAGGTATTGATATATCATTTTTCAATCCCCTACCTCATTAAAACCAATGCTTTCAATGACTTGCACAAACCCTAGATAATCACTGTCTAATTCTTCTAAACAAACCTGCAGCTGCTGCTCCCTGCTGAAACACAGCATAGTAAACTTCATACACAGATTGAGGGTGTAATCGATAAAGCCATTTAGTTTGGCTTAAACTTCCACATATCATCCCCATGTCAAATGATTTTATCATTGTGTTTCTATTTCATTGGCCGTGAACATTCTCTTCCCTCAGTGTCACATCTGATCAATCCTGGAGTTATGGGCCAGTGCTCAAGTGTTCTGGGCACTCATAAAGATTCACTTAATGGATTTGTCTGTTGGCACAGGAACCACAATAGAATCTGACCTATTCGCCGGGAGGTTCTCCCTCTGAAATGATGCTTTGTTTACTTATGAACCTGTCAGTTGTGGCACCACGTAAAATGGTTTGGACTGTGTCTGTTCAAAGACTATTTCTCTGCTGTGCGACTGCTGGCTGACAAGTTGGCACACTTTCATAATACACTATCAAATCGTTAGATTAGTAAGTATTTTTCATGAAGCAATATTCAAACATGCTTAAAACAAGATTACTTCAGAGGAAACCCTTGTGAAAAAGTACACTTTAGCATACTTTTAAAAATAGTACTTATTACAGAAATAATTTACTAAATGAAAAAAAGAATATGCTTGAGTGCAAACTAAATGTTATTGGACACTGAAAGGAAAAGAACAGTATTACAGTTTAAATTTATATTAATTTCAATTACTTGAACTTAAAGAAATAGTTCACCTAAAAAATAACATTTGCTCACCCTCAGGCCATCAAAGATGTTGATGAGTTTTTTTTTTTTCTCTCTCTTCATCAAAACAGACTTGGAGAAATTTAGCATTACATCACTTGCTTGACACAAATACAAAAAAACCATCAAGACTTTTTTTAACTTTAAACTGTTGCTTCCAGCTAAAATACCAGTCCATAACATTGCTTTCTCCAGTGAAAAAAAAAAAAAAAGAAAAGAAAAAGCTTTATCCACAGAGATTCAGAGCTGAAAACTATATAATTTAAAAACATCAATGCTTCCAATTCCTCAAAACAATGTTCTTCCACAAGACGCAGGCTGTTTTATTTATTAACTGCTAGATGACTAAAAGTTACATAGTATACCTTAAAAAGCTGCTTGGTCAAGTAATCTTGTATGCTCAAGGCCCATTGTGACTAGAGTTTTAGTGTGAAAATGTATCCTTTTTTTCATTTTTGCTCTGAACTGTTTTTGCCATTTTTTATTTATTGCCATAGTGGAGAGATGACAGGAAACAATGGGGAACAGGATTAGAGAAATGTTACAATATCACACGCACAAAAAAAAAAAAAAGGTTGGATAAGAAAAATAATCTCAAGACATATTGTAAAAAGGGTTACACTTTATTTTACACTGCATACACTTACCTGTACTTACACATAAGAAAGTACAGTATAGTAGCAGTGGTGGAAAGAGTACTGAAAATTTGTACTCAAGAGCAAGTACTGTTACATTGCTGAAATAATACTCAATTACAAGTAAAAGTACTGGTGCCAAAACTGTACTTACGTAAAAGTACAAAGTACTCCTCTCAAAAACTACTCAGAGTACTAGTTACTAGTTACTTTTTAGCCCGTGATATTTAATGAAAAACATATTCATTCATATCTAAGATCTATGTGGATAATAGCTGCTTTGAACAAAACCCACTTTTATCTTATTGACTGAAACGGAATATTGGATATTGAATAGGATATTGAATACTCCACCTCTTGCTCATAGCAGATTCACGTTTGGATAGGCGTGATTAAGAATATCTACTTATTACTTCTTACATCACGCCTCACCGCATCTGGGTCCTAACACTCTGCCAGACGCCCCAAAAAAACAATAAACTGTGCTAATATACACCCACGATGTCATGTAATACTGAAAAATTATAACCCTAACCATTGTTTCCATACTGAAATCCCAGATGGCCTGACAGTGATTCAGCTAAAATATTAGTGTCAGAGACACTGTGGCACAGAGACTGTAGTGTGCACAGCAATTTTTTTAAATGCTTAGCTTAAATATGTAATATTAATTAAATAGTGCTCATAAATGGCTGTTGAGATTGTAATCTCAAGTGAAATAAGTAGAGGCTTAGACCCGGAAACAGCAATCCTTATGTCATAGTTAACAAGGGGTTTCTCCCCAAGCCATCAAACTGACGTAATCAGAGCGAGACACCATTCCAGAGCGGAAGCAAAATGTTCAGTTTTTGATTAAAAATTACGACGGCAGGCAATTTTTTTTTTTTTTTCCCCCAGTGCATTGACTTTTGACATTGTTTAATTGTTCACCACAAGATTAGTGTCATGAATCTGGTCCATGGACTTATATCTGCTTGCCACCAGAGGTCACTCTTCCGTTACATGGACTCTCACACTACACAGACTCTTACATGTCACTCCGGACTACATTTCCCAGCAGCCATTTCACTAATCACACGCTCACACCTGAGACCCATCACACAATCACACACCCTACATAAGCTTTGGACTTCCTTGTTTTAATCTAATTACTTTTCCTGGTAACGCAGTAAAGTAATAAGTTACATTTTAAATTTATGTAATTTGATTACAGTTACTTATCTCAATAAAATTACGTTACTTAAGTTACAAATGCAGTGTTAAAAAAATATATGAGGCAAAAATCATGTTTTGCGTGTCATATGTCCTTTAATAAATCACCGAAGAATGCGAGCTAAAATGCAGACGAGTCCTACAACATGAAACAATGAAAGCTTGCCTTTCATATTTCAAAATGTTGCACTCGACATATTTTAGTCTGGCATTATAGTTTGGGAAAAGTTCAACAAGTGAATGTGTACAAGTTTATGTCACAGTAACACTAATAAAGTAAAAAATAAATAACTCAGAATGAGATCAACCGCTGGATTAAACCCCGTCGGCACCACAATTCAAGGCTTATTTCTCACAACGCGCCTTCTGCCAAAAACGAAAAGTAGCCAAGATGAACTTGAATCTTTCTACAGAGGTGACATGAGCGTTTCAAGCCTGGTTTCGCGTGGATGATTATCTTATAGCGGGCATGATCACAGGTGAGCTCAGACGGGAAAGACTGTACCTCGCGGTTGTTTCATATGGATTATTTTATCAGAGAATATTTGTTTTCGACATGACTTACTTCATTTAATAATAGACACTTCAAGCTTTCTTTAGATATACTGTATTTCTCATGTCATTTTCATTCATTTTAGTGACTTGTTTCAGGAAGATATTCACAGAGACTGAGGAAACGCACCCTATTTGTTTTGTTTTACAAAACAAAACAAAAAAAAAAAGTTTTGTTGATATTGGGAGTGAATCAGGGGTATACAAATTATAGGCCTACTTATGTATTTTTTTCAGTCAATATTAAATTAATGAAAGAACTATGAGTTTCTATTTGTAGTGTATTTTTTAGGTTCGATAACAAAGTAAACTTGAAAGTAACTTAAGTAAAGTAATTAGTAATCTGATTACTTTTTAAATGCAGTAATCAGTAATGTAATCAAATTACAATTTTGAAGAAGCAATTAGTAACTTGTAGTGGATTACTTTTTTTTAGTAACTTACCCAACACTGCTCGACACATTTGTGCAGGAATTATTAAAATTATGCGGAATACCTGCAATCCCGCGTGGACATTTACGCTCTGTAATTGACAGGAAACTGATGCGTGTCAAACTCGCTGTCGGAGAGGAGAGAGCGAGACGCAGCGTGTATCGGTGTATATACGGGAGATACTGTGGAAAATGAGCAATGGAACCGTGTCAGATATTTCAGTATCAGTATCAAAATATAGAAATTTATGATAACACTACCATGTAGTTTGTTTCTCCAAACTTTGAGTCCATAAATCACGCTGAGCTCCCTCACTGTCCGATCAGCTCTTCAACCCTGCTGCAGCGGCGGCTTTTCCTGGTTCAGATATCAGGGCTTTTATTGGTCCCTTTACGATCGAATATCTTTATAGGCTACTGAAGTGCAGTCAAAGGTTTGAATATCAATTCAAATTGTGGGCGTACTCAGTAATTAACTATGATTTAAAAGTAACGAAGTAAATTATTTTGCTTAATTTGTACGTAAGTACAAGTAAAAGTACAGCTTTAAAAATATACTCAAAAAAGTACAAGTACCCGAAAAAAACTACTCAATTACAGTAACGTGAGTACTTGTGATTCGTTACCTCCACCACTGTATAGTAGTATAGAAATATAGAAAGTAGAAGGTAACTAATGGTTTAGGTTTAGGTTTAGGGGTAGGTTCAGGGTTAGTACCTAGTTATTACCAAGTTATTTTAATTACTATAACAAGTGAATAGTATGTACATGCGGAAGAGGACTGTAAAAAAAAAAGTGCTACCATAAAAAGTACTTAGTTTTGACGATCAAGTAAATGTTTATTATTTTAAGGATGTATAGATATTTTTTACTGGAAAACAATAAAAAAAGTGTTTATTTTCATCACAAAATGCTATTGTAATACTGAAACATTCACTGTGGGGTTAAATAGGGATGGGCTTGTATCCAGGGAAGTGTATTGCATGGACTGAATTAGGCCCAATCCCATTCACACCCCTTAGCCCTACACTTACCCCTAACCCTCCGTTTCGCACGTTCACGTGAAGGGGTAGGGGTGTCTCAATTCTCTTTTGGTTGGAGACGTAGGGGTAGGGGGAAGATAGGCCTTCAAACAAAGATTTTTCAGGACCGTACTCCAAACGAAGGGGTATTCAAAATGTTATTCAAAAAAATGTTTGCAAAAAATTGCTAAAGTTTGGTAACGTTTAACCATTACTGACTGCACGATAATGCCACAACATATTTTCATGTCTGATCAGGGCTGTAACCACCATATACATTGAGGGTGACTAGTTCCCCCAATAATTAGAAATCGCTAAACTTTTTTTTTTCTCAAATATGGCCAATTTGAGAGAGAGAGAGAGAGAGAGAGAGTAGCATTTGGACCAATCAGACACACATTTGTTCATCAGATTTAACAAATCAAATTAGTTATTAGATTAACAAATAATCTCAGACCCCTCACCCAACACACATTCGGGGTGCCGTTATGTCTGTGGATGACTCCAGGCCCCCGTTTCCATAGCAACCAACCTGATAACACTAGTTTTATTGCTCTAAGGAATGCGAGCCGAGCAACACTCACCTCATTTTCCCTTAGGAAAGAGACATTATGCCATAAAAATGGACTCTTCTCTAATTAATTCATAGAAAAACCTCTCTTTGAATGAACACACATCCTCAGGTCATTGTGTATATTGTTACTGTTCTTGTATATTGTCTTTTGTACTGTATCCTGTTTTATGCATGCTTATGATAGATCACTAGTTAATATTACCTCACTTATATCATGTTTGATCTCTATCAATTCGTCTTCGGATGATCTAATTGAGAGTGTATATTATATGTTGCTACCTATGCAACATATAAGTGTTCTAAGAATCTTTAATAGTTTGTATATCAACTTCCAATCCAACCCCATGCAAATTACCATGCTCAGAGACAAAGAGTCGTAAAACCTTCCCTCCAAAGAGACTGGAGTCCATTGGCTCTTTGACTCCCCAGAGGTGTGACCTCTATACTAGATAAAGCTCTCACACACAGGTCCGGCCTCTCTCTTCTGCAAAAAGCTCTTCTGCAAAAAGCTCTTCGGCTATCTTCTGATTGCTCCGTGAAGGACTCACGGAGAGCCTGAACCGGTGCGGGCACGCCCGGTGGGCCCCCAACATAGAGCCGTGGGTGATCTCCCCAGCCTGGGAGATGACTCTTGACCACAAAGACCCAGTCGGCAGTTCTGTTAGACCCTAAGAGGATGAGGAAGATGTGAGCTAGAACTCTTCTGGACCCTTAAGTTATTGTGCCAGGCTTACGGCCTTGTCTTTCCATTCAACCAAAGCTCCTCGGACCTCAGCAGATCTCTTTCTTAGCTGTTTTTCCACTCTCTACCTGGAAGAACCTTTCTACCTCAGAACATCTTTGGAATTCATCACTCTTCAACCCAGAAGAACGTGATCGGGAGTCCAAAACCTTGAAACCATTAAGACCTTCATCTGAGACTGCATTCCGACCAAATGCATTGCAAGTATTGTACATTTAACTAAATGAAACAGAGGTTATTAGTACAAGTTATAGACCCCGTTATAAACGGCGCTGATGGTTTTACTCAGGTGGTTAAATGACTTTTTCCATAACTGCATACTCTGGTTTTCCTGATGGTTTCATCCATCAACTCTCATTAGCCCTTTCCCCATGTATGAGCGGTTGTATGTTTGTGTGTTTGTTTGTTTGTTTGTTTGTTAGACTAGTTTGCGTTAGTGTTTAGTTAATACAACTCTTGTGCACAAATTACATGAGTTTCTGATTCTGCCTTGCATATTAATGCCCCTTTACGATTTTGACCCTTGCTACATGCTCTAATGCATCAATAGGAAGGTATTTTCTGTGGCCACGGAAATATCTTTTCTTAGAGTTGATATGAATTTACACTGAATGTTCGCTGGACGAACAGATCAGCAGATGGCAATTTAACTCTGCTACAGTTATTATTGTCAGCCGATATAAATAATTGTAATTAATCATAATTGATTGTAATTATTTATATACAATTCCCTTTTGGAGCTAATTTGCTACATTAATATTGGTGGAGAACGGTGGCAATCGTTTAAACATTATTTGCAAGCAGACTCAGTATCAAACTTGTGTGTTTGTCTCATAAATTTTATTAACGTCCCACACATGCATTTTCTGATAAAATCAGAGAGACTATAGCTTGAATGCACCTTACTATGAGCAGTAGAGGTTTATCAATGCTATATTGCATGTTTAAATCGTACGATAAGGAACTAACCTGATATTAGTGAAGAAGTCCTAATTTCTGTTGCTAGTAGAGCATAAGACTTCTCTGACGAAAAATCCCAGATTAGCAGCCCGTATAGATGATACCAGAATGAATTAATCTGATTTTGGGAGAAGAAACCCCCCATTTCAGCTTTAAATGTGTAAGTCTTCTCTGACGAAGAAAGCTCAGATTAGAATCCCACATAAATGAATAAATTAATCTGATTTTGGGTGAAGAAAACCCCATTTCAGCTTTAAATGTGTAAGTCTTATCTGACGAGGAAATCTCAGATTAGCGGCACAAATTAATCTGCATGGAGAAGAAACCCCACTTGCAGTGATATTAAAACTGAGCGACGAAGAAAACTCGCTACAGAATATTTAGTTAATTGGTGATTTGAGCGATGTTTCTCATCTCCCCGAGTTAAGGCCTTCTTGTAACCTTCGCGTATCATTGTAGTCATTGAAGTGATGCAATTGAATAGCGAATTAATGGTGTAATTCTAGCCTAGCTAACTAGTAATTTGCCATGGTCTGTGAAGTGAATGTGCGGTTTTGATTTGTGAATGAAGTTGTATGTGACACGTCATAACTGACTGTTATGCACCGCATGAGTTCCCATGCATGTTTACAGCAGCGCAAGTTCTGCTCCACTTGCCCGTGTTGTAAGCTTGCATCGGTCTCTTAGCAACGTCTGACCCCAGAAGTGGAGAGCAGCCTCTTCTGGTTCAATCTGATAACAGCACACACGTCACAGACCCTTGTGTAAACAAACAACTGTGTAGCCTAAGCTAACTCTCTTAGCTGCTGCACAGGCATTTAAGCTAAGCCCTTTACCTCAACTGTTAACTGTTAGCATCCGACTAACACTTAAATACTTGTGAGTGTAAAGCGTAGCCACCCCTCTCTCTCTCTCTCTCTCTCTCTCTCTCTCTCTCTCTCTCTCTCTCTCTCTCACACACTCTTGGTTTCACTTCCTGTTTGTGCGATCACCTTCTGTTTAGATTCAGGTTGGCCCCTCCTCACATACGTTGGTTCTATTTGTGTTAATTTTATTTTGACTTTATTCTACCTCTCTTTGATTTCTTTTCATTCATTCACTTTTAGCTTGAATGTACAGATTCAGCTAAGTTGATTTTACTTAAATCTGAGATTTAACTAAATCAGTTTTTTTTTTTTTTAAATTCCTTTTAGTTTCCTAAAGCTATTAGGACATTTTCATTTTGCCTTTACCTTATTTTAGTTATTTGACCATCACCATCTTCCCAGAGGTGGGTAGTAACGAGTTACATTTACTTCGTTACATTTACTTGAGTAAATTTTTTGGGTAACTAATACTTTTAGAGTATATTTAAAAATGGGTACTTTTACTCTTACTCAAGTACATTTTTAGTGAAAAAACGGTACTTTTACTTCGTTACTGTGGGCGACGCTCCTCTCGTTACCTTAATGTAATACAAGTTAAAAATCCTTCAATTTATTCCAAACGCGCCGTCTATTTTTTTCTGGGCAATGAGCGATGCCCGTTCGCAAATGATTCATTCTTTTGAGTCAATTCTGTTCGAAGGCTTGAGCAAACCAGTTGGCAATCCAGTGAATCGGTTCGCGAATCAGTTTGAATGATTCGTTCAGTTCTGCCGCACGCGCTGATCGTCTGAAGCGGTTCTCACTGAAGAGCTGTAACATCAAGAGCGCTGAAGACGTGGCTTTGGATCTACAGTCAATTGAAAGCAAATCTGCAAAGGCTATGGTTTGCTAGCTATGAAGGTCTTTATTAGATGAACACCGCGTGTGCTGTCGGTTCCACAGGTAGAGATTCGATTACAGTACACGATACTATTATGACATTACCAGTTTGTTGTACATGTACCTTACACATTAAATACAATGTATAATTTATTCATTAAAAATGCTGTCACAGAGTATGAAATGAACACCCGCCAAACCTGCGTTAGTTCCAGGAGGAATGCCTTTGCCTAGACACAGTTAATATTGATATTTTCACAATATTTACGCTTGCAGAAATAAAGGCTACATTTGTTTACATTGTGCAGAACAGACGGAAGAAGATCCGTCAATGTGCATTTGTTTCATTATGTTCAGATGTTCAGTAGCGGTCATGTGAGGAGTTTTCACTCTTCTCCTTCTCCGTGTCAGAGGTTATAAACACATACATTTATAATACATAATTAATATACTTTAAAATATAATTTAATTCAATTCAGTGATGCAAATCAGAATTTTTAACAGCTGTTACTCCAGTTTTCAGAGTCATATGATCCCTCAGAAATCATTCAGATATATTGATTTATTATCAGTGTTGTTGAAAAAAAAAAACAGCATCTGCTGGTTAGGTATGTTTTGAAGCTGGGATGCTGGTTTATGCTGGTCCTTAGCTGGTTTAAACTGGTCATGTGCTGGTCATGCACATGTCCAGCTTAAACCAGCTAAGGATCAGCATAAACCAGCAAAGGACCATCTTAAATCAGCTCAAACCAGCATCCCATGCTTCAAAACATACCTTACCATCAAAAGCTGTTTTTTTCAACAGGGAAGAGTTTTGCTGCTTAATATTTTTTGGAACCTGTGACATTTTGTTTAGGATTCTTTTATGAATAGAAAGCTATAAAAGAACAGCATTGATAATAAATCAGGCTGATAAAAATTCTGATTTGCATCACTGAAATAAATTACATAAAAAAAAAAAAAAAAAAAACATTAAAAGTATTTTGAATGGCAGTGTGTGTGTGTGTGTGTGTATTTATATATATATAGAGAGAGAGAGAGAGAGAGAGAGAGATATTTAGATAAAATTTATATATCTAAATAAAAATAGACTATTTTCAGTATATGATCCAAAGTAACTACTAACTAACTACTTGAGTAGATTTTTTATCCAATACTTTTTTACTCTTACTCAAGTAATTATTCAGACTATTACTTTTACTTTTACTTGAGTAAATATTTCTTCAAGTACTTTTACTTTTACTTGAGTACAGTTTTTGGGTACTCTACCCACCTCTGCATCTTCCTTCTCGGTACAGGATTAGAGCAGTTCTAGCAACTGTTGTCCCCTTAATGAACTGTACAGGTTATTAGTAGCCTAATTCCTGTCTCTTCTATTACCCTCCTTACACCAGGCCTCTGAGCAGATAGAAAAACTTCCTATTGTTTCTATTTATTTACCTTGAGGTGTTTGATGTTCCCTGCTAGCTTAGTTAACAGACCCCCTAGGTTTTATGACCCTGCTGCAGCATTCCATTTAGTAAGTGACAACTGCTCAGTCATATCTCCTAGCTTAAACTAAATAAGGAAAGCCCTTTCTTCTCCCTCTGTCTCTTCCTGATTTTATTTCAGTTTTGTTTATTTGATACCTTCATAGTGACCAAACCTGTAAACCATCAGTGCTTTGAGTAATAGTTTGACCACACGTATAGCCCGGTCATTAGCTGACCACTGCTTACAGCCCCGTCAACAGATTTACTCAAACACTCTCCTTGTGTTCTTAGCATCCTACCTCACTAGCAGCCCCTCACCAGCTAGTCGCACCTTACACGGCCTAGCCTTTCCCCATACAGACAGCCTAACACCTCTGTACATACTTGCATTTGCCTTCTGCCTCTCTCTCTCTGGTGTTCCCCCAAGCGTGCCAGTGTGTCTCAGACATTCCACAGACATCCAGCCCGGCCAGCTCACTAGGACCCGCTGAAAACCCGGCAGAGCACGGTGATAGACATCCTTCAGCCCAAAGCAGCCAGCGACCTGCAATGGCAGAGAAAGGAACAGCGAGACTGTGACACAAGTGGACACCTGACACCCAGCCTGAACCACCAGGAGCTGACTAGCCTCATCTTCTCCTTGGTCCACACCCTCAAGGGCCTCAGACAGGAGGTAAATGAACTGAACCTGCAAGTCACAGAGTTCTACAGGGAACTGACACCCGCTCAGCGAGAGAAGGCACAGAACAGATGCAAAGAACCTTACAGAATGGCACAACAGAAGGAAATCACCAGTGTTCAGGAGGCTCTAACAGCTGCTGGACACCAAGCGCAGCTGAAAAAAGCCATCAGACAGGACTAGGAAAGAGAACTGTTTCACACAAAGTCACTGTTAAAAACAGCGTATGTGGAACTTAATGAGAGCGACAGCAGAGCTAAGGCCTTAGAAGGCCATCTGCATGCAGCCAGAGCTGAAGTCCACACCCTGACTCAGCAATTCTGCAACATTAAAGAGGAGCTTGACACGGTTCAGAGAGAACTGAAACAGTCTTACAAACTGTGCATGGACTCAAGTAAAAGGCACCCTGCTGCACGTCACACAGCAAGCCCCCTTACTCCCGTACACAGATACGAAGGGGGGAACCAAAGCCTTCTGTTTGACACTTCACAAGTCAGCTTCCTGAAAACCTCTGCAGCTGCAGAAGGAAAGGCAAGCCTTGAAACAGGACATGGAGTGACACTCAAAGACCTCAACCGAATGGCCAGAAACATCCTTGCATTCACACCAGAACTTGAAGGAGAGAATGATGTTTACGCTTACTTGAGAGAGATTGACTTTCACCTGCAGTCTTGGACCAGTGTGAAACACCAAGATAGACTCTATCTGCTCTGGATCACTGCTAGCCTTGAAGTGCGATGCTTCCTGGCGCGACAGCCAGAACACATCCAATCGGACTACCAGCAGCTTAAACAAGCTATCATAAAAGAATTCTCAGACCCAGAATTTGAACACAGACTGATCGCTGCCCTAGCCATCGAACAGGGCCGTCATGAAACTCCCTGTGATTACTACCACAGACTTCGACGAGCTTACTTCGGAGCTCGCAGTGAACCTGAAATGGAGGAGGACCCCAGCTTTAAGAGCCTTTTCCTCCGAAACCTCCACCCCATTGTAAGTCACCATCTCGGCATTATGGCCTGCCACACAATGCCTATTCAACAACTGCGTGACCTGACACAGAAGGCCTTTAACAAGCACAAGGCCTCTACCAAAGGTGTTTGTAAGACTCCACTGATTCTGAACTGCACAACCCAGAATCCAAAGCAGGCCCCAGAAGGCACCCAGCATTGCCACAATGCAAGGCCCTTCTACAGGAAGCCACTAGCCAGCAGAGGACAGAGCCGTCACCGTGGCAACAGACCTAGGCCCCAGGCCAAGCACTGGCAGAGACCATGGAAAAGGCCATCCTCATCCTGCAAACACCACGGCATGTCCAACGACAGTCCACCACAACATCCTCCTTCACACCCTTCACACAGGTGCCAAACGGATGCTGCACAAGGACAGCTGGACACACCTACTTCTGAGTTACAGGAGCTGCTGACACTAGCAAAAGAGCTCCTTGAACTAAACTCAACTGAGGAGTACTGGGAAAGACAAACTTCTGACTCCTTGCCTGACGCAACACAGCAACGAGACAACTCCAAACATCAATCGGGTAAAGTCAAACGAAGCCAATGTGAACTCAGTGTCTCAAATGAACTGAAATATGCTTGCAGACCACAAGGTGAACAGACAGGGAAAACACAATGCAGAATTTCCCCTGACAAGCAGGCCCGGGGGGGGGGAGAGACCACTGTTCACACTTCACCAGCCAGCAACTACAGTGGGATGGGGCAGAGACCCTTCCAGAGGATCACTGCAGATGCACACACCATGTGGCCCCACAGACCCCAACAAGCAATACAACTGTCAACCTAAATACTGCAGAGGGCCACAACACTTGCCCACCTGCAAAACATGGACCTTTATGCTTGAACTCTGCCCAATGTGACCACGCAAGACAGACTATCTGCTCTGGATCACCGCTGGTCTTGAGGCACCCAACATCCTGTACCAGCAGTCTGAACCTGTCAAAGCGGATTACAAAAACTACAAGAAGCCTGCTACAGCCAACTCTGAATCTACGGCAGATGACAGAACAGGCCACAAGGGAGGAAGGCTTCAACTCCAGAACCTTTCTCTCCTCCTGAAATCCGCATCACATTATGAGTCACCACCCAAGCGCCATGGCCTTCCCCCGCACAATGACCACCTGACATCTGTGGAACTCAGCCCATATGGCCTACAGAAAACACACCGCTGCCTCCATAGAGACTGTTAAAATCCTGCCTATCTCTGCACAGTACCCAGAACTGATTCTGGAGAGCACACGGGCCAGCAACAGAGATCCTGAGGACCTTAAAGGAACTGATCCTGAGAGCGGCCTCACTGGCAGGACAAACAGAATATATCAGCCTATCAGACTCCTTTTAAGTACGAGCGGCATGAGAAACCAACAACCTACCAGAATACCCTCCTACTCAGAGAAACACCAGCTGGTCATGGCACCCAGACAGCACATCAGCAGACGGCTCACCACCCATGACAGGCCAAAATACACACACGGCCAACTCCCCTGCACCTGACCATCAGCTCCATGAGACTGTACACCCCGTGTACACAACACAAATGGACACAGGCCCTCTTTTCACCAACATAGACCTGCTGTATTGTTTTGAGCCCCAAAGGACTTTAAGCATTCATAGAATTGGACTCAAGTGCGGGAACGTTCACCTTTCCAGCCAGCGAAACTCCGGGCTGAAGTGCGAGAACCCCTGCCACTCCAGCCAGACAGGTCACCCCCCGACAGACTGTCAGGTCGCCGAGGTCACGGGAAAATCTCACAGCCAGCCATGAGGACATGGCCTGAAGCCTCACACGCTTCAAGGCACTCACCAAGCACACACCAGACCTGCCTTCCCAAACAAGTGCACGAGTTTCCCTATGAGACCTTGCAACCCCCTGGGGAAGCCCTGTCAAGTGCAGGAACTTCCTGCAAGGTCATACCAGACGTTTACTCTGGTGAAAATATGAGACTGCAGTACCAGCATACACAAAAGGGGAACAGACAGAGACAGTGTGACACACAGACAGCATGGCCAAACCCTCAACCACACACCTTCCAGGGAATGGAGGGAACCTGACCCCACTCTAAGCCACACCCATTTTTCTAAGAGACATCCTGCATCTGCCTACAACTGCCAGTGCCAAAGCTGCTCTTCACAAGAGGCAATGATGCAGAGCTCATGTCAACTACGTGGACTCACTCAAGACCACATTACATCCTCAAACTCAAATGCCATCTGCATTCTACACCAGTCCTGGTCTACACCAACAACACGGCCAGAACTAAAGGGGGGTTGCCACTTCAGCAGAACACTGCTCCCACCGGAGCACTAACTACTCAGATGACAAAAGAGCCCTGCTCTGCACTTCACAAACCATCCAGCGATTCTCCATTTACAATGGAACATGGAAAGTGATCACAGAGATGTGCCACCAACCTGTAATGGCCCTCAACAGCCAAGGCATCCGTACAGAGGACCAACACAACCAAAGCCACATGGTCAATGGCCTTTTAAGGATGCAATGTTGAGGCACGGTGTGCCCAGAACGGGTGTTTTGTGGGTTAACAGCAAACCTCTCCCACAGCAACACTTCAAGCTGGACTCATGGGGGGAGTCATGTTAATGCATGCTCACAACGCACCTTGTGCTGGACACCACAGTACCAGAGAAACTTATGAGACACTAAAACAAATGGCATACGGGGCTGGCATACAGCAAGATGTGGCGGAATATGTCAGAGCGTGTCAGGTTGCTGTCAATTCCAAACAGCAAACCTGAACCACAAAGCCCCACGACAACACACTCCACTTTGGGTTTGCAATCACTGTAATGACACTTAGCTGTCTCACCACATATGGGCCTATAACACCATACAGATCTGTGTCAGTCCTCACTTTCCAGTCTGCCAGCGTATCACAGACTGCAAACCCCACTACCCAAGGAAGAGATGTGAACACCTGGCTAAGAGGCATTACAGATAGCCTCACCCACAAGACCACCTGAAAGGAATTAGAGCCAAGTAAAGCAGAGCCCTTATCAGCATCACAACCGCTGAGCAGAATGGAGTCCCCTATCCAAGAATTGCTAACACGATGGAAGAAGTGAATGGCTGCGAACCAAAGCATCACCAGCTTTCACCACAGAACTCTTCCCTTCTAACAAAAGAAGAAAGTCCATCCATGCAGACCCCGAAACTGCACAGGAGACGACTCTCAAAGACCTTGACTTTTGAACCTGACCAAGGTTCACACCCAAGCTGAGGATCCAAAGGCTCAGGAAAATTAAAAACCACCTGTCATCCTCTCTGATCCACCTGCCATCTGACCATCAGGATCCACCTGTCATCGGTCCTTCATGATCCACCTACCAACTCACTTCAGGACGACAGGTGACACTGCCTCGACACCTGCTGCACAAGCTCGAGGACCCGCATCTTGCTACAGCTTACATCACCACAGCACCACAACCACTCCTGGAGGCAACCAACTGCCCGAGAGCCACCACTGTCTCCCAGCCATGAGTGGCAGGTGCGTGTCTGATTGTTCTGCATCTTTAACATCGCTCGCTGTTGTCTATTGGACGGACAACAACATTCGAAAGGGGGGAATTATGTAGCATTTGGACCAATCAGACACACATTTGTTCATCAGATTTAACAAATCAAATTAGTTATTAGATTAACAAATAATCACAGACCTCTCACCCAACACACATTCTGGGTGCCGGTATGTCTGTGGATGACTCCAGGCCCCTGTTTCCATAGAAACTAACCTGATAACACTAGTTTTATTGCTCTAAGGAATGCGAGCCGAGCAACACTCCTTAAGCTCCACATAAGCATGAGTAAATCACAGGCAGAATTGCAGGTTGCTATGACTGTATAATGCTCAGAGTGTGGTCAGAGCACAACAGCTTGTTATTGCTGATTAATGGAGACAACTGGGTACCATCCGTTAATGCCAACGCAGGCAACTGTGTCAGAGAAACAACTGCAGGTGGCCAAATGAGGGGAAATTGCAACTATCTGTCTGCAACCAATAGCACATTAGAATCAGACCAACTTGTAGCAAGATGCCCAGTGGACACTTGATTGTGACTTACATTACTGAAAAAGGAATAGCTATTTCTGTGCAAGTGTGATGGCTGTAACCCCTCTAGTATTTAGGGTATTTCTGTGTTGGAAGATACAGTAGTTTCTGGTCCCATGCTTTATGAATAGAGTAACAATACCTTAGGAGTAATGGCCAACAGCAAATAGATTAGATTTTTTTTTTTTTGGTTAAGGTGAATTGAAATTTTGTTGCCTATGTGTGTTGTGTTTTTTTAAAATGTGTGACATTTTCTATAATCACATGTATTCAAATGTTTTGTGCAGATGAGAATGATGATTTGTGAGTTGAAAAACAGTTGTTGTAGCTGCTGCCATATGCCATATGCTGCTGAAATGTATGTTTGTGACACAGTGAGTTTATTTTGTGTTATTGGTGCTCTTATATTGTAGTGTAATGTATTTTTGTATTTAAACTATGAATATTATGTGATGAACAGTGAGTACGTTTACATGGACAACAATACTCCGATTTTAATATGATTAAGACAATACTCTGATTAAGAATGTACCATGTAAACAGAGCTTTTTGATTACTTTAATCCAGTTGAAGTCATAATCGAAGTAAACACAAATCGAATTAAGACATGTGGAGTATTCCTATTTTAGTCGCATTACTGAAGTGCAGTACAGACATGTATATATGTAGGACTTTTCCCGCATTTTGCTACAGGATACACACACAGCAAAGATCAACAGTTTGACAGCAAATAAAAGAGCTTCAACACCGCCGTCGTCTGTATGCACGTACAAATAATTAACTGCACTCAAAGCTTTCATAAGATTAAAAATTAAACACCCAAAACTGTATATGGCATCATCACGAAGACAAACTATATGTTTATACGTGAAATTCTGGAGGGGACGTCGGATGGCGTTGCATGGTGACGTAATGACGTGTGCCATTAATCGATCTATGTACTATAACATGTAAAACGGGAACATGAAAGGATTATTCTAAAAGCAACTCATGTAAACACCTTAATCATAATATTGTCTTATTCAGAATAAGGTAAATAATTAGATTACCGATGTCCATGTAAACGTAGTCACTGTTAGGGAAAGTTACTTTTTAAAGTAATGCTTTACAATATTGTGTTCCCTAAAGAAGGAAATTCATGAATTCATGTCTGTACAGCAGAGGGTGCAGCTCAAACAAACCTTTCAGCTGTGCTGATATTCTGGTTTGCATGAAGAATAGGATGTTGTAGAAGAAAGCTCAACACTCCAAACACAAATGTTATGTTTATCTGAAGTCACTTTTGCTTATTAGTATGGTTGAGTTGGATCATTGAAGGTCAGCATAAAGGCATTGGTTAATAAAATGGGATTAAATACATAAAGGATATTTGTGTTAACATATTTAATAATTGCAGGTTTGCATTTCACTGTTTTTAACTAATTTTGAGGATTACTGAATCTGTTTTTGTGCAAGTGAGATGAGTAAATGCATGTTCACATTTAGTCTAGAACTATAGTAACCATCATGGCTCATCATGCCTCATCGTGCCCATTACTACAGTAACCATCATGCCTCTGTATTTACTTCCAATTTCTCTCAACATGGGGACAGGAGAACTGTCAATCAATAAATGAGAAAAATTAACGCCAGTTACCTTACAAGTTACTTAAAAAAAAGTTATCTCATTACTAAGTTTATATTTTAATTTCGTTTATTATTTTTAGCAATCACTATTACGATTGGCCATTGTGTTTTGAAAAGATCTATATAAAACCATCATTTACATACAAATCATTATGAAATCATCTACTTGCAGTTTGCAATGTAGCTGCTGTCAGATCCAATACAGCTGGCTGCTTCATCTTTTAAAAAGTTTATTTGCAAACTCTCCATTACACTGTGCCTCATTTACAAAACTGCTGGTAAATGCTCAGAACAAACATATAATCCTTTGTCACAATTTGGGAAACCATTAAAAATAAATCTGTACAGGCAACTGTATACTGTATCCAGTTTAGACATTGTCAGTGATTATAATGAGTTCTATTTGCTTTTGACAGAAACACGACGCAACGCGACACAACGCTCATGTCTGGTGTAGACATTAAGTGATTAAGCAACTGATCCAATTTGTAACGTAAATCAAATTTCTGCTTGCATTATTGCCAACGGATAGTCACTATCTCTAATAAGAAAAGTAAACTAATTTAACTGAATTTGACAATAAACATCAGTATTTCAAATGGTTTATTTAGTCTTCCACAATACCCTAAATCTTCCATTTTAATTAATGTTTATATTAAACACGGACCATTACTTTATTCATTTTTTCTGCTATTGCAGGCTCATTTTGTAAATGTAAGCATTTTTAGACAAGTGCAAACTTTGTTTAAAAATTTGTCATATTTACAAAATCAGGTGATTGTGTTCACCCATCTATGCAAATGTATGTTTATGTAGAGACAAAAGAACTAGGTTAATCACTGTCTGTCACCATCAGTTTAGTGTACTGATTGTGTGCATTTGTGAAGACACTGATAAATGGTACACCACAAAAAAAAAAAAAAAAATCTTAAGCATTTGGTTTCATTGTTCATCAAAAAAGGCCAGTTTCACATGTATTTTGTGTGTTTTCAAAATACAAAATACTGTATTTGTATTTTTCCACATAGTATTTTGTATTTGTGTTTAAATACATCTTTTTCCACGCAGTATTTTTATTTTAAAAACATTTTCATGTATTTATGCCCATCTCTGCTTCTACAATATAATGTTGTCCAATTATTATACTCAAACCTGAAGGATATGTTTACAGTGTAAAGAGCTAACAAAATTCAAAATAAATGTAATTTATATTTATTTATTCAAAAATGGGCCAGATTTGATCTTGCATTTTTTTTGCATTAGCACCACAGTTCAGTGCATTTAGGAACAATGATAAGCACTATCTAGACAATTAATTGTCAGAGATCGCACCAAAGGTTAGTTTGGAAAGTGGGATTGAGTGTAGGATTTTTTTTAATAAAATGGCAATACTAAATAAATTCCTAGGATGTTTACCTCCACAAAGTCTGTTCAGGTTTCCAATCAGATAATGTGTTTATTGAGGCAACCTCAAACACATACATTCAATGTCGCACATGAGCTTGGATGAACAGACCTTCCATTAGGGAGATAACATCATCTGCAGTAGGGACATTTGTCATTGCTACAGTGAGCATGAAGCTCTGGACTACGTGAGTATGTGCATTTGGGCAAAAGAGAAAAAACGTGTTTATAGAGACTTTTATGTGAATGTGAGCACATGGATCACATCATACATGATTTAATTCTTCAATTAGAACATTTATTTGGCACAAAAACAATAAGGATATAAATTCATTGAACATTTTGTAATAAATGCAACTAAAAAAAAAGAAAAAAAAAAAAGAAAAAACCCTCCCTAGAAAACACAAATTTGTATCGCTGAGTTGAAAACGGCAATAAACTACAGAATTTCATCAAACATTTCACTTAAAAAAGTATAGGACTTAAATGACAAGAAACATTTATTTAAATGATGAATAATTTATTTGACCAGTGAATTATTTATTCAAATGAACTTTGCAAACAAATCTGACTTTCTAAACAAATCTGACTTTTTACAAACTAAGATGGACAACAGAGCATTTTGATTACTGCAACACGGTTCTGAAAATGGTCAAACTAATTTCATCAAACATTTAACTTGAAAAAGTATAGACTTAAATGACAAGAAACATTTATTTAAATGGTGAATAATTTATTTGACCAAATTTCCCATTCAACCATGATAAAATGGTGAAATGTGGGCGCCATATTTCCTTTTTAAAGGAATCTCCTGTCCCACATTTCAGTCTGTTAATCTCCATCATTCCAACAAATGCACTTAGAGAACTAGCTAATTCTAGCAAAATTCTATAGATTCAATTTGCAGCTTTAAATTACAGGCAACGTTAAATCCTGTTAATTGAATTTTCTTAAAGTAATAAATAGTAATCTTATTTTGTAATTTTATGCTGTTTAAAATGTTTCAATATGTCACTGAAAAACAAGACGTAAATACTGAATCTATACTGAAAAATTACTCTATTTTATTATATTTATTTATTGTGCAAGATAATCAGTGCATGTTAATTACAATTAGAGCAAAGATTCTGACTGCTAATATCATTATCCTGCGGACTGCTGCTAACTGTGAAAGTACTGGTGAGAGGAAGCACTACAAGCACAATCTGACACATTCAGCAAATTCCCTGTCACGGCTTGTTTAGATTATCACAGTGGAGCACTGTTATGTCTCATCTCAGGTTCTCAACATCACTTATGTTTTCCAGCCATTCTTCAGTAGGACTCTGGGATAAGGAACTGGGGTAAATGACAGTGGTTTTAAGTCTGACAAATCATGTTGGTAAAATGTTATGCAGTCTGTGTTTTGTTTAATTAAATGTATTCTTGTAATAAAGTGATACAGTGCCTGAAGATCCCAAATGAATTACTTATAATTGCTGGCAGGTGAAAACTACAGGCAAGTAATGGCAAGTAAGGATAAACTAAGAGTGAACGTTGTAGAAAACGCAATGTGGCAGAATCCCTAACATTTACAAGTTCTACACATTCCATTCTTTTGTTAAATATTTTGGCTGTTTCACACATTAATAATCAATTCCACAGAATTCCACAAATTTCCCTTAAAATCAGTATAGAAAATCTTAAAAAAGAAGTCAGCAGATTTTGTCTTGCTGTGAATAGTTTAAACAGACACTTTATTCAAATTTGCAGTTTTTATGAGTCTCTGCCTTAATATATCTTTACGCCCTCAGAAACCATAAAATAAAAGATTATACAAAAAATGGGAATAAACGAACGGCTACATATGGGCATTCTTTAAAACCATCTAACATTTTAATGTAATATTGCCATAGTTACTCAAAAATTATGAGACTCAAAGCTTGACATAGCATCTCTTGGGAGTGACTTTGGTACCCAAGCAAATTGCTTTCCCTGTTCACATCTGATTGTTAAAATTAATGAAGAATAACATTCAGCTCAGACTAATATAATGCTCCAGGGGAAACATCAGTGCAAAGGCTGTATCACTGTTTTAGATATAAATAACTCTCTCATATCAGTCTCAGTGTAAAATATTGCAGCTTTTCATTAGTAAATTCAAATGCATGGAATTTAATTGTTCTGTTAGGTGACAGTTTCCTGAATTTTGTCTCATTTAAAAGCACAAAAATATATATACTGGCTCTTTAAGATAGTCAAGTTCTTTCCAGTTCCATGTTTGTGCTCATACTGAGATAAAGCAGCGAGGCTGAGCAGATGTTGCAGGGTTTGTCCTAATTTGCTCTTATTGCTGTTCCTGTGGAGCTGAACAAAATCAAAATGCGAACTGAATTTCGCAGCTCCCCCACCCCTCGTGAGACATTTTGAATTTCCTTCCTTGCTCTGTATTCTTTTATATCAGAGCCGACACTGATACTATGGCAGTCTCTCATCAGATGAAACACTGCTTATTTTAAAACAGTTGCAAAATACTATAATCAAATGTCTCCAGCTGGGAATGGTTCTTCTCTGCACTACAAGTGCATGAAAGAAAAGTGAGTGAGTGAGTGAGTGACAAGAAAAGTTTTTCAGTTTTTCATGTCCTGAAAGATTTTAAGGTTGGAAAGATTTTAAGAATGTTTTATGTAACTATGATTCATCCCATTTAGTGACTGTATATGTGTTTCAGTTCAGTTTTCGAATAAGCAGTAAAGCAGTTTTGTTAAAATATTTGCTTTCTAAGAAATAACAAAATATTATGCTAAATGTTTTATTAAATCTCTTTATTTTATGCTTTTTATTCATTACTATATGAGGGTGGTAGTATCAACTACACGCTAAAAGTATTAAAATTTAATTAAAATCTGAAAAATCAGGTTTATTGAAGTCATCGTATGAATCGCATTCTTAAAAGATTTGCTCAACAGAAATAATGCAAGAACAAATATTAGAGGAATATTGGTCCTTAAAAATCTTGCTTGGTCTGACAAGCGTTCTGCCTAATAAAGTTACATTCCAAGTTGATCAGATATGTTTTGATGGCAGCTGAAGTTGTGTTTACCATAGACTGATTCTCAGTTGTCATGACATTAAAGTGTAGTCCTATTACATGACAGGAGCTCTCAGGATTGGTTCTAGGCTATAGACTCGTGAAAGGAGACATAGGCATTTATCTAAGCATTAGAGTAACAGGATTTGCCTGACCTTAAAACTTGCACATCATCCCTGTGTTGTCCATCAAACGCCTTCACAATAATTCAGATGACTGTCATCATTGCAGTAACACTTGAGAAAAAATCTGAAAAAGAACCATCTAATTCTAAATACCCCTGTTCTCACTGCAGTCCGTGCTGAGCTACAGTGGATGTAAGGTAATGAACTGTGGCTTAGGGAAAATGATCAGGGGAAAAAAATGGATGTACACAGGCTTGAGTAATCACTTTAAAGGGGTCATATGATGTTGCTAAAAAGAACATTATTTTGTGTATTTGGTGTAATGCAATGTGTTTATGCAGTTCGAGGCTCAAAAAACACATTATTTTCCACATACTGTACATTATTGTTGCTCCTCTATGCCCCACCTTTCTGAAATGCGGCGATTTTTACAAAGCTCTTCGTTCTGAGAAGTGAGGCGTGCTCTGATTGGCCAGCTATCCAGTGCGTTATGATTGGTCGAATACCTCAAGCGTGAGATGGAAATGTTACGCCCCTTCCCATGTTGTGATGCCGTGTCCCGGCCTTTTTACAGTCTATGGTCGCGGTGCGACGAGACTAAAACAATAAAACCCGCTATCAACGAGGCATTTGTTGCATTCAGTGAGGACATAATGACTTATACGGATTATAATGACTCATATGGTCTTTTTACGCGTTGCGCCGCAAAAACATAACACCATGTCTGTATTTGTGATCGTGGAAACGCCAAACAACAAGCACTACTCTACACAGCTCAAAACTCGTGTTTGAATAGTCATTAGCAAATTCTTTAAATATCGAAACGTACTTACAGGCTGTGAGTCAGAAGCACCAGACTGTCCTTGCGATGTTGGAATTGCCCACTTTATAGTGTTCACAGCCATTCATAGTGTTCACATTGTAGGTTACTTTCTCCCGGGATCAGGAAATAGTCCTCCGTAAAATGTGCTGCACACACTCGAATATTTGGGTTGAACTGTTCTGGAACAGTGTTGTAAATACAACTTAACCACTGATTTCTAGTTGTGTCCTCTTTTGGAAGGCCAAACAAATAGCTTTCTCTTTCACAATGAAACACACAGCGTCTCCACGACATGGCGCCGGCGGCAGCAACAATGCTACAGTGAGAATAAAAGTTACCCCTTCTTTCATTACGTATACGTTTGGGCGGTGTTTTGCAAATCTTCCCACACCGTGATGTAGACGTGGGGGCGTGTTTGAATGAGCCATTTTAGGGGGGCGTGGCAGAGTCTTAACTTTTATAAAGAATATCTCTTTGGTTTTGAGACTTTAGTCTTTGCAACTTTAGGGATCTTACATATGCACAAACAGCTTGTAACACTCCAAAGAGAAAGGAAAACTTGAAATCGCATCATATCACCCCTTTAAAGGAAGTTTAGTGCTACCCCTGAGACAAGCACAGTGCCATGATCAGCACAAAGCAACCTTGAAAAATCCTTTTTTTTTTTTTTTTCTCTTCACTTCTTAAAATAAATCATTGGGGGGAAAAAAACAACAACAAAAAAACAAAAAAAACAAACACATATTCTCACCATCTGGGGTTTAATTTTGGAAAGCACTGCCAAGTGCTTCTTGTTTTCATGCCAAATGTGACCAGAGACTGAGGGGCCTTTTGGTTGTGCTGACATTCTTTCAACAGTCTAATAGGGCTTGTGGATAACTGAGGAACACATATTTTAAATACAATATGTTCTTAAAACAATGAATAATAATAATAATAATAATAATAATAATAAGAAGAAGAAGAAGAATAAGAAGAATAAGAAGAAGAAGAATATATATATATATATATATATATATATATTTTTTTTTTAATTATTATTTATTTATTTACTTTTTAATATTTTATATTGTCACTGTACTAAAGCTATTTTAACTATTATTGTTAAAATAATATCTGGGAAATGTTTACTTTCTATTAACAATACAGCAGTAGAATACAAGTCAACTGAATAAAATTTTAATTTAAAACAACAATAGCACATTCAATAAATGTGTCAAAATAAATGATTACTTTAAACATATTTAATTAATATCTTAAGTTAACAGGTTAAATTTGACAGCCCTAAAAATAGCATGTTGAAAAATATTTTATCCCCCAGAAACCACCTTGTTGCCCTAGTTTGAAAACCTGTATCATAGAAAATATTATTAAATAGTCAATGTTTGGCAAGTTAGTATAGTCCAGTAAGCTTCTGCTCTGCTGATAGATGTAATTACACGATGATGGAGTCAAAAAGCATTGTTTTCCATTGATGGGCATTTAAAAGTAGCTGTATAGTATTCTGATGAAATTATTTTTGCAACCAACACATAAATTACAAATATTTATGTGTTGGTTGCACTTGTAGTCTGCACTTAAAAGCAGCCCTGTGAGGATCATAAGCAAAAAAAAAAAAAAAAAAAAAAAAAAAAAAAAAGATTACAGGCTACTTTCTCTTTGTAGACTGTGCCAAATAACTCTGTGGGAACGGGGCTAAGACTTTGTGTGAGCATAAAAAATGCCCTCAAATGTGTTATAATTTAATTGTTCACTTACCCATAACTCGTAATCTCTCTGCACCAACTACCACCTCATGGTCATCAGCAGAGAAGAGCAGCTTTCCTGCATTTGATTTTACCTCCAGCATTTTGCCTCTTGCGTGAACTCCATGAGAACCTGCCAAAAAAAAAGAAAAGAAAAAGAAAATTAAAAAAGTGTGTATATATATATATATATATATATATATATATATATATATATATATATATATATATATTTAAATTGCATTTCAGTGTGCAGTCTAAAAACAAGTTTAATTTAAGGAATATTCTCAGACATATCCAGTGAAACAAATAAAAGTAATTAAGTACAAGCCTTTTGGTCTAATATGAAACTTACAAGCTTGTAATGTCTAATCTAATGTCTTTTTCTGACCAGCTTTTGAACACTTTTGAATTCAGTTAATGAAACACATACTTGTTCTTACACTTTAATTTTCTTTTGTATACAATTGTTCTAACACCGTAATTCAAGTGAAAGTCACTTAGCTAGTCCATTTAAGGCAAAATTACTTTCATTAAAATACGGCCTTGCTATTACGTTATTAACCAGGGCTTAATAGTACATGCATCCATGCACATGCAATTACTGCACAGTAATGAAGTCTCTAGTCACAGTTATAAAGGCTACATCATGAAAGAGATGAGACTAACAACCTGGCTATCAAAGAACACTTTAACTCTTTCAAAATAGTCATTTAACCATCTGTCCCATAAAGTCTAACATTAGCTGCCTGGATTCATTTTCCTTCCATGAGCGGATTGGCCCATTGTTGCCTCTTGAGATCAGTGAATATTTCATTTCGTGCTATCTACGCTAATATAAACAGCCACAGATGGGGTGAGAAATATTCATTCCAATTCATAGTCTGCAAAATTGTGGTGAGCAAGACAATTGTAATTATCACAAAGAGGTTGCATGAGGGTTTTAAAAGATTCTTACCCTAAAAGTGTTTGTATTTGTGTGCTTACCTGCAATGAGTTGAGATACTAATTGCTTCTTCTCATTGAGGATGTTGACAGACACGTTTTTAGAAGACTGCAGGAACAATGGACTTCCCTGGCATGAAAAAGAGGAGTAAAAATAAATAAACTTTTAAATAAAAAACTTTTAACTTTTTTTAATGCAATGAAATGCAATGCAAACAACAACAACAATAATAATAATAATAATAATAATAATAATAATAATAATAATAATAATTTCTTAGAACTGGTCTTGTAGGAATAGAATTAGGTCTTGTGGGAAATTAATTTTTAGAGATTTATCTTGAATATAAGTGTATTTTGCCTTATTGCAATGACTTTTTTCCTACCAGTGCCACAAGACAAAACACACACAATCAAGATATAGTCTCTGAAACAAGTTTTCTTATCAGGTGAATTTATCTTGTCGTAGGACTGTTTAGATATTTCAACTGGAAAAGATAGTCACTAAAAATGATTTTGCAGTGTTATACACATTCGCACACATTCACATTCAAGTTTTTAAAGGAAAGCAAGTGCACAAAATGGTAAGCATTTATGACGTCTCCCCTCAGGCACAATACTATGCAAACACTTGGTAAAGATTTCACTCTATGCTTAGGGACCGATCATAAATGAACAGTATGCGTGTCTGGGTTGATTTAAGTGAGCAGATGGTCTGCTCTAAAAATCATGATTTTAAAACAGCAAAATTCAAGCCAGCCATCTGCATACAGCTGCAAATAATCAACAAAAACAATGAAACTGCATAAAAGTCTTTCGTAAGAACGATTAGGCAAGATACAGATATCTGTCATAATCATTACAACAATAATTCATGCTCCAGTTGACTTTTTAATTAAATGTACTATTGTGTTGCATATTAAAAGCTGGTGATATGTCTATAATGTAAATTATGCATTTTAGTTTTGCTGCTTTGTTTTCACTCAAGTGTAAAATGATTCCTTCATAGATGCTCTTTAATATTGTGAGAACATCTGGTTTTATGAAGACAAAAGGCCAGAAACAGGAAAAAAAAAAAAAAGTATATATATTGAGCTGTGTGTGAGGCTAATTAAGAGGAACACAAAGTTTAACTTGACACTATCTTTCAAGTGACTTACCTTTCAGTAAACTCGTCAATGAGGAAATGTACAGTATCTAGAATACATCACATCTTCAAAACAAAACTAAGATGACTAGGAAAACTAGGACGGAAATTTATTTAAAAAGTTATTACATTTTGATTACAGAAGACACATTTTGCACAATAAAACTAGAAATGCACTTTAAAGCCACGATGTAATAGAAATGTAAACCAGATTAATCATATGCTGATATTATGTATGGTGTTGCATATAAACGGAAGCATCAGGAGTGCAACATGTGTCCAATTATTCATGACACTGTGACCTTCTGAATAAAACATACACTAACATGCCTTGCACAGAAAAACAAAAGGTTTGGAATAATATTGAAGTTGAAGGCATCATCACAATAGAGAGTGCAAAATAATGAACCACGTAGTCAAGGTTTACTGTTTATTTTAAGGATGATAAAATTATAGTCAGTTATTTTATATCCTTTGTTGTATGCTTTACCATGCGGCAGTCAGTTAAGAACGAGCAGACCAATGTATTGGTAGATTCATGCCCATGCTGCCATGATCTAGAAATATGGCAACAGTTGATGGGTTACTGAGGTTAAAGTCCTGTGCCTATGGGACTTTATGAGAATGTTCCTGCAGTGTATCCTGTGCAACTTGAATTAAAGCATTTGCAAATTATTATATACAATGAAATTATGAAATATCTCAGAGATTAATTCATTAAACTCTGGTGGAACTTTTGCACATGATATTTCAGTACAAAACCTGCACATTATTCACTAACCATCCCCAATCCAAAAATGAGAATTAAATGAAACCATTTATAATTTTATAAGAGCATGAATTTCATGGGTCTGTAAACAGTTGTACATCTCTATAGTTATCGATAAATACGTGTTTATGAAAATATATTAATTTATAAAATACATGTTTCAACATATAATAATTGCTGTTAATAGTGTTCATCATCTGTTTGATTACATCTTTAATTGATTTTCCGTACATTTCTGCCATATGTACATTAACTGACATAGTCACCAATGATAAGCTACTACTAAATACAGGTGTATCTCAATAAATTAGAATGTCGTGGAAAAGTTCATTTATTTCGGTAATTCAACTCAAATTGTGAAACTTGTGTATTAAATAAATTCAATGCACACAGACTGAAGTAGTTTAAGTCTTTGGTTCTTTTAATTGTGATGATTTTGGGTCACATTTAACAAGAAACCACCAATTCACTATCTCAACAAATTAGAATATGGTGACATGCCAATCAGCTAATCAACTCAAAACACCTGCAAAGGTTTCCTGAGCCTTCAAAATGGTCTCTCAGTTTGGTTCACTAGGCTACACAATCATGGGAAAGACTGCTGATCTCACAGTTGTCCAGAAGACAATCATAATGTGTCAATACACCCTTCACAGTGCTGTATCCAAGCATATTAACAGAAAGTTGAGTGGAAGGAAAAAGTGTGGAAGAAAAAGATGCACAACCAACCGAGAGAACTGCAGCCTTATAAGGATTGTCAAGCAAAATCGATTCAGGAATTTGGGTGAACTTCACAAGGAATGGATTGAGGCTGGGGTCAAGGGATCAAGAGCCACCACACACAGACGTGTCAAGGAATTTGGCTACAGTTGTCGTATTCCTCTTGTTAAGCCACTCCTGAACCACAGACAATGTCAAAGGCGTCTTACCTGGGCTAAGGAGAAGAAGAACTGAACTGTTGCCCAGTGGTCCAAAATCCTCTTTTCAGATGAGAGCAAGTTTTGTATTTCATTTGGAAACCAAGGTCCTAGAGTCTGGAGGAAGGGTGGAGAAGCTCATAGCCCAAGTTACTTGAAGTCCAGTGTTAAGTTTCCACAGTCTGTGATGATTTGGGGTGCAATGTCATCTGCTGGTGTTGGTCCATTGTGTTTTTTGAAAACCAAAGTCACTGCACCCGTTTACCAAGAAATTTTGGAGCACTTCATGCTTCCTTCTGCTGACCAGCTTTTTAAAGATTCTGATTTCATTTTCCAGCAGGATTTGGCACCTGCCCACACTGCCAAAAGCACCAAAAGTTGGTTAAATGACCATGGTGTTGGTGTTGCTTGACTGGCCACCAAACTCACCAGACCTGAACCCCATAGAGAATCTATGGGGTATTGTCAAGAAGAAAATGAGAAACAAGAGACCAAAAAATGCAGATGAGCTGAAGGCCACTTTCAAAGAAACCTGGGCTTCCATACCACCTCAGCAGTGCCACAAACTGATCACCTCCATGCCACGCCGAATTGAGGCAGTAATTAAAGCAAAAGGAGCCCCTACCAAGTGTTAAGTACATATACAGTAAATGAACATACTTTCCAGAAGGCCAACAATTCACTAAAAATGTTTTTGTTATTTGTCTTATGAAGTATTCTAATTTGTTGAGAATTGGTGGGTTTTTGTTAAATGTGAGCCAAAATCATCACAATTAAAAGAACCAAAGACTTAAACTACTTCAGTCTGTGTGCATTGAATTTATTTAATACACGAGTTTCACAATTTGAGTTGAATTACTGAAATAAATGAACTTTTCCACGACATTCTAATTTATTGAGATGCACCTGTATATTGTAGAAACTAAATTTTCTGTACAGCGCTTTGCAACGATTTGTATCGTGAAAAGCGCTACACAAATACACATAAATTGAATTGAATATTTAATAACAGACATTTCAGAGTCTATGTAAACATATGAAAATGTATATTTGTTAAAAGCACACTTTATGTATGAATATTTGTATGTTGTTTATTTTGGTTACTGTGCCTGGTGTTACCATTTTACTGTGGCAATTCTTAGAGTGAGTCTTTTCCTACTGCAGTGGATGGGAGTTTTCTCTCATCACCAGTCCCATCAGGCCATTGCTATTCACCTCATCTCCTCTGTCTGTTTCTCTCTATCACTCTGTCTTTCACTCTCTCCAGCCTCACTCGTGCTAGACAGATGAGATAACGCCATCACCCTACATATTATCAAGCCATCCATCCACTGCAGCCTCACTGATATTATTACGCCTGGACATTGTGAGAAAGAAAGAATATATGTTCTTCTTACTATCGCACTGATAGGCCCTGACGTGCACTTACTGGTCTGGACTGGATTTCTTTGGCATACAGTGGCTGAAGAAATTCTGAATCACCCTCCAGTTTCAGGCCTCTTTCTGTGATACGCAGGTGACCCATGCCGTCCTGCAGAAAGTGATAAAATAATAATAATTAGAGTTTAAAAGCATAACTTAAATTTTAAAGCAAGATAAAATCCGATATACATTCTCTGAAAAAAAGTGAAGAATTAAAATAGATATGAATTAATTCTATAATAAATGTCTAAGCCAAGGGTTTTTCAAACTGGGGTCCAGAACCTTTATGACATCACAAGTGGGTGTTATAGGGTGGTTTGCATCAGATTTCAGTGGAAAAAAACTGTAAATAAACGAATATATACATTTTCAAGTAAATGAGTTATGTTCTAGAGTAAAAATAATACAATTTTATTTCTATTTGTACTAATTGAAACAATTAGTACATAAAGTAATTAAATTCAAGATAATCATGCATATTTTACTTTCTATTGACAAATAAAATTTTAACAAAGTCGTAACGCAATCAGAATCATAAAACCTTCAACACACTTTGTGAGCCAACTCTTAAACACTGTGTTTTTGCAGGAAAAATCCAGCCATTTCAATAGGAATCCATATGACTGGGAATTTTGTGTGAAGGTCAAGATATTTCGGGTTCCAGTTGGTCAATGGGATTTGCTGTGTTGATCAACAGAAAACTGCTTGGTTTGAAAGGGATTTCTATGTGAGCTGTGCTTTAAAATCACTACACTACTGACAATAGAAAATGGACCCTTCTTGCATACAAAATTTTGGCCAAATTTTGCTAATGTGGCCGCATCTTTAGTGTAGCCATAGCACTTCTCTTAATGTAACTATCCAATTTCAGTACAGATTTAGTAAAATTAATATTAAGAACCCCTCATCAACTCCAGTGGCTCCATATAACACAACATATAACACAACATCATTTCACATTCCACTCAGTATTAAATTCATGCAAATGTGTTTTGATACAGGCTCCCAATAGCTCAGTTTGCTATTTTAGCATTACCCTTACAGTAAACATAGACTGTGTGCTTTGAAGTCTGAAGCCTTTGGTGAGGAATCTTTTGCCACTTCCCATCCCTCACATGCTCTTTTCACCTTATTTAATAACATTCACATCAAAGAATCAGAGTGCCTGTTGCAATTGTACCCTACATAGGTCTGTTGGCCATTTTCTCTGCACAACTGCCACTTACGTAAGCAAATATGGGGGATGAGTTTTATTATGTCCGACTTCTATGAGTCTGTAATAAACTCTTTGAGGCATGCTGCTGCAGTTTGCAGGTCTGTGTAGATTGAGAAGACACGTTAAAATTAGCATGCGGATAGGAATCAAAGGCTATGGTCATTCACACAACCAGTGTTTGGAATTTTGGAAGCTAGTGTTTACTGTTTGCACCTTGGTAGCCTACATAAAAGGTGCAAAAGCAGATCAAATAGTATCTGTATGGACGAGTAACCAAAATCAGTCCTCTTCTCCAACTCATAACTTCAGTGATGTTATATCAACAGGGTATTAAATGACAAAGACTGTCTTAGCCATTAGCAATTTTTAGTATTAATTGAATTTTTATTAATTTTATTATGTACTTGTTCAATTTTTTTTTTTGCAAGTGTAAGACAGCACTTGCAGAGAGGACCTATCTGCACACTTCTGATTGGCTGTGATTTGTGATTTTGTTATGCTTTGTAGCACTGTTGCTTCTGGTAAGGACAAACAAATTGCTTGTCACTGGAATCTTAATGCATCGCATCTGGTTATAACAAAATTTAACATAATTTGACCAGTTATCATGTTCCAAAAAGTGAATGTCCAACTTGAAACTATCATGTTTCAAAAATCATGTTTTAAAAATTGAATTTTTAGATTTTGGATCCTGGATTTTTCCCAGCAGAGGAGACTCAGGGCAAGTTGGAAGAAAAAAGAGATTTGTGTTGAGAGAATGTAAACTAACCAAAGATGCAGGAGGGGGGAAGGGAGGAGAATGAGATTATGTGCTGTGTGATGCTGAATCTTTCCGGCTCTTTCTCTACACAAATCAAAATGGAATCAGAGGAGTGGCAGATACAGGCAGAAGAAAAGGCAAAGAATATGATGAATTATTCAGGCAGGTTTGCAGCAGCTGACAGTAAGGCCAAAAACTCTCAGGTGTGTTTCTGCAAGATGCCATATGGGAATCAACAAACCTCCTCTGGCGTGCCACAGTTTATGCAGCATTAAGGAGTAAATTGATTTCCACCACCAGTGTCACTGGACTAGCTTTTTGATATTTATGGTGGAAGAGAATGTGTGAGAGAGGAGAGAAAGAGGAGACAAGAATTGCAAAGAGGGATCTGGTAAAAAAAAACAACAATCTCCTTTAGCTGATGCTCTGACATTGAGGAGAGGGACAGTGTAAAGAGTGCTTTAAAAAGAAAGAGAGAAGGGCCAAAGACAAGGATCTTGTGAGAAGACAAATTACTTATTCCAGATTATCTAAAGCATTGGGTTTTCAAATTTCTTGAAGTAACAGACCTCCAAATATGATGATTCCCCTTGGGCTATGAGGGGACCCTCTTTTTAAAATATAAAGACAGCTGTATATTTTTGTCAGGGTTTTGGACTGTCTTGTGTGTGTTTTTGCTCCCCATGTGCTTGGTGACCTAGTTTCTGTCTCCAGTTCATTATGTCATTTGGTTCAGGTGTGTCTAGTCATTAGTCCCGTAATTGTATGTATATTTAAGATAGTGTCCATTCAGTTAGAGTTTGTCGGTTCTTAAACGTCATTCCATGTGTTCCTGTGTCTCCTACATTCCCTGTTGGATATTAAAGACTCTCGTTGTGAAATCTCCTCATCTCCACGTTCCTCGCTCTGTGCTCCCAGAGAACTGTGACAGAAGAGCCGACCAAAACAGTTACCTCCGTTTGTACCCTCAGTTTTGTTTCTCGTTTCACTCAGTTTTTTGTTTCCGTTGTGTGTTTGCTGATGGATCCCTTCGTCAGGCCCGAATTCCTCCTCCTCCTGCTGGAGCCGGGGGACCGATCTCTCGAGGACCATACCAGACTGTTCCTCTTGTTAGCTAACGCCACCAGCTACCCGGACAATGCACTCTGCTCATTCTATGATGCAAGCTTGAACACCGCGAGCAGAGCGCTGTCGTCCGAAGATAGTCCTCGAGAGGATTTCGCCACCTTCGTGGAGTGGACTCTGGCGAGAAACGGATTGCCATTTACCATCTGCCCCATGGATGATCTCGCCGGATCCACTCCCGACCCAGAGCCCAGCCCACCAACTCCCCACGGTGCGGAGCATCAGCCTAAGCCTACCGATGACGGAGAGCCTATTCCTGCTGCGATCTGTGAGCCAGCGCAAAGCCCAGCGACTGAGCAGAGGATCGCCCCGGAAGTTGAGCCCAACCCGTCAGACCAGGTGCGAGAGCAGGCGACAGTGCCCACCACGAGGGAGCAAGCCATGTGGGCGCGAAGTGGAGCTCCACCCCCTGCACCGCGGCTGAGGGTGAGCTGATTATACATCTGGGGCTGCTGGATTTGGAAGGGGACCTGACTGACTGGGAAACTGATCTGATCTGGAGATCGATCTGCCCCCTCTCCTCTCTCCGTCGGCCCTGCATTATTATTCTAATGGCCTTCATATAGAGGACACTATATTTTGAGTTGACTATAGACTTTTTTTTTTTTTTTTTTTTTTTTGAAGGCCAATACAATTAATAGGATGCTTATTGTTGCTAGATTGCAATTTTGCTATTGTTGAGTGTTCCTCTAGTTTGCAATGTAGCTTAATACTTTTTTATTAATAGCTTAACCGTTTGTTTAGTATTTGCACATAAATAAGTCTAATGCTAATAGAAAAAAATATTTGTTTGATATACACTTTTACTTTATTCATTTAATATTGAAGGGGGAATATTGACCTGCCAAATAGGTGAATATATGGCTCGTCAGCATTAGCTAGAAGTTTGGTAGCAAAGGTTAGTAATAAGGCTATCTATCTTGCCTTTTTTTTTCCCCCCCTTTTCGTCGTTGTTGTGTGTGTGGTGGTGTTGTTGTTGTTGTTGTTGTTGTTGTGTGTGGGTGTTTTTTTTTTTTTTTAATTTTTATTTTAGTTTCTTATTTTTCATGCAAACAAGATTTGCCCCCTACATTTTTATCATGTAAATGTAGTAGAAAATTTTGTGTGCAGTGGAGATCTCCTCCTCATTTTTGAGATCATATTGAATAGCTAGCATCTTAAATTGTGTATCATGGAACGTCAGGGGTTTAAATAATCCATTTAAAAGAAAGAAGGTGCGTTCATATTTGAAAAGGGTTAACACTGATATATCTTTTATTTAAGAGACTCATCTTACTGCTCCGGAGCATAGAAAACTCAAGACCGAATATGTTGACCAGGTCTATTATTCATCATTCTCATCTAGTGGTAGGGGTGTAGCATTACTAATCCACAAAAAAAAAATTTAACTTGATCAACACACACTCTGATAATACTTGGAGATATGTAATTGTTGAATGTGAGTTGAACAGGGAACATATAACCTTGGTAAATGTCTATGGTCCAAACCAAGACGATTCCATTTTTTTTTTTTTTTTTTTTTTTTTTTTTTTTTTTTAGCAAATTAATATTACGATTAGCTATTGTTGAGGGCAACTGCATTTTTGGAGGTGACTTTAATCTAGTTCTAGATCCTTTTAAGGATAGATCCTCAAAAAAAATTTCTCAAGTCAAAAGCAGCAAATATTGAGTCAAGGAATGACTGACTTGGGGCTGTATGACGTGTGGCACAATCTCTATCCAGATCAAACTGACTACTCCTTTTATTCAAACGTACATAATGTTTACTCAAGAATAGATTTATTCTTAGCATCACAATCATTAGCCCACCAAGTGAAGGACTGTATTTACCTCCCTGCTTCCATCTCTGATCATAACCCTGTCAAACTTGTGTGGGAAACAACATTGGCTTTACCTTATTCCAAAAACTGGAGATTTAGAGCTTATATGTTAAAGGAGCCAGACTTTATCCAGTTTATTGTCCACTCAGATTAATTTTTTTTCTTGAGGCTAATGCTAACTCAGCCTCGCATTCAATTATATGGGAGGCACTTAAAGCATTTATGAGAGGACATATTCTTTCATACGGGTCTTATAAACAAAAAGAAAAGAGAACTGTTTTAACAGAGTTAGAAAAAGAAATAAGATCATTGGAATTAGAACATTCAATGACTAATAATGAGAAATGTTTGACACAACTTACTCAAAAACGGGTCTTGTATAATAATCTGTGCACACAGAAGGTTGAATCTATTATGGCCAGAACAAAATATCATTACTACGAATTTGGAGATAAAACTAGCAGATTATTGTCATGGCAAATTAAAAAAGAATCGGATCAATATATTCACTCGATACAATCAAATGATGGAAGATATATAAGTGATCCTAAAGAAATTAATATTTTTTTCAAGGATTTTTATGAAACTTTACGCAAAACTGATCATAGTCAGGGAAATATTGATGCTAATTTTTATTTTTATTTATTTTTTTGATAAATTACAATTACCTAAGATTGATGAAGATAATTAATTACTGAATTCAGATATAACCAAAAATGAGGTACTCAAAGCTATTGATGCTTTAGGAATTAACAAGGCCCCTGCACCAGACGGCTTTACAGTGGAGTATTTTAAGTCCTTTTCAAACATATTATTAACCCCTTTAACAAACATGATTAAAGAATCATTAGAGAGAGGCTCCCTTCCGTACTCCCTTGAATTGACAACAATAAAATTACTTCCTAAACTGGATAAAGACAGGCACAAATATGGGTCTTATAGGCCGCTAAGCCTCCTTAATGCTGACTATAAAGTCTTGACCAAACTGCTTGCCCTAAGGCTGGAAACCATTATACCCAAAGTAATATATCCAGATCAGACAGGATTCGTTAAGGATAGACAAGGCTCTGACAATGTTAGAAAGCTATTACACACAATTAATATCGCTCAAAAGCAGAAACTATCAATGTTTATTCTGTCTATGGATGCCGAAAAGGCTTTTGACAGGAATGAGCCCACTTTTCTCTTTGCAACCTTAGAAGCCATGAGTTTTGAGTCTAAGTTCATTGAATATTTAAAAACTATATTTAATTCCCCTAAAGCACAAATATACACCAGTGGTATTATGTCAAGCACTTTTACATTGCCAGGTTGTAGGCAAGGCTGCCCTATATCTCCCTTATTATTTGCTCTGGCCATCGAACCCCTTGCTATTGCAGTAAGGTCCTATACTGTTATAAAAGGAATTAAAATTGGCACTAATGAACACAAACTATCCCTTTATGCAGATGATCTGTTAATATACCTGACCAATCCACAATCCTCTTTCACCCTTACTACAAGTACTTAAGGAATACAGTGATATATCTGGCTACAAATTGAATTATGACAAGAGTGAAGCATTGACTATTAATATACCAGAAGAGTTCAAATCTGTAACGATACAGATTGTGTCAAAGCACTTAACAGTATCAAATTGGAGGATAGAGTGTCAGTAATGTATAATAAGATTAAAGACTCAATTTTCAGTTAAAGGCATTTCATTATTAAATTCAGAGATGTCATTGTCTAGCTCAGTTTAGTTTAAATGGTATCTGTGCAATCAAATTGATGACAATCGCTAGAAATTAAGTGTCCCCAACTGAGCAAGCCAGAGGTGACAGCGGCAAGGAACCAAAACTCCCTCTGTAACAGAATGGAGAAAAAAAACCTTGGGAGAAACCAGGCTCAGTCGGGGGGCCAGTTCTCCTCTGGCCAGACGAAACCCACAGTTCAATTCCAACTGCAGCCATGTCAGATTGTGTAAAGGGCTTATCTGATGTATGGCTAAAAGTATGGGCGAGTAAACGTATAAAGACGCTGGAGGACTTGTATGCCATTGATTCTTTAATGAGCTTTGAATTGCTGTCCCAGACATATAATATTCCAAAACAAAATTTTTTCAAATATTTGCAAGTCAGACATTGGGTCAAAGAGATCAGCTCTAAGACATTTCCTAAAATTCCAACATTATCGCCATTTGAAAATGTTATGTTTAACAAGATTGTGTCCAGTGTTGGGTGTAACGCATTACTAAGTTTATTTTCGGGCTTTCTGTGGAAAGGCAAAAACCCGAGAGTAAAGCTTCTTAAACTTCAAGCACCATATAAGAAAGGCAGGCTGAACTTTCCCAGTTTTAGACATTATTACTTAGAATTGCACTTATTACTTAGCATCGCGTTACTAAGTAACGCGTTACTGTAATTAAATTACTTATCCACTGAAAAAGTATAGTAAGGGATTACTGTTCATTTTTAGGTAATTTAATTACAGTTACTTATAAACTACTTGCATTACAGTAAATAATTTGAAATCTAAATTTACCGTCTAAAGATAAAATTGAATGCATCTGCTTTAACCCTCCGCGCGCCGGCTCGTTCACTTTCAGATTTTCCTGATTCACAGAGAAACCTTAAATACTCAGATACATATTAGGGCTGGGCGGTATATTGAACGCGATACTCATGCTCATCTAGTCAGTAAAGCCGGTTCTGTGATTAGCGCTAAATCTCCATCACCTGTTTTCAAATAGAGCGCCATTTAATACACAGAGCCGTAGATCACTGACAAGCTATGCAATATCGCGTTCATTATCGAAGGCAATTCATCTGCGATTTGAACGCGATATTGCGTAGCTTGTCAGTGATCTACGGCTCTGTGTATTAAATGGCGCTCTATTTGAAAACAGGTGATGGAGATTCGATATACCGCCCAGCCCTAATACATATAAAGCCCTATTCAGACGGCTGTTGTTTCTCAGGGGGACTAAAGTGATTTTCACCATTTACAGCGGGGAGTCAATGATTTAATTGCCGTTTGAATCCAGGATGTCGGTGTTTATCTCCCACCACCCCCGTAAAAAACCCCCGGCCAAATTACCTACCGTTTTTTGACGAACAATCCCAGATAGCACACATACGTCTGCTAGATGTCTGTTAAAGATCTCTTGATCTGGAAAGCATCTGCTGTCTACAAACGTCTGACAGACGTCTTTCAGATGTCAGTTTTACATACATTCTAAATCATAAACATCTTAAAGACATCTAATAGATGTCTATTTGACATCTAAAAGGAAACGTCCTATAGACATATTGCAGATGAGCAAAACACTCTAAAAAAATACGTCTTGCAGATGTAAATGCAGACGTCAAATAGACGTCTCTGAGATGTACGTGTGCTATCAGGGGTCGTATGGTAATTTAATTGCCGTCCGAATCCACACCTCTGAGTTTACAAGAAGAAATCGATTCAAAATTCCATGTTTAATGCCTTTTTGACTACTGCCGAACACAGTACGGTATTTTGCTGTAATTTGCATGTATATTTATTTCTGAAATGCTGGAAACTGTGCCCATTTTACTTTCACTTTCGAATTAGCGGCAATTCGGCATCAATTGATTGAATGGACAACAACAAAACAGTACTACAAACTCACTTACAGATGCATCTCAATAAATTAGAATATCGTGGAAAACTTCATTTATTTCAGTAATTCAACTCAAATTGTGAAACTCGTGTATTAAATAAATTCAATGCACACAGACTGAAGTAGTTTAAGTCTTTGGTTCTTTTGTGATGTTTTTGGCTCACATTTAATAAAAGCCCTCCAATTCAACAAATTCACCGATTCAACAAATTCCCCCCCCCAATTTTGCACAAACAGCCATGTTTTACTATAACAATATAAGTGTAAGACAAGCTTATATTTCTCAATTGCGCAAATCCTTCAACAGAACATTTGAAAAACACAATTCTGCACAAAACAGTATAAGTTATCAGAACTTAAATAAATATACTCTATAGTGGAGAGCGGGGCACAAAGTAACACTTTTTGACTTTCTCAAATTATGTAAATCCACATGGGGTTGAGAGTATAATATTTTATCCACAGTAATTTCACACTTGTCTAGTACAAATATGCCGCTTTTTTTCATATTTACAGTGTATACGTTTTTCTTTATTTGCCCTCAAGAATTGGAAGTGAAATGTGCCAACATGCCCCGTAGGTGGGGTACATTGTAACATGTGAGGGGCACGTTGTAACATGACAGCTTAAAATGTTATCTGATCTCATGAAAATATTTTTGTCAATAAAATAAAATAATTATTTATTTTAAATAAAATAATGGCGTTTTCTAAGAATTAAAAATAATCTGATTTTTGAGTTTGACAATGAACACATTGCAACCAGGCTTGGGACGGTCCACATAAACAAGCCAAAATGCTTTACATGTCTTGAAATAATCATTTCTGAACATTAAACACTGACTGTCAGTCTTTATTCACCTGTTTCTCGTCGTTTCTCATTAAAATGTATTAAAGTAAATAGTGTGAATTACATCGCTAATGTCATGGAATAGCACGGCAGGGCACATTGTAACGCAGTGTTACAACATACCCCATCTGCACAACTGGAATTTAAAACCGGTTGTCTTCTGCTAGTTATCAAAGCATTAAAAAAAATAATCTAAACTGATAAACAACAGATTGGAGATTAAAATAATAGCAGATTTGTCTCATTTTAAATGACTAATAAAAACTGAGATGAAAAATTTACTTAAGCCAGAAATATAATTTGGCTAATTTTACTATGGTAAAATAAATGTTCAGCAATATCTTCAAAAGACTTTTGAATTTTGGCGCACTTTTTTTCTCTATATAATGTTCATATGGTAACTAGTAAATACTGTAAATTTGGTTATGCTAGCATGTGTGTAAATATTCAAACCACGTGTGTTACAACTAACCCCGCGTTACTTTGTGCCCCGCGCTCCCCTATACATAAAAGTGGCAAAAATATGTACAATCAGAATGTAACGAGCAGAGAACAACAATAATATAAAATTAACGTTATTTGGAAGAAAGTCAAGTCCCCCTCCTTGTCCGCTTCATTTGGGAGAGGTGAACGTCTCGGTTACGTATGTAACCCTCGTTCCCTGAAGGAGGGAACGGAGACGTCACGTCGGATGACCGACGAAATTGGGATCTCGCCAGAGAGACCAATCCACTTCGAGTGTAACTAAACGAGCCAATGGACATTGGCATGCGATTATTGCATCCAGCTGCCGCTGATCACAGCGTGAGCATAAGAGGCAGCTGATGCACCGCATCAATTATGTTTTCGCTGAGGAGCCGAGCCGGCGACCCGGCAGCTCAGCGGTGGTACAGCGACTGTGGCGACGGGACGTGACGTCTCCGTTCCCTCCTTCAGGGAACGAGGGTTACATACGTAACCGAGACGTTCCCCTTTCAGTCGGTCACTCCGAGTCACGTCGGATGACCGACGAAATTGGGATCCCTACCAATGCGCCACAGGAGCTGCCCCTTCCAGTGCCCTGTGTAGGGCTCCTGACCCTTCCTATAAGGCAGACAATAGGACCGGGCTCTACACAGAGAAGGTCAACTACTGGTGTTCCTTGAGCAACCCAAACAGTAGGACTAGGATAACACTGGGAAGCGTGCCCTTCCACTTGGAAGAGGCACACTGCGGAGTCACCTCCTCCCAGAGGGGGTTAAGTGACATTCAAACATGTGAAGTAACCCCGAAGGGCCCTATTGCACATGGAAGTCTCTGAGATGGCTCAGGCTGCATCTTTAGAGATGGCAGAACGTGGTCCGCCAGGGGAAACATGGCTCTAATAAGAATACCGTGGAATACACATATGGGATCCCGACAGGGTCTCTCATATGGGCACTAGCCTCGCACCAGATTTCAAGAATTCATTGGCTGAAGGCCTGGCGCCGGACGCCCCGCCACGTCCGGACGCCGGAGTGCTGGAGGACTCAACAGGGTTTGCCTGGTTAAGGAACTCTCTGGAGAATTAGGCGTAAGGACGCCGCAAGCCGACTCTGAGCCGGCCCTCTCAGTGCCACTACCCGTTTGAGGTGAGAACACAGGAGGAAACCGGTTCGACACGTAGGCTATAAAACCTAGCGAACGTGTTGGGAGTCGCCCAACCCGCAGCTCTACAGATGTCTGCTAGCGAGGCACCACGAGCCAGCGCCCAGGACGATGCGACACCCCTAGTGGAGTGAGCACGCAACCTGAGCGGGCAGGGCACACCTTGTGCTTCGTAGGCCAAGGTGATGGCATCCACTATCCAGTGGGCCATCCCCTGCTTGGAGACAGCCTTCCCCTTCTGCTGTCCTCCGTAACAGACAAAGAGCTGTTCTGAGGTCCTGAAGCTCTGAGTTCTATCCACGTACTGACGCAGTGCGCGTACAGGACAGAGCAAAGCTAGGGCTGGGTCTGCCTCCTCCAGGGGCAGCGCTTGCAGGCTCACTACCTGGTCCCTGAAGGGCGTGGTAGGAACCTTGGGCACATAGCCGGGCCGGGGCCTCAGTGTTGCACTGGAGTCAGCCGGCCCAAACTCAAGGCACGACTCGTCGACCGAAAATGCCTGCAGGTCCCCCACCCTCTTGATTGAGGCCAATGCAGTCAGGAGTAGGGTTTTCATAGAAAGAAACTTCAACTCGACTGACTGCAATGGCTCAAAGGGGGCAGTTTGTAGGGCTCTTAGCACCAAAGCCAAATCCCAAGAGGGAAGGGAGGCAGGCCTCGGAGGATTTAACCTCCTGGCCCCCCTAAGAAACCTGACGACCAGATCGTGCTTCCCCACCGACCTCCCCTCTATGGGGTCGTGGTGGGCAGAAATAGCAGCAACATATACCTTAAGGGTGGAGGGGGACAGCCTACGCTCCAACCCTTGTTGCAAAAAAGGAAAGCACGGCTCTGATCGAACATCTCCGGGGGTCCTCCTGGTAAGAGGAACACCATTCGACGAACAGGTTCCACTTCAGCGCATAGGCCCGTCTTGTGGACGGTGCTCGTGCTGAAGCGATAGTGAGCGCTACCTCCTGGGGCAGGTCACCTAGAACCTCCGCGTCCCGTCCAGGGACCACACATGAAGTTTCCACAAGTCTGGACGCGGGTGCCAGACGGTGCCCCGTCTCTGAGAAAGCAGATCCTTCCTCAGAGGAATCGGCCAGGGAGGGGCTGTCGCGAGGAGCATGAGTTCCGGGAACCAGGTCCTGTTGGGCCAATATGGAGCCACTAACAGGACCTGCTCCTCGTCCTCCCTGATCTTGCACAATGTCTGTGCTAGCAGGCTCACTGGGGGAAACGCATACTTGCGCAAGCCCTGGGGCCAGCTGTGTGCCAGTGCATCCGTGCCGAGCGTTGCCTCGGACAGGGAGTAGAACCACTGGCAGTGGGTGGTTTCTGGAGATGCAAACAGGTCTACCTGAGCAACTCCGAACCGACTCCAAATCAGCTGGACCGCCTGGGGATGGAGTCTCCACTCCCCAGGAAGTGCCGCTCGAGACAGCTCGTCGGCCGCCTGATTGAACACTCCTGGGATGTGGATGGCACGAAGGGACCTCAGATGCTTCTGACTCCAGAGGAGGAGGTGGCGGGCGAGTTGCGACATGCGACGGGAGCGCAAACCGCCTTGCCGGTTGATATAGGCAACGGTCGCAGTGTTGTCCGTACGGACCAGAACATCCCTGCCCCGAAGGCGCCCTCTGAGGCGGCACAGGGCAAGGCGTACTGCCAGCAACTCGAGGCAATTGATATGCCAACGCAGAAGGGGGCCCGTCCAAACCCCTGATACTGCGTGCCCGTTGTACGTGGCACCCCAGCCGGTGGCCGAGGCATCCGTGAATACCACAGCATGCCTGGATACCTGCTCCAGGGGCACTCCTGCCCGAAGGAACGAAGGATCTGACCACGGGCTGAAGGTCTTGCGGCAGGCCGGTGTAATCTGAACCCGGTGAGTACCGCGTTTCCACGCCCACCTCGGGATTCGGCCATGGAGCCAGTGCTGAAGCGGTCTCATATGGAGCAGACCGAGCGGAACTATGGCCGCAGCTGCAGCCATATGCCCCAGGAGCCTCTGAAAGATGTTTCAGTGGGACCGCTGTCCTGCCTGATAAAGTCTTGAGGCAGTTCAGCACCGACTGAGCACGTTCCTGGGTGAGGCGTGCTGTCTGGTTGACCGAATCCAACTCCATGCCGAGAAAAGAGATCCTCTGCACTGGCACGAGTTGCTCTTTTCCCAATTGACCCGAAGGCCCAACTGGCTGAGGTGCCTGAGCACCAGGTCCCTGTGTGCGCACAACAGCTCTCGAGACTGTGCAAGTATGAGCCAGTCGTAGAGGTAGTTGAGAATGCGCACACCCCGTTCTCTCAGGGGAACAAGGGGCCGCCTCTGCGACTTTGGTGAAGACACGAGGCGAAAAGGGACAGCCCGAAGGGCAGGACCTTGTACTGATATGCCCGACCGTCGAACGCGAATCGCAGGAATGGCCTGTGTCGCGGGAGAATCGAAACATGAAAGTACGCGTCCTTCAGGTCGATTGCTGCAAACCAATCTAGGGGACGGACGCATCCAAAAATGCGTTTCTGCGTCAACATCTTGAACGGCATCTTGTGAAGTGCACGGTTCAAAACTCGCAGATCCAAGATCGGTCGTAACCCACCGCTTTTCTTGGGCACAATGAAGTAAGGGCTGTAAAACCCCGACCTCATATCGGCTGGAGGGACCGGCTCTATTGCATCCTTCGCCAGTAGGACTGCAATCTCCGCGAGCAAGACAGGGGCATCGACGGCTTTGACTGAAGTGAACCGGATGCCCCTGAACTTGGGGGGACGCCGGGCGAACTGAATCGCATAGCCGAGTCTGATGGTCCGCAGGAGCCACCGGGACGGGCTGGGGAGCGCTAACCAGGCTCTGAGAGACCGCACCAGCGGGGCCAACGGGCCCACCGACATGCCCGCGGTGGGGCAGCGAGGTGGAACACAGGGACCGGCCCCAGGGCCTGTGACGGCCTGGCCTGTGACGGCAGGGGGCGGGGTCTGGGTGTGTAGTGTAGCACTCACCTGATTTCTCCTCGCGTGGGAGGAGACACAGGAACCCGGCTTGAGGCTTGTGACAGCCCGGCGTTTGACGACTTGAAGCGGGGACTGGAGTGCTACTGCCCTTACCTGGTTCCACGAATGGGCAGGAGGGGTGCTCTTGGGCAACCACCCGCTGCCTGCTGGCGAGAGAGGAGGAGGGAAGCGATCCTGTGATGCACGGATCACCACTCTCCTCCTCTTGAGACCCGGAGATTGAGGAGACCGCTCTTTACTGATGTTTTGGGTACCGCTGGCTGCTGGGCCAGCGGCGGAACAAAATGAACAAAAGATACTCCACCCGGCCCTCCTCCGGGGGAGGGAGTGGTGCAGTCACCATCTCCCGATGAGCAGTCTCCTCCATCTCTGGGTCGACCGTCCCAGGGCCTCTTGCACTTGCGCTTGCCGCCAGGTTTGGCGGGGGCCTGGACGGGCTGGGCGTCCTGCCTGCGACCGGCTCCACGACGCTGCCTGGTGAAAGGCTGCTGCGGCTGCGCGGGAGCGGGGGCGGCCGCAGGGGGGCGCCCACGGCGACGAGCAGGCTGAGTGGCTGCAGCCGGAGTGAAAGCAGCAGGTTTCCTCCGGCGCATGATGTGTTTGCCTCAGTCTGCTTCTGGGCTGCCGAGAACTGCTGGGCAAAGCTCTCGACAGCGTCGCCGAAAGGGCCAGTCTGTGACACGGAAGCATTCAGGAACTGTACCTTCTCCTGCTCCTTCATGTCAGCGAGACACAGCCAGAGATGGCGCTCCTGGACATCGCACGACCCAGAGACTGTGCGGTCACCTTCGTCGCTCGTAGCGCGAGGTCCGTCGCAGCACGCAGCTCATGTAGAACCGCCAGGTCGTGACCACCCTCGTGCAGGTCTTTCAGTGCTTTGGCCTGGTGGACCTGCAGCAACGCCATAGCGTGGAGGGCGGAAGCCGCCTCCCCACAGGCTCTATAAGCACTGCCAGTTAGACCTGACGAATACTTAGAGGCCCGTGAGGGGAGACACGGATCACCCCGCAGGGTGGAAGCGGCTGTTGGACACAGTTGCATGGCCACAGACCGTTCCACCGAGGGGATGCCCGCATACCCCAAAGCGGCTCCACCATCGAGGGTGGTGAGAGCGGAAGAACTACAAGATGTGTTTCGGGCAGTGAAAGGTGCCCTCCACGATCTTGTCAGCTCCTCATGCACTTCCGGAAAGAATGGCACCGGAGGGGGGCGCTGAGAACCAGCGCCACCCCCACCGAAGAACCACTCGCCCAGCCTCGAAGGATCGGGACACGGTGGCTTTTTAGGATTCCACACGAGCCCGACATTCTCGGCGGCCCGGGAAAGCATAGCCGTCATCTCTGGGTCTGGCACGGACAACGCTACCACACCCGAAGGGGGCAACGCAGCCGGGTCGTCATCCCCGGAGAGAGAGGGCCCGCCCTCCGATGCAGTGATCGACATCTGGTCGTCAGAGGGGGCACCGAAGGAAACGCGTGGCCAGCGCGCTCCTTCGGCAGCTCCACCGGCTGCGGAGTGCTTGAGGGGTGAGGAGCTCCACTTGGGGAAGCCCTCACCGTAATCCTCAAATCACCTCTGACTCCACCGGATCCAGTGTGCACGCCGGATCACGGCAGGCAGAGGGACTCTGCCATGTTTGACATAGCAGAGTCGCACTCCGAGATGGTCATGTCCCCTTTTTTTTTCAAGAAGAACATGAACCATCCACGAAAGCCACCTCAGCGTGCTGAATGCCCAGACACGTGAGGAAGCGATCGTGACCGTCCTGAGGCGCCAGGAAACGACCACACCCAGAAACGCACGGGTGAAAAGACATCTTTAAAAAGACGCGATCACCCGTGTTGCTCTTTTAGAGAAATTGCTCTTTCAGAGAAATGCTCTTTTAGTGCTGAAGCACGCAGGGGAGCTGGCCACCGCACACTCCTAGTGTGGCTGTCAGCAGGAAGACGAACTTTCTCTCCCGGACACCGTGACCACCGCTGCCGCGCCGTAACGCCCGCACTCGCTCGCAGAACACTCTCTTGGAAGGGAGAGCAGTAGCTTTAACCACTACCGCTCGGCTCCGAAGCGAAAGGATAATTGATGCGGTGCATCAGCTGCCTCTTATGCTCACGCTGTGATCAGCGGCAGCTGGATGCAATAATCGCATGCCAATGTCCATTGGCTCGTTTAGTTACACTCGAAGTGGATTGGTCTCTCTGGCGAGATCCCAATTTCGTCGGTCATCCGACGTGACTCGGAGTGACCGACTGAAAGGGGAACTGTCCCCCTCTCCTTTCCACTTCTCACACAGCTTCTGTGCACGGCACCTTCTCAGCAAGCAGGGGCGCCAATTTGCCAATATTCCCCACACAGTTATATGATAGATAATAGAAAACCGCTTAGTGGCGCAGATGATTTTTTTTTTTTCAAGTGCTTGTGCCGCCCCCCACGTGTCATGAAAAAATGCCGCCCCGAAAAATGTTTGCCCATGCCTAAAACCGCCACTGGCCACGTGAGCAGCGCGTTCCCGGGTTCGTAGGATCACAGAACTCGCTTCTCCACTGTGAATAAATCGCCATCCGAATCCATGAGTTTTATCACTGAGGTGATATGTAAATTTATTTTTACAGACCTCCATATGAGAAAAAATTACCGTCCGAATAGGGCTTAAGACTAAAATTAATAGAATCAAAATAGCTTGAAGTGTCTACTTTCAAATGAACGAATTCAAATCAAAAACGAATATTCCTGATTATGTAATCCGTATGAAAGCGAGGTACAGTCTTTCCCATATCTAAAAGCTTGAAGTTTCTACTTTTAAATGAACGAATTCAAATCGAAAACAAATATTATCTGGTTATGTAATCCATATGAAACTAAAGCAAGGTACAGTCTTTCCTGTATCTGCAAGCTTTAGGTGTCTACTTTTAAATGAATGAATTCAAATCAAAAACTAATATTTCTGATTATGTAATCCCTATGAAAGTAAAGCAGGACCAGTCTTTCCCGTTTCTGAAAGCTTGAAGTTTCTACTTTTAAATGAACGAATTCAAATTTAAAACGAATATTCCTGATTATGCAATCCGTATGAAACTAAAGCGAGGTACAGTCTTTCCTGTATCTGAAAGCCTGAAGTGTCTACTTTTAAATGAAAGAATTCCAAACGAAAACGAATGTTCTCTGATTATGTAATCCGTATGAAACTGAGGTACAGTCTTTCCCCTATCTGAGCTCATTATATGCAGTCACCTGCGCACAAACGCCTTCACCTAGATACAAAATAAATAAATAAATTAATTAATTAAAAAAATTCAAGATTCATCTATTTTTTCATCATTTTTGAAAGAAGGCCTACTATGAGGAATTTACTCATAAGAACAGCGCGATCTGACATGGCTTTATTCAGCAGGGAAGATCATTTCTGTCATTTACTCTTACCTACATTAGTTAACGTGTTATTTTTACATAAACCTGTACAGATTTTACTAGTTGGGCTTTTCCTGAACATCTTGCCAAACTGAAATGTATTGTTTAACTTTTAAGCTTTTTTGTTATTCAGATATTTTGCAGAGTATTTCTATTTGTTAACCAAAGAAGGTTACATTTTTTTATAAAAAAAAAAAAAAAAAAGTTTAAGTATTACAGTTGTTTTAAAGCTAAAAGTTTAAACTATTCTATGTTTGACTCAAATTGAAAGAATAAAGAGTTTAATTTCTATTAAGGTTTAAGATGTAGCCTAATTAGCGATTTGCATAATTAAGTTACTTACTGAGTAACTAAGTTACTTTTCAGACAGAGTAATTAGTAAAGTAATTTAAATACAATATTGATGAAGTAATTAATAACTGTAATTAATTACTTTTTGAAAGTAACTTACCCAACACTGATTGTGTCCTCTCCGAGAGGTATTGCTTCTGTAGGATATAGTACATTATCAAACAATGTTAAGCCATTTGACAATGTAGTCTTGAAGCAGAGATGGGAGTGAGATCTTGACTGCACATATGATCCGATAGAGTGGGAGTGTGTTATGGAAAGAATGCAGACTACTTTAATATCCACCAAACCTAGACAAATCCAATTTAATATTCTGCATCGAACATATTACACTCCTCAAAAACTCCACGTTAAACACTACTATACCTTCCAAATGTCAAAGGTGTAAAACATCTGAAGGAAATTTACTTCATATGCTTTGGAATTGTCCTGTATTGAAGGATTTTTGGGAATATATATTTGATATATCTTCAAATGTTATAGGTATTCCAATCAGTTATGATCCTAGAGTTTGGATATTAGGGGATACTGAATTATTAGATTAGTCTCATCATAAAAAGTATTTCATACTTTTGGCTGGTACGGCTGGGAAAAATATATATATTAGTTAATTGGAAGTCGACTCATTCTCCATCTGGCTTTAATCCGGTATATTTTTCTGCAGATGTTTCGCTAGCTGTTGATATTTTTCACTATTTTCATGATGGCATGTGCTGTTACTGCTTATTTTTTATTATTATTATTATTTTATTATTATTATTATTATTATTATTATTATTTAGAACCGCTAACTTGAATAATAACCCGCGGCAACAGTGTAAAAGTAGCCCGGAGTCAGACCCACCTCTCCTGCAATAACATCCGTCACATGCATATCCTCACGGGTGCGAATTGGAATCACAAACTTGGCTGCATTTGAGTATTCAAGGTATTTTGAGAACACAACATCGTCAATTAGGTAAATTTAACGAATGTTACAGTATCCACAGTAGTTGTCCGCTAGTAAAAACATAGTTTATCAGTCATTAGCCTTGTATAAACCAGCGCAAACAGATAATGTTACCACAAAGTTAGTTATCAGTCTCCTTGCTTACGTTAAGCATACCAGCTTGTTCTGGTTCAAACATACATGGCTTAATTAAACCAATATTTCAACTTTGTATCACTTTGTCTTTGTATCACGTTCAGTTAGTGGCTCAGGAGGTCCTGGCTGGCTGGTGTGACTGAGTGGAGGCGGGGCTAATTTGCGTATTCATAGATCCGTGTATAGTAAATGAGGCAAGGGTGTAGAGTTACATTCAAGCTATTATAAAGCATGAGAAAATTATTTTCACAAGAAAAAAAAAAACATTTAAATATGTCATTTTGATGATCAAAGATGAGTTTTAAGGGATACATTTTTTGACTACAGGGGGACTTTAAATCAAATGTAAATTAATGTCCCAGTCACATTTTCTTTGTTAAATAAACATTACTTACACTATCAGACAAACTAAAAATTCTATTTTATAATTTTATGTTAACAACGTAATCAAAATTCTATTTATTAAAGCCATGTATGAATCTCATCAACTGTTTTTTAAGCATTTTACATTTATTAAAATAACTCAAGGCAGTAACAATTTAAACAGTATATTTTATTTGTGAACTTATGTTCAGCTATTCTTTTTAATAGTTAACTTTTAATTATTTTTTTTAAAATTTTTTTGGATAATCAGTTGTCAAAGCTCTGTAAATATTGGTCACAGACAAAGAGATTTACTTTAAATTTCACCAAGCTGATTACTCACTAAAAACTCTCACAGATCATGTTTTCATATCTCACAAATATATATCTCGATGGAGGCATTGCCTGCTCTCACGTGACTTTCTCCCATTCATTGTCAATTACCTCCTAGCAAACTCACAGCATGCTTTGGGGGCATGTTGGGGTCTGTTAAAACTCAGTGTACAAAGGGGAGGCGAGAGAGATGCAGACTGTAACTTTACCTGCTGGTGTCGCTGTTGGACAATTTTCCTTTAGAAAAACAAATGATTTATACACTTTTTGATGTTATATGTTGTAATATTGGCGTTGTTTTATTTTTGTACTACAATATATATATATTTTTTCTCATCTAATATTTTGAGGACACACACACACACACACACACGTTTGTTTCTGTGAATGGTGGGGACTTTCCACATACTTTTATTGTTTTTATACTGACCAAACAATATTTTTTATCCCCTAACACCCAATCCTACCCCTAAACTCACCCCTTACAGAAAACTTGTTTGCATTGTTACACTTTCAGATAAACATCATTTACTATTTTTAATATAAGGCCAGAAGGGCTGTATAAGGGATTCAACAGTAAAGGTAACCCACGGTTCAATACATATCATGTTTTTTTTTTTTTTTTTGACAACGGTTTTCTGTTTGGTTCTAATGGCTTGGCACATTAGATCATTTTATTTTATTTATTTATTTATTTATTATTATTATTATTTTATTTATTTATTTATTTTTGTACAATTTAAAATTCCTTTAAGTATTTATTTAAAAAAAAATACAGTACACTGCAGAAAACACCGATTATCATATGTCTACTTCAAATGTCTTTTGAAGAAGTATTATTATGTCTACTTCAAATGTCTTTTGAATAAGTATTATTTCTATGAATTGGCCATTATTTAGTGCTATAAACACATGTAATAGCTGTTTCATTCATACTTGAAGCCGGAGGGCGCCCTCACGCACAAAATCCACATATGAGTGACAGAAGTAACAGAATGAAGATGCTCCAGGAAATCCTAATATGGATAGAGATATCCAGCTATAGCTGTAACTGAATACAAGATAGAAACTCTTTGCCTTTGAATGATGAAATATTAAGACAATAAACACTCAACTGCAACAATGTATTGTTTATCTGTGTTCTTAAAACCACCTTGGGTATTTTCATAATAATTAATTATATTTATAATCCATTGCTAATCGACATAGCCTTTATTACAGTATAGAATATATATTTCTGCCTCATTCTGTGATAAGAAGCCACATAAGATCACATAAGGAAGTTATTTCTATCATTCGACTGATGTTTAATATGTTTGAATGTTCTCTTTTGTTGGATAGCAGGTTTAGAAATGCTTTTCATTACAAGTCATTACAAGGGAAGATGTTTGGAGTTTTGCTTTTTCAAATGCACGTTATAAGCGGGAGGAGTTTCCTCATCTCGACTCATGAACACAAAGTCAGTTTGGAGAGAAATAAAACGCACGGGAAATTATTTAAACGCAAAACCGAAAAAATGCCCTGATATGTCGAACTCTTCTTCTTTTTCTGTTGCTTGATTTGAGTACTGCACGTGGACAGAGGCGTCACCAGGTTTTTGTGTAGTTTAGAGTGACAAATCGTACCAGCGTACTTTGAAGTCAAAACCTGTGCCCGCTATGCAAAATGTGTACAGGTTGGCAGGTCTGTATAAATACACTGAAAAAAAGTTTACAAGCAGAACCTCATCCAAATAATAATTTGTCTTTCAATTGTTTACCATTATTTGTTTTCAAGTAATATATATATATATATATATATATATATATATATATATATATATATATATATATATATATATATATATACAGGTGCATCTCAATGAATTAAAATGTCGTGGAAAAGTTCATTTATTTCAGTAAATCAACTCAAATTGTGAAACTCGTGTATTAAATAAATTCAGTGCACACAGACTGAAGTAGTTGAAGTCTTTGGTTCTTTTAATTGTGATGATTTTGGCTCACATTTAACAAAACCCACCAATTCACTATCTCAACAAATTAGAATACTTCATAAGACCAATAAAAAAAACATTTTTAGTGAATTGTTGGCCTTCTGGAAAGTATGTTCATTTACTGTATATGTACTCAATACTTGATAGGGGCTCCTTTTGCTTTAATTACTGCCTCAATTCGGCGTGGCATGGAGGTGATCAGTCTGTGGCACTGCTGAGGTGGTATGGAAGCCCAGGTTTCTTTGACAGTGGCCTTCAGCTCATCTGCATTGTTGGGTCTGGTGTCTCTCATCTTCCTCTTGACAATACCCCGTAGATTCTCTATGAGGTTCAGGTCTGGTGAGTTTGCTGGCCAGTCAAGCACATTAACACCATGGTAATTTAACCAACTTTTGGTGTTTTTGGCAGTGTGGCAGGTGCCAAGTCCTGCTGGAAAATGAAATCAGCATCTCCATAAAGCTTGTCAGCAGAAGGAAGCATGAAGTGCTCTAAAATGTCCTGGTAGATGGCTGCGTTGACGGTGGACTTCAGAAAACACAATGGACCAACACCAGCAGATGAAATGTCAGCCCAATTCATCACTGACTGTGGAAACTTCAGACTGGGCTTCAAGCAGCTTGGATTCTGTGCCTCTCCAGTCTTCCTCCAGACTCTGGGACCTTGCTTTCCAAATGAAATGCAATATTTACTTTTATCTTAAAAGAGGACTTTGGACCACTGAGCAACAGTCCAGTTTTTTTCTCCTTAGCCCAGGTAAGATGCTTCTGACATTGTTTCTGTTTCAGAAGTGGCTTGGTAGCCCTTTTCCTGAAGATGTCTGAGCGTGGTGACTCTTGATCACTGACTCCAGCTTCAGTCCACTCCTTGTGAAGCTCTCCCAAGTGTTTGAATCAGCTTTGTTTGACAGTATTCTCAAGCTTGTGGTCATCCCTGTTGCTTGTGCACCTTTTCCTACCCCATTTCTTCCTTCGTCAACTTTTCACTAAATATGCTTTGATACAGCACTCTGTTAAAGCCAACCATTCAGTAATGACCTTCTGTGACTTACCCTCTTTGTGGAGGGTGTCAATGATTGTCTTCTGGACAACTGTCAGATCAGCAGTTTTCCCCATGATTGTATAGGCTATTGTGTAACCATTTTGAAGGTTCAGGAAACCTTTGCAGGTGTTTTGAGTTGATTAGCTGATTGGCATGTCACCATATTCTAATTTGTTGAGATAGTGAATTGGTGGGTTTTGTTAAATGTGAGCCAAAATCATCACAATTAAAAGAACCAAAGACTTAAACTTCTTCAGTCTGTGTGCATTGAATTTATTTAATACACAAGTTTCACAATTTGAGTTGAGTTAGTGAAATAACGACATTCTAATTCATTGAATGCACCTGTATATGTATGTGTGTATATATATATATATATATATATTCATTCAAAACGTTAAATATAAATATTTTTCATTAAGAGCTCAACTAATACATTTATTTTGACGAATGAAAAATTTCTAGGTTACACTCAGGCCAGCGCAATTAAGCAATTTAATTACAATATTTAAGTTAAATATTTAAGCTTGACTGCATTACTTAATGCATTGACTGCATTACTTAAATATTTAAGTTTGACTGCATTACTTAGAAGATATAAGTCTGTTCTACTAATTTGTAGACATATTTCAATCTGTGAATAAATTTACGTTAAATTAACTCATATTATTGGTGCTGTGAGTCAGTTAACGACACCATTTTGTAATTGTGATTGTGTGTGGATGAGATGGTGGAAATTTTCTTTTCCGCCATTTACCTTTTATCACTCTTTCTTTTCCTCGAGAGACTGTTTGTGATCGGCAAAAATTGTTTGTCTAAACGACAGGACATTTCTCATCCATTAGCTAGTTTTCTCACTCGCCTGTAGTGGACATATTCTGCGCTTGAACCCCTGACCTGCGAGTTCGACTGACATTTTTTTTCCGCCTCTTCCTATTTATTTTTCACTCGATGTTGTTGTGAGGAGTGTAAATTAATTTTACTCATACAGCAGCCGCGATTGCAGCGGAGGAGAGATGATGGTGATGCTAATATGGTGAGTGCAATAATTTAACGACCACATTTAATAGACATGGTTATTGTTTGAAAGAGTAACGTTAAGTTTAAGTTAATTAATGGTAAAAATACAAAAACGGATGAATATACTTCTGTTCTATCTAGGTTCAGAGCCCTCTTAAGGACTATCTTGTTTTGGAAGGAAGAAGAAATGGAAGAGATGCTTTGGAAGTGTAATGTTAAGTATGGCCCTCATAAATGTGAAAAGAGATAAGCCTATTTAACGTAAACATCCTCCCGGTTTCACAGACAAGGCTTAAGGCTTTACTAAAAATGCATGTTCAAGCTGTCTTAAATGAAAATATCTTGTACTGACACATCTTAAAATATGTCAGTGCTATTGTCTTGTCTCAAGATACACACCAGTAAAGTTCTTAAGTCATTTTTATAAAAGTTATTTAAATACCCTAATTTAACTAAGGCCTAGTCCTGGCTTAAGTTATACAAGAATGGAACAATTTCCTTGTTCACATCAGGCATGTACGTACATTTCAATCAAAAAACGTACACTACAGATCAGCTGTATGATCTGCGGGCGTCAGATCCTTTTCCTATTTAGCACCCAAACTCTGGAACACTCTACCTAACACTGTTCGGGAGGCAGACACACTCTGTCAGTTTAAATCTAGATTAAAGACATATTTCTTTAACCTGGCTTACACATAACACACTAATACACTTCTATTATTCAAATCCGTTAAAGGATTGTTAGGCTGCATTAATTAGATCAACCGGAACTGGGAACACTCCTCATAACACACAATGTACTCGTTACATCGTAAGAAGAATGGCATCTACGCTAATATTTGTCTGTTTCTTTCTTATTCTGTTTCTCAGTCCGTGTCCGGATCAGATGGTGGATCGGCGCCGGGAGATGATGTCTGCGACCCTGATCGTCGGCGGAGGCTGGACACCTGGATGAGCCCCGGGGACATATCCCCAGTGAAGACCTCGACTTAAATACAATAAAGCTTAAAATTAAACAAAATAACTAATAATATAATAAAATACCTAACTACATAATACTATTATTGTTAGAAATTGCAACAATATAAAAATAGAAATATAATACATTTATACATTTAAAATTTAATTAAAACAATAAGTAAAAAAATATATAATAATATCCTGGCCAGAGGAGAACTGGCCCCTCGACTGAGTCTGGTTTCTCCCAAGGTTTTTTTCTCCATTCTGTCACAGAGGGAGTTTTGGTTCCTTGCTGCTGTCGCCTCTGGCTTGCTCAGTTGGGGACACTTAATTTCTAACGATTATCGTCAATTTGATTTCATAGATACTATTTAAACTAAACTGAGCAAGACAATGACATCTCTGAATTCAATAATGAAATGCCTTTAACTGAAAATTGAGTGTTTAATCTTATTATTATACATTACTGACACTCTATCCTCCAATTTGATTACTGTTAAGTGCTTTGACACAATCTGTATTGTTAAAAGCGCTATATAAATAAAGGTGACTTCACTTGACTTGACTCATGCGGGTTAACTGAGACCTGTTCTGAGGATGATCACTTTATTGACTGACACACTGCACAATTAAATGTAAACCCTTAAGTCAGAGGCCTTTATAAAGACTGTAACTTTAATGTTTTCTCTTCACAGAAAAGTTGACAAGGACAAGCCTGACATCACCCAGATGAATTTTTATTTTTTTATTTATTTTTTTGCAAATATGATTTATTCTGAAGCAGTATTCTAATCAGTTTTTCTGTCAGCTATGACATATAAATCTGCATGTTTTTATATTTAATCCATGGGCATTTTTTTTTACCTTTATAGAGGCAATTTTCTTCCTAACCTCATTAATACTTAATCTTTCATTTCAAATTCTTAAATTTGATCTATAAATTCAGTTACAATAATATGATTGTTGTTATCTATACGTTATCAAATTAAATCATTTACACTGAAAAAATACAACTGCATTAAATAATGTTATGAGATTGTTTTATTTATTTTTAATAAGAATTATGGGGAAATTTATACTTTTAAACGAAAATTAAAACACCAGTGATGGCAAGTGAGCATCTAATGAGTGAGTCATTGAGTCGTTCATTCAAACGATTCGCTCAAACGGCAGATTCATCAGATGTTTATGCATGGTACTGCACCTAAAATGTAAGTGAAGTGACCTAATATTATTGTACTTGCTTATTGAACAGTTTATTGAACTATTGAACAGTCGTGATGGTGAAAATGTTGTGTGATGTTGCCTAACTAACTGTATTTTAAATATAAAAACATTTCATTTCAAATTTTTATCTCGGCATGCTGAGTTTCTTTGTGTTGTGCGTTTTGATTTCTCCTGGAGAGGCACGAGAGACTCTCCTCAGCTGCGCAACCTTATACCGCCCGTCAATGCATTATATACAGTAGCTATATCCACTATTCACCACTTTCTCTAAATGTAATAAAATCAGAATAATACTTTCGTTTTGGTGATTGCCTAGTTCCCTATCTATCAGTCACTTTGAGTTATGTCGTGACGACATAGGGGGTTTACTTGAGAGCCCCAATCCGCCCTGACTTTAAGAGAAAACAGAAATGAAATTTGGCTAGTGGATTTTGCATGCCTGAGCCACTCCCCATGCATACGGGTATAAATAGGCAACAGGTGCATCCACTCATTCAGATTTTTGCTTCGGAGCCGAGTGGGTGAATGATTTCTTCTACACAAAGCCTTTTCGTTCTGACTGGAAAAAAGTAGCTGTTCCTGGTTGGCGTTACGGCACAAACAGCGGTGTCCATGTTGAATCAGCAATTCCCCTGGGTGCTTCAACTAAAAGAGCAGTTTCTCATCACGGACAGCTCGTGTCTTTTTAAATATGCCATTCCATCCGAGTTCTCTTGGTTGCGGTCGTTTTCTGTCCTCTGTCAATGGACACGATCGTTGTCTTCAGAGTCTGGGCATCCAACATGCTGAAGCTGCGTTCGTGGATGACTCATGCGTTCATTGTGAGCATATGAGCATGGCTTTGCTGCGATCTCGCCTCTCTCTCCTCACGGAGAAGAGAGCAGCACCCTCAGTCTCTACCCATCCCAGTTTCTCTGTCACGAGCAGAGGACCACCGGCTAGAGCTCAGGGAGATCTGAGGATTACAGTGAGAGCTTCTCTGCCGGGTCCGTCCCCGCGGATCTCTCACTCCTCCCGCAGCGAATATCCCGTGCGGCTCCCAAGTGATTTCGCTGGCCCTGCTCATGACGGGCCCAGCATTTCATTTGGTGCGCCGCCAGAGGATCGGATGTCGATCGCAGCATCGTGGGATGGACTATCGTCCTCCGAGGATGAAGATTCGGCGGGGCTGATCCTCTCGGGTGTCGCGGCGGCCGCTGAATCAGACCTGGAGTTGACGTCCATGCTTTCCCAGGCAGCCGCGGGCATCGGGCTGGAGGTGAACACACCGCCCAGTCCCGAGCTCTTGCGGCTGGATGATTGGTTTCTCGGCGCGGGGCGCGGCTCACAACCGTGTCCTGCACCAGTGCCTTTTTTCCCGGAGGTGCATGAGGAGCTGACGAAGTCGTAGATGGCCCCTTTTTTTGGCCAGAATCCTCTCATCTGCCTTCTCCGTCCTCACTACCCTCGATTGCGGGGCGGCTAGGGGGTATGTTGACATTCCCCAGGTGGAACGCCGCCACTTGGAGGAATCGTCCTCGTCTCCCGTCCAAAGCCTGTAAGCTGACAGCGGCTCTCACCGCCAAAGCTTACAGTGCTGAGGGCCAAGCCACCTCTGCCCTGCATGCCATGGCTATCCTGCAGGTCCTCCAAGCCAAGGCACTCAAACAAATGCCCGAGGGTATTTCCGAACCAGGGTTGATGCAGGAACTGCACACAGCGACTGACTTCGCCCTCCGGGCGACGAAAGTCCCACTGCGGTCCCTCGGGAAGGTGATGTCCACACTTGTGGCCAAAAAGCGCCATCTTTGGCTCAACCTCGCTGAGATGAGAGACGTCGACAAAGTCCGCTTTCTTGAAGCTCCCATCTTGCAGGTTGGCCTATTCGGAGACACTGTCGAGCACTTTGTCCAGCAGTTCTCGGGCAGTGCAGAGACAGACTGAGGCCATCCAGCATATCTCGCTCCGGCGTAATCCTCCAGCTGCCACCGGTCCACCGTGGGCCGCGCCTCAGCCTGCTTGTTGCTGAGGGCGCCCCCCTGCGTCCTCGAGAGCGCCTCCGCCCCGTGCTGAGACACCATCGAGGCCGGCGCGTCGAGCCTCTAAGAGGAATGCAGCGCCCCCCGTGTCCCAGCCGGCCCCTAAGTCCTCTAAAAAGACAACGAAGCAGCCCTGACACGGGCAACCCGGAGATGTGGGAAGCTGCTCTTTTTCAGGAGATGGCGAAGACAGCGCCACTCCTTCAGTCCAACAGTTTTACAGCCCTTACTTCATCATGCCCAAGAAAGGCAGTGGCCTTCAGCCAATCCTGAGTTTACACCAAAAAAAAAAAAATGTTTTATAAGAGAAGTCACAGACTTTTTGCGACAGGTGGAATTCAGCTTACGGCACTTTCCATTCATTCCTATAGTATCCGTAAAAGGTGACCGAGAGTTGCACAACTCTGAAATTCAGTGACATCAAGGCTGTAATGGGATTGTAATGGGATTGGTTATCAAGGCACAAGTGATCCAATCTCTGACTGAGCGTCTTTTTCGTGCTGAGCGCTCGGGCGATTCCTCGGCACTGAGAGTTGAAGAATGTTCAAATTTGGGTGAAATGCAGTGTTCATCACTGTCACTTTTTAGTCAGCTAACCTATCACAGTGGAGGAGGGGCGGGACTAATACTGAGTAACCGTCACACCCTGCTTATACTACGACTAAACAACAATAAAGAAGTTAATATTGTTTGTCTCTGAGGATTAATGTCTTTACCAGATGTTATTGCCGGACTAGCATTTTGTTACGTGTCTGGTGTATAAAATAGCGCACGACGAAGGAGTACAAACAAAGAGTTCCTTTTAATAATCTTCAGGGGCAAAAGGCACAACCAAACACAAATCCAAACGTAGGAGAAAAACGAAGAACTAATAGCAGACAAAAGACCAGGGGAGAACACAGGCTTTAAATACTAGAAACATAATCAAGGGGAAACAGAAACAGGTGTGTAGCTAATTAACTAATTACCATGGTGGCAAACTAGGTAGGATGACGGGGACATAGAAAACTAACTGAAAACAGATCATAACCGTGACAGTTCGCCCCCTCCCGGAACGGTGTGTCCTCGCACCGAAAAACATAGTCCAACAGAGGAGGGAGGGTGGGGGTTCAGGAGGTGGGCGTGGAGCAGGTGAAGGGCAGGCAATGGGAAAGGGGCAAAAAGAGTCCAAAAAATAAGTCCACGGGGGAGTAGATGGAGGGAGGAGCCCGGAGCAGGAGGAGCCAGGTGGAAATCCAGAGGCCAGCCAGGATGGTGGCCCACGGTGGAGTCGACGGTGGGAGGAGCCATGGTGGAGAAAGGACCGTCGACACCAGGGGGCCTACTGCCGGAGACTGAGTCGGTGGATGAGGAGCCCAGGATGGAGCCGAGCAGACGGAGAGCCAGGGTGACATCGAGGATCCGGAGGGCCTAGGCGGAGCCAGCGGCTCAGGCGACTGAGGCGGAGGCGGGGATCCGGAATGCCACGGCGGAGCTGGAGTGACGGAGGACGAAGGTGAAGCTGAAGGGAAGGAGGAGCCTGACAGAGCCGGAGGGACAGAGTGACGAGGCGAAGCCAGAGGAGTGGAGTCCCGAGGCGGCGGATGGTCGACGACTGACCAAGGCGGAGCCGGAGGGACGAGGGAGCCCGGTGGAGCCAGTGGGATGACGGGCCACGGTGGAGACGAGGGAGCTAGGAGCCCAGGCGGAGCTGATGGGTCGAAGGACCGAGGTGGAGTCCAGGGCTCGGAGGCGGGAGGTGGAGACAGGGGATCCTCACGCCTGGGCGGAGCTGGAGGCTGGAAGTCCCGAAGCGACGGATCAGCGCGCCCAGCTGGCGCTGACTGAGGGTGAGCTGAGGGACTGACAGGCACCAGCGGAGATGGAGCTGAGGAACTGGCTGGTTTGAGAGGAGGCGGGAGAGGGAGGCTGGGAGGGAACACAGGAGGACATGAGCTGGGCGGAACCAGCGGAGACACAGGAGATTCAGGGCTGGACGGAACCAGCGGAGACACAGGAGATTCAGGAGCACAGGGTAATACTTCTCCAAACCAGTCTATTAGGTCCATTTCAAAGATGTCCTTTAGTTCCTCATAACTCCCAGAAACCAGTTGCAGCTCACCCTCAGTTGCGGGAGTGTGGGCGGGGCTTCCCTCCAAGCCCTCGAACACCACCAAAACTCCCTCAGGGACGGGCGATGTTGCCGGCTCACGCACTTGGTCAGACGATGATTGTGGCTCTGGCTCCGTGGCGATGATCGGCTCAGTCGCGGGTTTGCGCGCTGGCTCACGTGTCGCGGTAGGCTCAGGCTCTCCGTCTGCGGTGGGCTCAGGCATTAGCTCTGTGCAGCAGGATGATGGCTGACTGGTCTCTGGTTCGGGAGTGGGGCTGGAGATGTCTTCCTCGGCAGGGCAGACGGAGAAACACAGTCCATTACTCTCCAACACCCACTCCACAAAAGCGGCGAAATCCTCCTTTGGACCGTTCGCTGGCAGGCGTGCCTTACACCGCTCGCTCAGGCTGGTGATGTAGAAGACGCAGAGCGAGCGATCCGGGAAGTGTGTAAGGCACGCCAGATCGAGAAAGTCCCTGGTGTGGTCTTCCAGCGAACGGTCCTGTTGCTCCAGGCACAGGAGTTGGACGGCAGGCAAGTCCATTCCGGGAGAGGAGCGAAAAAAATAAAAAAAATAAACAGAAAGAAAAACGCCGCTAAATTACTCACTTGAGGGTCTGCTATTCTGTTACGTGTCTGGTGTATAAAATAGCGCACGACGAAGGAGTACAAACAAAGAGTTCCTTTTAATAATCTTCAGGGGCAAAAGGCACAACCAAACACAAATCCAAACGTAGGAGAAAAACGAAGAACTAATAGCAGACAAAAGACCAGGGGAGAACACAGGCTTTAAATACTAGAAACATAATCAAGGGGAAACAGAAACAGGTGTGTAGCTAATTAACTAATTACCATGGTGGCAAACTAGGTAGGATGACGGGGACATAGAAAACTAACTGAAAACAGATCATAACCGTGACACATTTATTGTTAAGAAAAATAATGCTTGGAGAAATATTTTATTCGTGACGCATCTGACGTATTACTTCAGCGGATATTCCATATCATAGCAACCACAGCATCTCAATGGAAAAAAAAAAAAAAAAAGATCAAAAAAATGTTTTTTTTTTCAGCAGAGCGCATGGCGTTTTCAGCAGGCTAAAAATACTTTGGTGGACACGCAGCCTAAATGACGACTGCTATGTTCATTATTACATCCAACAACAAAACACCTCAATTGCTTAGGAGACATTCTCGAAACAATGGTGGACTGTTTACAGCTCACTCAGGGTGGGTCTATGCTGAAATGCCGTAAACAGACATGGCAGGGGCATGGGCAAAGTTAAGAATCTGTGAATGGCTTGCTCTGAGAAAGTACTTATGATTTAAGCACTGGGTGGATTTTTATCATTATAGGGTGGTTGTGTTTTATTTATTTATTTTCCTATACTTCTACTTCTGTATATAGTACATTATTTAATTTTCAGTTTTTTTTTCTTTATTAGTGTTATATTCCATCTCTTCTGTTTTATTCCTATGTATGTCTGCACTATCATGTATGTTTGTACTTTCTTATGCACTGGAAGCTCCTGTCGTTAAGTCAAATTCCTTGTGTGTTTAAACATAATAAAGCTCTTTCTGACTTTTGACACTGCCAAGACACATTTCAGTTTAAACAACATGTAAAAGTGAATTTTGCATCCGATGACCCCTTTAATAATAGGCATGCTAATAAGCACTATTTAATAGTGATAATTGGTTCCTATACTAAAGTGTTACCACAAAGACAATTTTTGCACAGTTCCTTGACATCTGTAGCAACTCATAATGTAATAACTGCACATAATGTAAAAACTGCACATAATGTAATAAGTACTACATTGTCATTGCAATAAAATGTTCATAATGTAATAATTTTCTCAAAACGCAAAAACTTGAGCTCATAATGTAATAATAATTGTTCAATGTAAAAACATTTTTTTGACAATGTAATATGTTATTGTATGAGAAATTTATTACATTATGGAAACACTGTGGCAACTTATAATGTAATCGCAGTTCATAAGGTAATACCAGAAGATAATTTAAAATTATGTTTCAAATATAATAATTATCGTTCAATATTATAAATTTGAGCTCAAAATGTAATTATAGATTTATGTAAAATAAGTTATTACATTAAAAGAAAATAATGCTTATTAGGCTACATTGTGAACTTTTATTATTTATTAAAAACTTACTAATTTTTGTGATTTATGACGTGCTTCATCATTTTTATCCACTTTGACCCAGAAGCACATTTTAAGTTTTATGCACCAAATTAAAAAATAAAGTTTCCGCTCTGTAATTTTATGTATATACAGTGGGTACGGAAAGTCTTCAGACCCCCTTAAATTTTTCACTGTTTGTTATATTGCAGCCATTTGCTAAAATCATTTAAGTTCATTTTTTTTCCTCATTAATGTAAACACAGCACCCCATATTGACAGAAAAACACAGAATTGTTGACATTTTTGCAGATTTATTAAAAAAGAAAAACTGAAATATCACATTGTCCTAAGTATTCAGACCCTTTGCTGTGACACTCATATATTTAACTCAGGTGCTGTCCATTTCTTCTGATCATCCTTGAGATGGTTCTACACTTTCATTTGAGTCCATCTGTGTTTGATTATACTGATTGGACTTGATTAGGAAAGCCACACACCTGTCTATATAAGACCTTACAGCTCACAGTGCATGTCAGAGCAAATGAGAATCATGAGGTCAAAGGAACTGCCTGAAGAGCTCAGAGACAGAATTGTGGCAAGGCACAGATCTGGCCAAGGTTACAAAAAATTTCTGCTGCACTTAAGGTTCCTAAGAGCACAGTGGCCTCCATAATCCTTAAATGGAAGACGTTTGGGACGACCAGAACCCTTCCTAGAGCTGGCCGTCTGGCCAAACTGAGCTATCGGGGGAGAAGAGCCTTGGTGAGAGAGGTAAAGAAGAACCCAAAGATCACTGTGGCTGAGCTCCAGAGATGCAGTCGGGAGATGGGAGAAAGTTGTAGAAAGTCAACCATCACTCCAGCCCTCCACCAGTCGGGGCTTTATGGCAGAGTGGCCCGACGGAAGCCTCTCCTCAGTGCAAGACACATGAAAGCCCGCATGAAGGACTCCAAGATGGTGAGAAATAAGATTCTCTGGTCTGATGAGACCAAGATAGAACTTTTTGGCCTTAATTCTAAGCGGTATGTGTGGAGAAAACCAGGCACTGCTCATCACCTGTCCAATACAGTCCCAACAGTGAAGCATGGTGGTGGCAGCATCATGCTGTGGGGGTGTTTTTCAGTTGCAGGGACAGGACGACTGGTTGCAATCGAGGGAAAGATGAATGAGGCCAAGTACAGGGATATCCTGGACGAAAACCTTCTCCAGAGTGCTCAGGACCTCAGACTGGGCCGAAGGTTTACCTTCCAACAAGACAATGACCCTAAGCACACAGCTAAAATAATGAAGGAGTGGCTTCACAACAACTCCGTGACTGTTCTTGAATGGCCCAGCCAGAGCCCTGACTTAAACCCAATTGAGCATCTCTGGAGAGACCTAAAAATGGCTGTCCACCAACGTTTACCATCCAACCTGACAGAACTGGAGAGGATCTGCAAGGAGGAATGGCAGAGGATCCCCAAATCCAGGTGTGGAAAAACTTGTTGCATCTTTCCCAAAAAGACTCATGACTGTATTAGATCAAAAGCGTGCTTCTACTAAATACTGAGCAAAGGGTCTGAATACTTAGGACCATGTGATATTTCAGTTTTTCTTTTTTAATAAATCTGCAAAAATGTCAACAATTCTGTGTTTTTCTATCAATATGGGGTGCTGTGTGTACATTAATGAGGAAAAAAAATGAACTTAAATAGCAAATGGCTGCAATATAACAAAGAGTGAAAAATTTAAGGGGGTCTGAATATTTTCCGTACCCACTGTATATATATATATACACACACACACAACCTGTAACTGGAAGGTTTGTAAAACATTTACAACTGATGAGTATTTTACACTTTAGTTTAGGGGATGCAGAAAGTGTTGTAAATGCCTTGTGTATATACCTACAGATAATTTACTAATGGTTTGATAATCATTTGTTCATGATTAACAAATGTTTATTGAGAGGATAGTACAATGTTGATATTTCAATGATTTATAAGTTATTAATAATATATTAACTAGTAACTTATTAACCATTTACTAAGGATGTGTTTGATTATTTCATGATATGCTATTTTTTTAAGATGACTTAAGACAAATTTGTAAATCGTTAGCATATTACTTAATAATAATTTGTGAATGTATAGTTATGTTTTGTAAATGATTAGTTCATCATTATTTAATCACTTGTAAATTATTTATAACTTAATCTACAAAACATAGATAAAAATATTAACATATCACTTATTAATCATTTATGAACACAAAGTCATGTTTTGTAAATGATTTGTTCATCATTAACTAATCACTTATAAATGACTTACAACTAAACGTTATTAAGTGTTACCGAGATATGTTGTGGCAAAGCGAATAAAATGCAAAAACTGTATTACTTCTGAAAAAGATTTTTTGTTTTATCTTCTCAGAAAAGTAATAATTTTGATATATGTTGTGGAAAAGCAAATTAACAGAAAAAAAAAAAAAAAACATTTCGCAAAAAAAAAAAAAAAAAAAAACTGACAAAGTCTTTTTTTTTTTTCAATTGAGAAATAAATGCCCAATGTTACATATCATATATATGTAACATTACAGATCTTTCACAAGGAAGGTTTGTATTTCAAAAACAACTGCAGAAACATGTTATAAGTGGTCCATTTGGTCTGTTTTATATGCCCCATAATTTTCCTTTAAGGAGAAATTGGTCCGGGTTCTTAGACAAGATAAGAAGTTGAACCCTCTTGGACTCAACCTAAAAAAAACGGGAAACCTATTTTGCTTGGATCACAGGTGATAGCTATATCCCTGCTGTAGCCCGTGTGCACCCTCAGATGGCTATCGATGGAATTGCCTCTCGGCTTACTGAAGGCTCCATCTTGAGATTTGATCAAGTTTTTCAAAGTCAGAGAAGCCGCCTTTAGATCATCTATCATAGGAATGTAGCACTCCTCAGGAGTGCCGGGAGAGACGGAGAAAATGTGAGGAGCAGAGTCTCAGTTGAAGACTGAGATGTTTGTTGCATTTAAATTAACCGTTGATCCAGAATTAACTTTTCCTTGCTCTCTAGAATACTGCATGCTGGTTGGTAAATCATGGCATACCGTGGTCAGATATTTCCTATAATAGCCATCGATCTTGGCATCGCAATAATTCAAAACGTTCACCTGGGCAACAGAAAACCACGTTACTTTCATGTCTCTCATCAGTGGTGGTTTTTAGGCATGGGCGAACCGGGCAGCCCGCATTTTTTCATGACACGTGGGGGGCGGCACAAGCACTTGGAGAAAAAAAAAAAAAAAATCATCTGCCCGCTAAGCGGTTTTCTATTATCTATCATATAACTGTGTGGGGGAATTGGCAAATTGGCGCCCCTGCTTGCTGAGAAGGTGCAGTGCACAGAAGCTGTGTGAGAAATGGAAAGGAGAGGGAGACGCGGCCGCGGGGGACAGTTCACCTCTCCCAAATGAAGCGGACAAGGAGGGGGACTTGACTTTCTTCCAAATAACGCTAATTTTATATTATTGTTGTTCTCTGCTCTTGTTACATTCCGATTGTACATATTTTTTGCCACTTTTATGTATAGGGGAGCGCGGGGCACAAAGTAACGCGGGGTTAGTTGTAACACACGTGGTTTGAATATTTACACACATGCTAGCATAACCAAATTTACAGTATTTACTAGTTACCATATAAACATTATATAGAGAAAAAAGTGCGCCAAAATTCAAAAGTCTTTTGAAGATATCGCTGAACATTTATTTTACCATAGTAAAATTAGCACAATTATATTTCTGGCTTAAGTAAATTTTTCATCTCAGTTTTTATTACTCATTTAAAATGAGACAAATCTGCTATTATTTTAATCTCCAATCTGTTGTTTATCAGTTTAGACTGTTTTTTTTTTTTTTTTTTTTTTTTTTTAATGCTTTGATAACTAGCAGAAGACAATAACCGGTTTTAAATTCCAGTTGTGCAGATGGGGTATGTTGTTACAATGTGCCCTGCCGTGCTATTCCATGACATTAGCGATGTAATTCACACTATTTACTTTAATACATTTTAATGAGAAACGACGAGAAACAGGTGAATAAAGACTGACAGTCAGTGTTTAATGTTCAGAAATTATTATTTCAAGACATGTAAAGCATTTTGGCTTGTTTATGTGGGCCGTCCCAAGCCTGGTTGCAATGTGTTCATTGTCAAACTCAAAAATCAGATTATTTTTAATTCTTAAAAAACGCCATTATTTTTTATTTAAAATAAATAATTATTTTATTTTATTGACAAAATATTTTAGTTTGTCTTGTATATATATATTTTTTTCATGAGATCAGATAACATTTTAAGCTGTCATATGGTCATGTTACAACGTGCCCCTCACATGTTACAATGTACCCCACCTACGGGGCATGTTGTCACATTTCACTTCCAATTCTTGAGGGCAAATAAAGAAAAACGTATACACTGTAAATATGAAACAAAGCGGCATATTTGTACTAGACAAGTGTGCAATTACTATGGGTAAAAAAAATATACTCTCAACCCCATGTGGATTTACACAATTTGAGAAAGTCAAAAAGTGTTACTTTGTGCCCCGCTCTCCCCTATAGAGTATATTTATTTAAGTTCTGATAACTTATACTGTTTTGTGCAGAATTGTGTTTTTCAAATGTTCTGTTGAAGGATTTGTGCAATTGAGAAATATAAGCTTATCTTACACTTAAGACAAGCTTATATGGGGGCGCTCAGAGGGGGTCTCGCCCGGAGAGTAATTCAATGTAGAACCGCCACTGTCTCTCATATTTCACCCCACATCCTTTTTTTACAAGCGTAACTGGAGTCAATCCCTTTAATTCAATCTAGGATTAATGGCAATGTGGAGATATTTCTGCAAAATGATAACTTGTGTTTCACAGGACATGTTTATGAGCATTCCACATGCTCATCCACATCGCAAACGCAATGCTGTATCAGGTAAGCTAAAAGCAGTTTGAGGACATAGCATAGTATTTTGCAAGGAACTGTGTGTGAATAAGTGTTCATTAATTGATAATCTGTCCCTGTAATCATAATTTATGTGAAAAGTATTAAAAGTTGTTGTTTTACTGCCACTTATGGTCATTTCAGCTGAAAAATGCAGTGAATAGTATGTATAGGTACATGTTTTGAGTTTTGAAAAATATAGGGAGAGGCACTTTTTTTTCCCAGTGAGCCTAGGTTGCTTTAATTATCCAGGTGAATAAACATGAGGGATTCATCTGATCTGACCTATATGCAGTAGATGAGTGAGGCTTCATTAATGCTTCCCCAAAGTACCATCACCACCTATCACTGTTAGATCTCATAGATTTTCTATAGAGGTCATTTCACTTTGGACTGTGGTGATCCATCTGAGGCTACCTATGGAAGTGCTAAATCAAAGGATTGCAGAACACGCATTTATATGGACATTTCGACTGTGAACATATTTTGCAAAGTCAACAGAGCTCTGCAGGGCTTTTTAAAAACCTCACCAGAGTACAATCTTCTTACTGCCATTCTTGATCATAAGGATTGGAATTAGACAGACCATCAGCTGCACAGTGATTTAAGGTCGTTTTTCAAACCTAATGCAAATTATTGCTGACTGACCAAGTTCCAGCCAGCAGGTGAGTGTTGTCTCACTTCAGTTTCTCAAACACCAGAAAGCAATCGTGTGGTCTATGAGTGACAAGGCTGCTGATGAGACACAATGTCCTGCTATTGTTCGGATGTGACAGGTCAGTTGAATGGCAGTCACCCATTCTCTGGTGGAAAGAACAATTGACTGAGGTGTCTGCTCACCAAAGACATGTACGATAAGGTCTTTCTCCTCTTTCGATCTAAGATGGAATGATCAAGATCCTATAAAATTCTGTGGGTGGCAAATTTATGGCTCTCTCACCACACCACAGGCTGCTTTATTGAATCAGGGCACAGGGAGATTGAATAGCCTTGTTTTCAAGGAACAACATTAAAGAGGAGTGTCCACTTCAAGGTCTTAATAGATTCCTCCACACACTAGGGGGTGTAACTCAGTGGGTGTCAACTAAATGCATTCATCTTTTTGTTTCATTTGTTTCTCAGTCATCACGCATTCAGTGTGATTCTCATCTTGCCCTGGTGAATAGATCAAGTGTGCTAATCCACCAAGTGTGCTACTGATATGGATCATACAAACAATGCTATAATGAATGTTTCATTTGGCTTTACTATTAAATTCTCAGCCCCTAAAGACATATAGAGACATAAAGACATATAAATCTTTTGTAATATTTTAAATGTCTTTACTGTCACATTATATTAATTTAATGCTTTTTCACAGAATAAAGGTTTCAATTTCTTTAAAAAGAAATCTTAGTGACCCTAAACCCTGGTAGTGTATACTATATATTCTATATATGAGAGTGTGTTAGTTAATCAAAATTATTGATAGTAAGGTGGTTGTCTGTAGTCGTTATGTTTAGGTATAAGGTTAAAGAATCTAGAATATGGTCATGCAGAATAAGGTATTAATATGTGCTTTATAAGTACTAATAAACAGACAATATGCTAGTAATATTCATGCTAATTAGCAAAAAAAAAAAAAAGGTAACTGAATACAAATTTTATATATATTTAAATGTCATGGAAAATCATTGCATTGTTTTGTCAGTAGCAACTGAAAAGCTAGCGACAAACGCACTGTAAGAGACCACTTGAACTGCGAAACTGCTTTCTCCCGCTGAACAATAAAGAAAACAAGTCATCATGCCCTTTGGGCCAGAAATTATAATCATCATAACAGCTACTCTTTGAATGTCACTCTTACTGTTTACTTTACATCGATGCTGCCTGAGTGGCCACTGTAAACCTCAGGGTTTAAAACTGCTTGGTGCTTTTATAGCTAGGGTTGAGAGAGGTTTAGATTGGTTTCAGAAGGGAACAGGGAACAGTTAAAGCTACTACTTCAGAATATACTGCATCAAAGTATTTACAGTTGCCTGGCTGATAAACAAAGAGTGTACACATTACAAGACTTCAGTATACTTTCAGTCTTGGAGTAATTGGACAACATCAGGAAGATCATGCCTTAGGCTGGACTATTGAGATGCTCTTCTGGATGAACTTCCATGTGCAATCAAACCTCTACAAAATAATTTAGAATGCAGCAGCACGACTGGTCTTCACTGAGCCCCAGAGAGCACATCTCACACCTCTGTTTATCTCTGCACTGGATACCAGTTACGGCTCCACATCAAGTTCAAGACGCCGATACTTGCATATAGAACTGCACCCTGCTACCTCCACTCACCCTTACCAGTCTACATCCCCTCCAGAAGCCTGAAGTTGGTAAGTGAGCGACGCCCCATGTACCATCACAGAGAGGCACAAAATCACTTTCTAGAACATTTTTGTTCATTGTACCTTGCTGGTGGAATGATCTTCCCATTCTTGACCGCCTAATCCCTGACAATATTTAAGAAACTGTTAAAAACAATCAAAAACAAAAACAATTCTTCTCCTTCCTCCTTTAAAAATTAATTTTCTTCTTCTGTGCTTTCACTATTCCTTAATCCCATTCATGTTCTAGCTTGTACTTTCTATATGATTTCTGAGTCTTTATATTACTAGCACTTCTCATGTTTATTGCCTCTTTATGATGAATCACTTCTTGTATTCTTCATTTGTAAGTCACTTTGGATAAAAGTGTCTGCTAAATTAATAAATGTGAATATAAAATATAATGACTTATAATGTGTCCTTTCCTTTCATTGTGCACATTTAAAATAAATAAATAAATAAAATAAAATAAAATCTTTTCCCCATTTTTAAATGTCAGTTTTTTTAAACCCTCCGAGCAATATACAGAATAACATGCTTCACAAGTATACTGCATATTTTTATTCATGAACAAATCAGTGTTTCTTGTTTTTTTTTTTTTGTTTTTTTGTTTGTTTTCATGAATTGAGTGAATGATTCAAAGACTGACTTAATTATTATTATTAAATAAGTCACTTAGTGTCACCTACTTACTTGTGTAACAGTATAACCTTCAGAAAATGCCAGTTAACTAATCTGAACAAACATACACATATTACATAAAAGATACACATTATTATTATTATTATTATTATTATTATTCATAATAATAATAAATAATTATATGAATTATAGGTATCTGGTATATAGAAACTGAGATAAAATTACAACTAAAATAGGCATTGGATTTACTTTTTTGTATGCATTAGATATACTTTCTTTTAACCCTGCTAAAACCAGATTCTATCTGAATGCTGAAGCAGATCATTTTGTCACAGATACAAATAAATAATTATTTTGCATAATTTTTAATTACTTTTATAATTTTAATGTAGTTTATGTTGAAAAAAAAGAAAAGAAAAAAACTTGTGGTGTGACAGCCTCAATGGGCTCACAGAGAATCTTTTCTCAAGGTTCTTCTGGTTGGTCTCATCACAAAGGGTTAACTGCTTCCTCCCTCGGGAGTCTCCCACCAGCTTTGATCCACATTTCAAAGGCATTCTGACCTACCCCAGCTCCTCTTGTCTATATCTATTTTTATTTATTTATTTTTATTTTTATTGATTTTTTTTTTTTTTAAGTTTTTCATAATGCATTATCTTTTTTGGAGGTACAAACAAAGACTTGATCAATGGAATTGTATTCTGCAAGAGACAAAAAGGCATTGTGCTTTACCCTCTGTGCTTCTGTTTGTCTGTAGAGACACAGAGACAGGCTAACGGCCCCGCTTGCTAATGTTGGCCTGTGATAGAACAAAAGAAGTCGGTTGCATCACTCTCTTATTTTTGACTAGAGAGAGAGCGCAAGAGCACATCATTATAGTAACATCTAAGAGAAAAGACCTCAGAGTACACAAGCATAAAAATAAGGTTAACTTTTAAAGAAGGTGTTACATAATGGTAATATTAGCTTAATATAAGGTTAAATCAGTAGTTCACTCAGAATTTTTTTTTTTTTTTTTTTTTGGTCATTTATTCACTCTCATACCTTTCCAAACTTGTATGACTTTTTCTCTATTGAATATTTGGCCTACTATTTTTCAGTAATAAAAATGAATCATGACTGGTGCTGTCAAACTTTAAAAAGAATGCAAAAAAACAGCAGTTTGTCTGAGAAACAGATTCAGATTTAAATTGGTTTTCATCAATAATGTGTATATCCACCAGTTAAGTAGTAGCAATGTTTGATAATGGATATTTAATTTGTATTTGGCTGAAAAAAAAGGTAAATTTACTTGAGAATCAAAATATAGAAAATATTTTAGAAAATATATATTTAATTAAAATCTTTTCTTAACCCATAGTGGTCTACCAATATAGATTTTTTTGATGGTAGATGCTGATATCTTAGAGAATATATTGTCTGATAATTGCTGATATATTGTCAATATATGTGATATTACATTATTTAATTTGAAGATAGTAAAACACATACAAATTTATATTTACTAAATTAGAAAATTAGAAATAAATAATTTAAAAATAAATTATATGGAAAAATAAATTGAATTTGTTAAAAAAAAACAAAAAAAACAAGCAGTTGGTCATGTCTCTTTTCAAATATAATATGAGTCTTTAAGTGTCTCTGTAAGGAAGTATTATTATAGGTCATCTTGGGCCTATTATTATTGGTCAATATGGGCATCCCCTGGCCAATTAATTACTAATATCTTAATATCTTAACAAAACTTTGACAAATCAAAATTATTTTGCAACGAGTATCTGGGGATGACGTGTGCTGAGTTTAATGTAAATCAGTTGAACGGCCTAGGAGGAGCTTGAAAAAGTTGGGGTTACAGCACCATAAATTTTGCGTCTGAAATGGACACTCCTACAAATGCATATGCAATAAGGTCAGCTACAAAAATGAGTCCATGCCAAATTTTCACTGCACATCTTTAGTAAATAACAAGATTTTTAAATGCCAAAAGAGTGTTTGCGCTGGCGCAAGCTGTTAGTAAATCTGGTCACCAAGTTTGTTGATTGTGTGTTTCCAGAGACAGAACTCTCCTGTAAATTTCCAATTCGCATGGACCAACTGTTATACTCAGAGTACACGTTTTTATGCAGTCTACAAATACATATTTCAGAACACCTCACAGCTGGATTTGCTAAAGTTTATGAAATTAAATGTTTATTAGATATTCAGTCTTCTTTAAATTATAGATGAGAAAGTCCCATAATGTTTGCCTTTCTATTATTAAAAGTAGAAAAGCAAATACTATAATGCTTTTCATTGACCATTTACTTTCTTTTTGTTTAACAGTTCTGTCCAATAATTTATCAGACAGAACTGTTCAACAGAGACAGTAAACGAATGAAGGTGGATAATAGGAGTTCCAACCGCTCAGGCAATGGTGTTCTCAGCACCATCAAAAGAAAAAAAACAAAACAAAAAAAATCCCGCTTTCAACACATTAGCCAAATAGAAAGAAAAAAATCGAGTGATGCCAATAATTAAAAATATCAAATATTGGCCAAAATATTTTTTTCTTGTTTTAATCATGACACAATTTCCAGGTTTAAAAAGGGGTCTGAATGATTTTATCAAAAAATGTTCTCTGCATCACTCCATTCAATGGCAGATTAAATGTTGGTCTGTTTGTCATACAAAGATGTATAGCTTCGTAAGACTTGAAATGTACCACACAAGTCATGTGGACTACTGTTACGATACTTTTATGGTGTTTTTGCATCCTTTTTGAAACTGGGAACCAAAAATCCAGTTATCATTTATTGCCATTGTATGATAAACAGAAACTAGTTCATTATTCAACATTTCTCCTTTTGTGATCGACAAAATAAAGAAAGACTGAATTTAACAGATTTAAGGTTGTGTAAATGATTGAATTTTTAGTTTTGGATTAGCTATCACTTTAACATGTGACTACGTTAGGCTGTTCTGTGGTTTAGCATAATAAATTTAGCATGGCATGACCTGGAATTCTAGTCTCCATGTAAAACGGATTCAGTGGACTATCATTAAAGTGGAGCCTCGTTGAGTATCAGGCTGATATTTTCTTTGCTCTTTAAATCTCAAAAGCTACTTAACAAGCCACTAACAGCCTATTACAGTGCCCTTAGTGTAAAGACACATTAATGAAATGTCCTGCCCAACACTAATGGATACTATACTCTGCAGTGCTTCATTACAATATCATAGAAACTCTTATAATCTGCCTATTGTTCTCAGGTTAAATTAATTACTTTACGTTTTTATAAAACAATAAGTGAGTTTATTGGTAATATTTTGTAATATGGGTACATTAATAATCGTATTAATACCTGAATTAATATTTACTTCAACATGAACAAATTTTACTCATTCTTGAATAATCCAGGCCTTCACTAATCATTAGTTCATGTTGAAGTATTAAAGAGATAGATCACCAAAAATGAAAATTCTGGTTGGTAGAACATGGTAGTTAAGTTGCTGTCTATGCAGGGTCAGAAAGCTGTCGGATTTCATAAAAATTATCGGTAACACTTTCTATGAAGCCCATATTTATAATATATTATAAGGGTATTCTTAAGGCATTATAATGAATGCATAATGCATTATAAAAAACCTTATAATGTGTTATATTGTCTTATAAATAATCATAACAACAATTATAATACATTATAATGCTTACGCATTTGTGGTTATAACTTTTAAGATTATGATTATTTATAACACAATGAACACTATATTAAATCTACTTTTATATTGATAATGGACTATATATCTTGACATTATTTAAAATCCTTATAGTATCTTACTACAGTACATCTTGTAAGTGGTTAGGTGTGGAGTGTTATTTGAGTGTTCCCTGTGAGACTAATATTAATTTTGATGTGAGCTAGTTAATACTTTCAACTGAAAAAAAAAATAAATAAAAATGTTATGTTTATATGTTAGGTTATATTTTATTTTGATGGTCCCCTTAGTCTATTGACTATAAGCAACTTTGCAACTACATGTCAACTAACTCTCATTAGAGTATTAGTAGACTTAGGTTAAGGTTAATGTAGGTAGAATGTTGACGTACTTGCAAAGTTACGTATAGTCAGTTTGTCTGTTTGGGAGCCATCAAAATAAAGTGTTAGCATATATTTAGCAGACATACTACTAATACTCCAATCCAATGACTGCTAGTTGACATGTAGTTGCAGAGTTACTTATCAACAGCTGTCTAAAGGGTACCATCAAAATAATCAAACTGATATTAAAATAGAAATAGTTCAAAGCAAATGTGTCATATTACACATTCATCTGATCTGATATCTGATCTTATGGCTGTTTGAGAGAAAACTATTATTACTATTATTATTACTATACTTATAATTGGTCATTGATGGCTTTAAGTAAAGTAGCATAAGAAAGATGGCAAGAAATGAGACTTATAATATATTATAACTATGAGAAATATAATCCATTGTACCTTAAGTGGATGCAACGTGTTCACTGTGTGTTATAAATCATCGTACTCTTAAAAGCTATAACCACTAAGTAAATATTATAATACGTTAAAACTGTTCTTATGAATATTCAGAAGACGATATAACATATTATAAGGTTTTTTATAATGCATTATGCATTCATTATAATGCCTTAAAATACCTTTATAATGCATTATAAATACGGGCTTCATAGAAAGTGTTACCAAATTATCTTAATTTGTGTTCTAAAAATGAACGAAGGTCTTACGGGTTTGGCACATCATGAGGGTGAGTAATTAATAACAGAATTTATTTTTTGGGTTAACTATCCCTTTACGGAATGGAATGGTTAATCAATGAGAACCTTTTTACCCGACAATGGAAAAGTGGAATAAGATATTTGATGATGTAAAGAAAGTTGTCAAACTCTTCAACTGCAATTTACAGCATTGTCAACCTCGACATGAACAATAATTCTGCACAATGTGGGAAAAGAAACAATTGTCACATGTAAACAGATGGTGTAAGCCATCTGATCATTTCCCTGAGGATTGTTTATTTGCACTGCATCTGGTCTGCCATTATAACAAACACCCTTGACACTCCATACACTTAATCTCACATACTGTAACTGTCATTGTGAAACTCAAATGCTACAGTGGGCTTCCTCATTTCCATTTAGCTCCCAAACAATTAATTACTTTTGTCTGGGGACTAAAATCTGTTACATTTCCCTTTTGCTCCCATGCCTGACCTTTTCATGCCGCTGCTGAGTGGGGTGTTTTTTTTTTTTTTTTTTTCTTTAGCGGCCATACTGCGAAAAAAGCTCTCAATGAAAAAGCACTAAAACCAGCAATGCTGTGCCTAAGCTCTTTAGATGCAAATTGGACCAATTCATTCCGAATAAAGTCAACAAGCTTCTTGAAAGAACAATTGTTTTGTATGCTTTTTCTATCTCTCAATCTGTCTTTTTCTCTTTCAGGCAAACTGAAAATGTGAAAATGGACAGAAGCTAATCAGGCTCTATTGAAAGTGCTGCATTTTCCTCTGCCTCTAAAACTAATATCTTAAGCAACTTCCTCTAGGGAAGTGGACACACTGTGTTTTTTACACAGAGAAATAGCTGGAATGACTGAAAAATTAAGGTAACACTTTACAAATCTTGTTTACAATGTAACTAAACAAATTTCATAGCATAGGAAACTTTCCAACCAATCAATCAATCAATCAATCAATCAATCAATCAATAAAATGAATCTTTTGTAAATTTGCATGTCTGAGTTCATAAAAGACAAGAGTTTTAGACAATGATATGAGATGTTTGGGTCTGTGAGTTCCTTCTAACATGGTTTCCACACACACACACACACACACACACAAAGTTTTAGATGTACATTAGGATATGGATGGTCTCAGTGCAACAAGGCATGGACATTTTTTGAATTCCTGAAATCTTTAAAGATGAGGAGAGACAGACCAAAATCGCTTCAGTGGTTTAGAGTAAAAGTTAGAAAAAATTATACAGATAACCTCAAGTGCTATATTGGCTAACATAGTCATTTGCCTCTATTTCACCCTCTTTGTTCTGTCCAAATTTCATTCTCAGCCTCTACCAGGTCAAGACCAATAAGTTTGAGCCAACCTCTTCCTGACTTAGGAGTCCAAAACACCCATTTAGCAATCAGATCTGGGTTAGAGGCTCTGTTCTTTAGCAGCACCTTTGAGACGTTACTTACTAATGAGATGAGAGGCTAGAAGCAGGACCTCCAGAGCAACCACTGTCCTGAAGGAACTGCCATCTGTGCTCCATGGGCTCCACATCTCATCATCAGACAGCCTGAGCAACTTCTTGTGGCACTGGTAAAGCTGGCATGGTTTTACCTCCTTGAAGCTTGTGCTGATGCCAGTATTAAAGGGATACTCCACCCCAAAATGAAAATTTTGTCATTAATCACTTACCCCCATGTAGTTCCAAACCCATAAAAGCTTTGTTTGTCTTCGGAACACAATTTAAGATATTTTGGATGAAAACCGGGAGGCTTGTGTCTGTCCCATTGACTGCCAAGTAAATTGCACTGTCAAGGTCCAGAAAAGTATGAAAAACATCGTAAAAATAGTCCATTTGCCATCAGTGGTTCAATCTGAATGTTATGAAGCGACGAGAATACTTTTTGTACGCAAAGAAAATAAAAATAACGACTAATACGAAATAATTTTCTATGCGTATTTACGCTTTGATTTGAACAAAAACAGTGCATCCTTGTGGCGTGGCTAATACAGAAGAGCATACATAGTGCGTTCAGTGGATATTCTCCAAAATGGCGCTACAGTGATTGTGGAGAGACACAGAGGAGACAAATTATTGAATAAAGTCGTTATTTTTATTTTCTTTGCGTACAAAAAGTATTCTCGTCGCTTCATAACATTCAGATTGAACCACTGATGGCAGATGGACTATTTTGACAATGTTTTTCATACTTTTCTGGACCTTGAAAGTGCAATTTACTTGGCAGTCAATGGGACAGTCACAAGCCTACCGGTTTTCATCTAAAATATCTTAAATTGTGTTCCAAAGACAAACGAAGCTTTTACGGGTTTGGAACGACATGGGGATAAGTGATTAATGACAAAATTTTCATTTTGGGGTGGAGTATCCCTTTAAAATTTATTGTATCAGTAACATACTGGAACAGAACAAAGCAGTTCTGGCATTATGCCTTTTGTGTTTTAAGAGGATTACAAGCAAGCAAGTTATTTTCTTATATTAGTATATCAGAATTCATACTGCCGTGTCCACAACATTCATTACTTCCATAGTTTTTACCTTATTAAAACAGAGCAGGGCTTTAAGAGGACCCATAACATATGAATCCTACTAAATAAGCTTCAAAAAGCTAATATCTGCTTACATAAATTAAATTAGTCATTTGTAAGTGCTATTAAAGGTTCAGCCATTGTGTCCAGAAAGTTTATGGGTATGTAAAGGCAGCACGTGAGCATTTCAAACTACTGCATTGATGACTCACTATAAAAAAGAGCTTTATGAGATGATGTGACTGCACTTCTTATCTAACCCTGTAGGGGAAGGCTTTAGAGACAGTTTTGAGTGTGTGGCAGCTACAGACTCAGTGTTATTTTCAGTTTATGGATGGGGTTGGGGTGCCACAGTGGCAGCTCATGTTTGTCGGCAGGTTGAAGATGGTGCTGCATTCTATTAACCCAAGTATGCCATTGCTTAATGTGTCAGGTCTAGCAAATGATGTTTTTATCCTCATGGGCCCTGGAAAAGCCTGCGGCTTTGGCACAGCATGTTGGATTTGTTCACTTTTTATTGTGTTGGAGTCATTCTTTTCCAGCTTACGTTAGCTTTTTACTGGGAGAAAAATTCAGAGTACAGTACTATACAGGAACAGGGGGACAAATGCAAGTAAAGTGCATAGGAAGAATTCACAAGCTATTGATTTAGATTCAGTTTTTTTTTTTATTTGTTTATTTATTTTTTTTATTTATTTATTTTTTTTTTTACATGATTACATATTATGGGCAGTGTTCAAATCTGACATCTCATATTTTTCAACTATTTGTATTAAAATAATTGACTCATCATTCATTCCAGCAATCAGCTCTACACAACTATCATCTGTTTTTGATTAACTAAGAAGCAGCAGTTCATAAGTAATTTTTTTTGGAAATTGAACTAAACTGGTCACATTGTGTGTTTCTGATTCAATAAAAAGAACTTTCTCATAATAGTAATTCATGTATGAATCAGACACTGGTCGTAGTACCTTTTTTTTTTTTAATTCACTGAAAAGAATCAGCTCATAACAGTGATTTGTTCATGAATTTAAAAAAAAAAAAAAACCTTAAGAGTAATTTGTTAATTGATGCTGTTTTTATTGACTAATGTGGTTGTGAATCACATGTAATAACCACTACAGAAGTTGAAGCACTATACAAATTTGTTTTCATGCAGCTACTGAAAATAAGCACAGATCATAAATATTCAAATCAAGGTTGTGATTATTCAGAAAATATTTTTTGATCCAACTCTGCTAGCAATATCAGATTTTGAATAAATTGTTCTTTTAAATCTGGTCTTTTCAATTAATCGGTTCATAAAACCATATAAACGATTCAATTACATATCATGAAGAAACATGCATGTGTCAGTGAAATGATCCTTGGCTTTACTAAAACAGGTAGGTCTGACTGAATGCTTGAAACTGCAAAACTTTCTAACTCTGAGCTCAAACTACTGACATGGAGGGCAGACCTCCGGGGAAAGGACAGGGACATCATCAAATCATGACTTGGTCATTTAGAGACTCTCAGTGCTTGAAGTGGAAAAAAAAAAAGAGCCGGTACTCCCCCTCCCTCCCTATTTTTGTAATGTATATTAAATAAATAAGTACTTTTTTAATTCACAATGTGTGTATAGTGCCACAATCAATCAATCAATAATTAAATAAAAGTTTTCAATACAAATTAGCACAAGTCAAGGTGAGATAACAAACAGGACCACAGGGAGACACCAAAGACCACTAAATTGCCTGCCTTTAGTACAGATCCATTCAGAATCGCTAAATCTCGGACCACCGCATAATCAGCGTTCATTATAAAACTCTATTGCTTTTAAGCCAAATACACGCTGAAAAGAATAATTTTACTGACATCTGGACGTAAGTCACTATTCTCTCCGCAATCGCTGATGAAATCGGCGCTGTTTTGAGCTTACTTGTTTGAATTCGTTCACTGGATCCTTAGACTTTCCAGGAGTTTACGGTTTAAAATGATGTGATTGCAAAAGCCTGCTTCTTTTCATTTTAAGATATGATTTTAGTTATAAAGTACTGATTCAAATTAGTAATCAATAATTAATTATTATTCTACTACTCCGCGCGCCTCCCCTGACATGCTCTCGCGCCCCACACAATGAGGGAGACAGACTCCGCTTGCGTTCATTCACGTGATTGGTCGAGATGAGAGGTGATCCCGCCTGGGTAGTGTGATTTATATAGTGTCCTTTCTAATCATATGGGATCATATAATCACCCAGACCCTGATGATTTTACTCTGAGAACCGGCAACATGTCAGAAGTCCCGGCCCACTTCAAGCACTGCTGATATTGTTTTCCCCCAAAGAGTTCAGTTAATTCTGGTGTCAGTATCGCTGCAGGCCAAGAAGAGCTGCAATGTGTATGTGTAAATGTCTGAGTTCTCTAAAGCTCACTGATTCATGCACACAGTTGACCCATGCCTCACACAAAACCCTTGTGGCAGGCTGTTGGTGGGACTGTTACAAAATGGCAGAGTTAGTCATGACACACATTTCCATAATAGCTTCAGAGGGTGTCAATGAGGCAGCGCTTGAATGAAAGCTTGCAGCACAAGCTAACTGTCAGGATTCTGGACTGTTTGTGTGTGTTTTGCTCCCCACGTGCTCCCTGTGTCCCAGTGTTTATGCCCATATTTGGTTATTTTCCTGTTCCTGTCCTCGTCAAGCCTAATTAGTTCATTCCCTGCACCTGTGTTTTAGTGATTACCTTGTGTATAATAGTTCCTGTCTGTGCATTTCTCCCCTGTCGGGTCTACTTTGTCATGTGTGTGTGTCTCCAGCCGTCTCCCTGTGGATTACCCCTGTTTTTTGGATTATATTAAAGACAATTGTTTGTGTTGACTTCCGCGTCTACGTTTTCCTTGCTCCTAGTTCCTCCTACGCAGCACAGTTGTGACGTTAACAGTTGTATTATTGATATAAATAGAGCTGCCAGAATCAGAGAATCTACAAAGAAAATTCCAGAATCTCATAACCATTGTTTTGAAAAAGAAAAATAAGGACACAAAAGGGCCAGTTTTAATAAGCAGAGCAAAGTAGCACGAGAGCGCAATTCCAAAACAGCGCCCATGGGCGTGGAAATTTCTGCGGGTGATCTACTAGCAACCGCGCAAATTAAAGAACGCAGACGCAACATCTCATTAACATATCGACCAATGCAATATACCAAGCGCAGCGCAAATTAGCGTAGTAGGAAATAAAGAAATAAAAAAGCCACAGTACATTGAAAAGAACCGGAGGCCAAAAAATGAAGGCTTGCAAGAAGTTTTGATAGACCTGGTATTGCGTGACTCCTAGTTGAGGGTTCCAAGACGTCTTTTATTTCCTGAAGCAAATTAAATATAACATTGTCTGGCAAACTATATGTTCGGATAATGTGTTCTTCTGGCATTCCAAATAAATTAATACGTGTGGAAAAAATTCTCTCCCTTCTACCACATGCTCTCTGTTCTCTGCTGTGCCTCTCCTAGCAACAATAGCAGCCATTTCAAATGCAAAATAGTTTAAGACATACTTTTTTTGGGCGTTAAATAATGGCACAAATACCAGTAATTTGATGAGTGCAAACGTAAGTAAATCTCATTGCATGATTCATTTGAATACTCTCCTCCCATAAATTTTGCGTCTGAAAAGGAAACTCCTACAAATGCATATTCAATAAGGTCAGGCGCAAAAATAACTGTGTCCACGCCTTTTCAGAGCTAATTTGTCACTGTGCGTCTTTAGTAAAACCTGACAGTACTATTTTAACACAAAAAGACGGTTTGCGCTGGTGCAAGCTGTTAGTAAAACTGGCTCAAACGCTTTTCTTTGTGTTTATGCATGGCAGTTATTTTTTCCGTCATCAGAGTCTTCTTGAGTTTTCTTGTACTTCTGTGGGATGCATAGAACAATTCTGCTTAAAAACCCCAGGTCTGAAAATCCAACATAATCATATACTATCTGTGAGTATTCTTAAGTAAAGTGTGTTTCCAGCATAAGTACACACACAAACACATAGGCCTACATATTGTTCATACAGAATTATTAGACCCTTTGGTAAATATGAGCAAAAAATAAAATAAAATAAATAAATAATAAATAAATAAATAAATAAAATAAAAATAAAAAACAAAAAAAACTTCAATTGAAGTAATACAATTGCAAATGAATGAATATGTATGTATACCGCATTTTTGAAATGTGAGGGTTGTACTCACTTTTGTGAGATACTGTATATATATACAGTATCTCACAAAAGTGAGTACACCCCTCACATTTAAAAAATGTTAGAATATCTTCTCAAGGGACAATACTACACAAATGAAACTTGGATATATTTTAGAGTAGTCAGTGTGCAGCTTGTATAGAAGTATAAATTTACTGTCCTCTAAATATAACCAGGGCTTGACATTAACACCGGCAAACCCGCCAAATGCGGGTGGATTTCAGCTGTGGCGGGTAACACAGTCACTCCCACTAGCCACTCTGGCGGGTTGAATTTTGTGTACAGTAACAGAGCTCGACATTAATGCTTGTCACAAGTGGATTTTTTTGAAGGGGCACGTGAAAAAAGAGAATTTTACTTGCCCGATCGGACAACTAACCTGATTAAAACATCTAATTAGGGAAGTATCGAAATTTCGGGGTGAATGATTCTGATTTTATTACATTCTGTGTAAACGGCGATTGATAATGGATAATCAGTAACAACAAGGTCGCGCCAGTTGAGGCTCACGCAGCCTGTCTATGTGAGAGAATCTCATGGAGAAATCAAAACAAATGAACGCAACACACATTTTGTTAATGAATGATTCGCGTTTTCGAATGTTGTATCATTTGAATCAATGATTCAATGGTCCATTCATAAAGACAGGCACTTGCTTCATTCTTGAATGAATCAGCTGTCGGAACGAATCGTTTGAAGGCATGCTTCAATGACTCATTAATTAAGATAGTCACTTGCTGCCACCTACTGGAGGTTTACTTTCATAGTAGCCTATCTTTGCATTTTTTCCAACATTTCATATTTGTATATTAAAAAATATATTTATTTTAAAACAATGAGCTCACAACATTATTTATGCTAATAATTATAATTTAGCATGCAGTGTAAATGAATTTGTGCTATATTTCAGCTACACTGAACCGTCTGTGTAATGCATCTGAATGCCGCTCCAATCACTTCTGTTTCTTCTGCAGTGGAAAAATCGGTTTTGTAGATATTGATTTCATAGGAATGGTAACAGCCCTATATTATCTTATTATATTAAGTGAAATTATTAATAAAATGTAAGAATTTGATATGAAAGATGATGCATGCATTTAATACGGTTAGGGAAAATGCCCTTTAAATAGGTCAAAAATGACCTGGAAATCAATTTAAATTCATTTTTGTATGCAGTATTAAGTCATATAAAATGTAATTTCCCAACAACAAAACTGTGGCCAGTGAAAATGCTGAGTGGCTAGTAAATTTGGAAAACCACTAGCCACAGTGGCCGGTGAGCAAAAAAGTTCATGTCAAGCCCTGAATATAACTCAACATATAGCCATTATCGTCCAAATAACTGGCAACAAAAATGAGTACACCCTAAGTGAACATGTCAAAACTGTGTCCAAAGTGTCAATATTTTGTAGGGGCACCATTGTTATCTAGCACTGCTTTAATCCTCCTGGGCATGGAATTCACCAGAGCTGTACACGTTGTTGCTGGCATCCTCGTCCAATCCTCCACAATGACATCACGGAGCTGCTGGATGTTAGACACATGGTGCTTCTCCACCTTCCGCTTGAGGATGCCCCACATGTGCTCAATAGGGTTCAGGTCTGGAGACATACTTGGCCACTCCATCACTTTCACCTTCAGCTTCATCAGCAAGGCAGTTGTCATCTTGGCGGTGTGTTTGGGGTCATTATTATGTTGGAAAAATGCCGTTCGACCCAGTTTCTGAAGGGAGGGCATCATGTTCTGCTTCAGAATGTCACAGTACAAGTTGGAATCCATGTTTCCCCCAATGAACCACAGCTCTCCAGTACCAGCAGCACTCATGCAGCCCCAGACCATGATGCTACCACCATCATGCTTGACTGTAGGTAAGACACAATTTTCTTGGTACTCCTCACCAGGGCATCACCACACATGCTGGACACCATCTGAGCCAAACAATTTTACCTTAGACTCATCAGACCACAGGACATGGTTCCAGTAATTCATGCTCTTCGCCAGGTTGTCTTCAGCAAACTGTTTGCAGGCTATTTTGTGAACCAACTGCAGAAGAGGCTTCCTTCTGGGACGACGGCCATGCAAACTGACTTGTTGCAGTGTGTGGCGTATGGTCTGAGCACTGACAAGCTGACCTTCCACTTCTGCAACCTCTAAAGCAATGCTGGCAGCACTCATGCGTCTGTGTTTTGAAGCCAGCTTCTGCACCTGACGCACACCACAAGGACTCAACTTCTTTGATTGACCCTTGCGAAGCCTGTTCCGAGTGGAACCCGTCACTGGCCACTGTACTGTAACTCAGTTTCAGGGTGTTACTGATCTTCTTATAGCCTAGGCCATCTTTGTGGAGAGCAACAATTCTAATTCTCAAATCCTCAGAGACTTCTTTGCCATGAGGGGCCATGTTGAACATCCAGTGACCAGTATGAGAGAATTGTACTCAAAGCACCAAATTTTAACTGCTCTAAAACAAGATACACAAATTTGTATGGTCCTGTCAAGCAGACAAAAACATGAACATGATGAATAGGACACGTGGCTTTGCATGGTTAAACGACGTATAGCTGTTTTCACGTAGGGTGTACTCACTTTTGTTGCCAGCTTTTTGACAAAAATGGCTGTATGTTGAGTTATTTTCAGAGGACAGTAAATCTTTACTGCTATACAAGTTGCACATTGACTACTCTAAAATATATCCAAGTTTCATTTCTATGGTATTGTCCCTTGAAAAGATATACTAAAATGATTGCCGAAATGTGAGGGGTGTACTCACTTTTGTGAGATACTGATATACAGGTGCATCTCAATAAATTAGAATGTCATGGAAAAGTTCATTTATTTCAGTAATTCAACTCAAATTGTGAAACTCGTGTATTAAATAAATTCAATGCACACAGACTGAAGTAGTTTAAGTCTTTGGTTCTTTTAATTGTGATGATTTTGGCACACATTTAACAAAAACCCACCAATTCACTCAACAAATTAGAATATGATGACATGCCAATCAGCTAATCAACTCAAAACACCTGCAAAGGTTTCCTGAGCCTTCAAAATGGTCTCTCAGCTTGGTTCACTAGGCTACACAATCATGGGGAAGACTGCTGATCTGACAGTTGTCCAGAAGACAATCATTGACACCCTTCACAAGGAGGGTAAGCCACAAACATTCATTGCCAAAGAAGCTGGCTGTTCACAGAGTGCTGTATCCAAGCATGTTAACAGAAAGTTGAGCGGAAGGAAAAAGTGTGGAAGAAAAATATGCACAACCACCCGAGAGAACCACAGCCTTATGAGGATTGTCAAGCAAAATCGATTCAAGAATTTGGGTGAACGTCACAAGGAATGGACTGAGGCTGGTGTCAAGGCATCAAGAGCCACCACACACAGACGTGTGAAGGAATTCGGTTACAGTTGTCGTATTCCTCTTGTTAAGCCACTCCTGAACCACAGACAATGTCAGAGGCGTCTTACCTGGGCTGAGGAGAAGAAGAACTGGACTGTTGCCCAGTGGTCCAAAGTCCTCTTTTCAGATGAGAGCAAGTTTTGTATTTCATTTGGAAACCAAGGTCCTAGATTATGGAGGAAGGGTGGAGAAGCTCATAGCCCAAGTTGCTTGAATTCCAGTGTTAAGTTTCCACAGTTTGTGATGTTTTGGGGTGCAATGTCATCTGCTGGTGTTGGTCCATTGTGTTTTTCGAAAACCAAAGTCGCTGCACCCGTTTACCAAGAAATTTTGGAGCACTTCATGCTTCCTTCTGCTGACCAGCTTTTTAAAGATGCTGATTTCATTTTCCAGCAGGATTTGGCACCTGCCCACACTGCCAAAAGCACCAAAAGTTGGTTAAATGACCATGGTGTTGGTGTGCTTGACTGGCCAACAAACTCACCAGACCTGAAACCCATAGAGAATCTATGAGGTAATCTCAAGAGGAAAATGAGAAACAAGAGACCAAAAAATGCTGAAGGCCACTGTCAAAGAAACCTGGGCTTCCATACCACCTCAGCAGTGCCACAAAATGATCACCTCCATGCCACGCCGAATTGAGGCAGTAATTAAAGCAAAAGGAGCCCCTACCAAGTATTGAGTACATATACAGTAAATGAACATACTTTCCAGAAGGCCAACAATTCACTAAAAATGTTATTTTATTGGTCTTATGAAGTATTCTAATTTGTTGAGATAGTGAATTGGTGGTTTTTTGTTAAATGTGAGCCAAAATCATCACAATTAAAAGAACAAAAGACTTAAACTACTTCAGTCTGTGTGCATTGAATTTATTTAATACACGAGTTTCACAATTTGAGCTGAATTACTGAAATAAATGAACATTTCCACGACATTCTAATTTATTGAGATGCACCTGTGTATGTATATATATATATATATATATATATATATATATATATGTGTGTGTGTGTGTGTGTGTGTGTATGAAGAGTTCAGATGCAAAAGCCTCTAAATACGTCTGACGTTTTTCTTTAAAATTAGCATTTCTTTCTGGCTACTATGTACTATGTATGATACTTCTGAATGGGTTGAAGCTGGGATTTAGTGCATTCGAAGAGAAAGTACTTGATGAACATATACTATGTGTGGAGAGCATTCACTCAGTATCATTATCTCATTTTTTAACAAGATGGCTTTTAGAGGCTTTTGCATTGGAACTCTTCATATATATATATATGTGTGTGTGTGTGTGTGTGTTTATGTATATATACACACACACACATACATAGATAGATAGATAGATAGATAGACAGACAGACAGACAGACATACAGAGTAACGTGGAGAGCGTGACAACAGAGTTGGAGGATCCAAATGCAAGGCTTTATTTATACACGCGGTCAAAACAGGCAGGGTCAAACACCAACAAACAGTACAATCCAGGCAGAGGCAAAAGAGTATTCCAATAAACAGGCAAGGATCAGGGCAGGTGGCAAAGATCAAGAAACTAGGAAACAGTACAGGGTCAAAACTCAGGGAAACAAGGAAACACGAAAAGGAAAACACGGGAACGAGGTACTAGGAAATGGCTATTCGCTAATCAGCCCCCAATGAGAACAAGACACATGCAATCAAGGAACCAATCAGAACATGACACATGCAAACTAGGAACCAATCAGAACATAACACACAGACAGGGATAGCACATGACATGAACACATGAGGGGCAAGGGACACATGGGAAATAGAGTCCAGAAACAAATGGCAAGAGTCCTAGGTGGAGTGCCCTCTAATGGAGTTCATGGGCACTCCAGCTGGCAATCGTGACAGGGTTCTTGTTATTGCTTCTTATACCATTTGAATAGTTTAAAAACACTTGAATGAATGACAGCCTGATCATATACTGTATCCCTAGCCAAAGGATACCAGCAAAAATGAATGTCATGTTAATTGCGTTAAATATTTTTACAAATGATATTATTTAACGGAATTATACTGCATAAATTAAAATTTATTTATATATAGTAAAATGAATTAATTATGTGTTTAACAGTATATATTCAGCCCTATTGAATGTAGTCACATAATTTTAAATGTTTTTTTTTTACTTTTTTTTATTATTCATTTTATTTATTATTCCACTATGAGATTGTGAGTACTGAATTAGTCATTTAGCTTTTATAAGTCTTCAGAATATTCTTGAAGATTTGTATACAAACAATTTGTATGCTGTAAGTTGACCTTGTCATTTTCAGTGCTGTTAATACAGTGATAAGTGTCTATCCAAACATACATACAAAATATACAAGAGTAAACTTTAAAAAATGAACACTGTGGATATATTCCTGGAATATATAAACTTACTGTTTGACCAGGGAGGCTGAGATCTCAGAGATGGACCGCAGAGACTTGTCAAAATATCATAAAATCACTCCTGAGAGGTAAAACATGCCTCATTAGTCCTGAAATGGGCATGCACTGACAAATAGCTTTGAAATGAAGACATTAAGACTTCTGCATGGTACTATATTAATCAAATTAATATAATAATGTTAATTACATTTTGTCTAGACATTGAATATTGTGTGAAAAGAAAAGGATGAGCAATCTCAATTTCTAATACACTGCCAAGTGATGTCAGCATTGATATGCACCATCCTTTGGCATCTGAGGACACTAAATATTTAATTTTGTTCCAGCCCTGACACTATGGCCTATACCAAGCTGCCACCCAGCAATTTGAGGTGACATAAATCAGGGAAACATTCAGCTGCTCATTTGCATCTACACTCTGCACAGACCTGATCTCCACAGGCCCCTTGGCAACCCAAAGCCCTTCACACCATTTTACTCCAGATTAACACTCCCTTCACAGGAAGGCTCAGAATCTCAACAAAATCAAGTATCATGAGTTGAAGCGTAACCCCACATTTCACATAAATACATTTCATCTGCTTAAATTACAATATCTACACTGCAAAATCATTTTAGTCACAGTTATGGATCAGGCCCCAGGCCTATACTGTAAAATGTTTTATCAGATAACTTAAATATGTGCTTCCTGTGGTAACATCTAAATTAAGTTCCATTTATCATGACTAAATCAATCAGACTGTGTCCTGGTTGTGACAGTCGCTGGCATTCTTTGTGTGCTGAAATTAAATTATAATCTCAGTTTAACAGGTATAAAATATTACCTGCGAGTGAAATATACCGGCACTACAAAAGAGTGGTGGAGGCCTCTTGAGGCAGGCAAGCGGCAAAAGCATCTTTGATTAATATAGATTTATAGAATCTGTGTTCTTTTTGCAAAAAACAACAACAACAACAACAACAACATCAAAAACATACATACATACATTATATATATATATATATATATATATATATATATATATATATATATATATATATATATATATATACACACACACATACATACATACACACACACACACTCACTGGCCACTTTATTAGGTACACCTTGCTAGTACCGGGTTGGACCCCCTTTTGCCTTCAGAACTGCCTTAAGTCCCCGTGGGATAGATTCAACAAGGTATTGGAAACATTCCTCAGAGATTTTGGTCCATATTGACATGGTAGCATCTCGCAGTTGCTGCAGATTTGTCAGCTGCACATCCATGATGCGAATCTCCCATTCCACCACATCCCGAAGGTGGTCTGTTGGATTGAGATCTGGTGACTGTGGAGGCCATTTGAGTAAAGTGTTGTCATGTTCAAGAAACCAGTCTGAGATGATTTGAGCTTTGTGACAGTGCATTAAGTGTTGGAAGTAGCCATCAGAAGATGGGTATACTGTAGTCATAAAGGGATGGACATGGTCAGCAATAATACTCAGGTAGGCTGTAGCATTTAAACGATGCTCAATTGGTACTAAGCGGCCCAAAGTGTGCCAAGAAAATATCCCCCACACCATTACACCACCACCACCAGCCTGAACCGTTGAGACAAGGCAGGATGGATCCATGCTTTCATGTTCTTTATGCCAAATTCTGACCGTACCATCTGAATGTTGCAGCAAAAATCGAGACTCATCAGACCAGGCAACGTTTTTTCCAATCTTCTATTGTCCAATTTTGGTGAGCCTGTGCGAATTGTAGCCTCCGTTTACTGTTCTTAGCTGACAGAAGCAGCATCCGGTGTGGTCTTTTGCTGCTGTACCCCATCTGCTTCAGGGTTCGATGTGTTGTGTATTCAGAGATGGTATTCTGCATACCTTGGTTGTAACGAGTGGTTATTTGAGTTACTGTTGCCTTTCTATCATCTCTAATTAGTCTGCCCATTCTCCTCTGACCTCTGACATCAACAAGGCATTTTCGTCCACACAACTGCCGCTCACTGGATATTTTCTCTTTTTCAGACCATTCTCTGTAAACCCTAGAGATGGTTGTGAGTGAAAATCCCAGTAGATCAGCAGTTTTTGAAAAACTCAGACCAGCCCGTCTAGCACCAAGAAACATTCCACATTCAAAGTCACTTAAATCTCCTTTCTTCCCCATTCTGATGCTCAGTTTGAACTTCAGCAAGTCGTCTTCACCACATCTAGATGTCTAAATGCATTGAGTTGCTGCCATGTGATTGGCTGATTAGTAATTTGTTACCAAGCAATTGAACAGGTGTACCTAATAAAGTGGTCGGTGAGTGTATATATATATGTATATATCTATCTATCTATCTATCTATCTATCTATCTATCTATATATATATATATATATATATATATATATATATATATGTGTATGTATGAATGTATGTGTATATATATATGTGTATATATATATATATATATATATATGTATATATATGTGTATATATATGTATATGTTTATATATGTGTGTATATATATATATATATATATATATATATATATATATATATATATATATATATATATATATATATACACACACATATATATACACATACATATACATATATATATATATATATATATATATACATATATATATATATATACATATACTCTAATGCCTTCATATATTTTTTCACATGATTATAAGGAATATTAATTAGCTGAAATGAGTGAAAAGTGCAAGAAAGTTACCTACCGATTTCAGCATGGGCTAATTAATATTCATGAGATGATCTCCATGTCATGACGTCACAAACAGTCCATTGAGTCTCCCTCACTTCAAAATGCCACTGGGAAATACCCAAAATTAAAATGTCATGAGTTGCATTTAAAATGTGGAGTTCTGCTGCCAAATGAACTGTTCTCTACTTTATTTATTTATTTTATTTATTTATTTTTTTTTTTGGAACAGGTCTTTCTCCATCTTTAATGCATTGGAGAAAGGACAGCATGTCATCTCCCCAAAGAACACACACACATGCGCACAACCATGACTCATCACAGGTGCTGAGGATTACTACAGAAATAAATGGAGACCGTCTGCATGTCTAGAGATTTAATACATAGAGAAAATGGCAACAGCAACAACAAAATAACAAAGATAAGGGTTATTGCTTTTGAATTATTATTAAAAGCTCTGTGACCAACAAAAGCTTTTTTTTTGTTTCTTACATGTTTTGTTCATTATGATAATCTTCACAAATTAATGTTTTTATGAATTTTGAAGCATAAATACATTTACCAGAAGTAAAAAGTGAAACGTAGGCTACAAATGTACTACACCACGGTCACATGACTTCAATGTCACCCTCACTAAGCATCTGACAACTCTTTAAGTCTTTGTTTACTTGAGTGTGTATCAGAAGAGTAGGGAAGTTTTGGGACATAATATCACAGATCACTGTGGCCTGTCTGGCCTGTCAATCATACTGTCACAGTTAACATGCTCATAACACACACACTCCACATTTCAGTTAATTTAATTTACACACATTCCAAATACATAAAGAACATTATATATTCACAACAATCTTTTGTTAAAGGTTTTTTTTTTTTTTTTATTCTAAATGTTTCTTATTAGCAAACATGAACAGGCAGCAACAGATTTTGCTCACAGTTCCTCTGCAATGAAAGTTTTGAGAGTATGTTTACAGAGAGCGTTGCGTCGCTGGGTGGGTTTGGGATCCTGTGACATTTCTGCCTCATGGCCCCTCTTTTGATCCAGCACTGCTGTACATCCAATTAATCAAGACCCAAAGCACAGTAGGAAAAAGTTGAAAAGATCAGTAAACAAGTGGACAGAGGGAAGGCGACTGAAGCTATGTGTGAAAACCTGAACAGATCGACCAGGGAGACGCAAATGAAAACAGTAATTCCCCTACAGTCGGTCACTCCGAGTCACGTCGGTGACCGACAAATGGGATCTCGCTTCGAGAGACCAATCTACTTCGAGTGTAAACTAAAAGAGCCAATGCACACTGGGATGTGATAATTGCATCCAGTTGCTGCTCATCACAGCACGAGCATAAGTAGGCAGCAGGTGCAACGCATACTCAGCTTTTCGCTTCAGAGCCGAGCGGTTCTATCGTTCTGCTCTGCCTTTCGTCTGAGAGTGATTTCTGATGAGTCAGCGAGTTCTGGGAAGAGGCTTTTTCGACTGTTGTTGGTGTGACGGCGTTGCAGTGGTGGTTCCCCCAGCACTAAAAGAGCTAATTTCCCTAAAAGAGCATACACGGGTGCGTCTTTGTAAATACGACGGTGCGTCTTTCTAAAGATCCCGTTTCACCCGAGCATTACTGGATGCGGTCGTTTCCTGGTGCCAGATGACAGTCATGATCACTGCATCACGTGTGAAGCAGAAGCAGCCTTCGTGGATGAGTCATGCCGTCACTGTAGCGGCATGGTCATTGCAGAGTTGAGGCTGAGACTCCGGTACATCAAAAATGGTGGAGTCCCCTTACCTATGCCCCGATCTAGTCGTTCTTCTGGTCTGCAGAAGAGAGCTACTTCGGTGAATAGTCAGGGTAGCCTGAGGGTTACAGTGGGGGCAAACCCGCCGAGTGAATCTCAGTGGGCCCCCCACTCCTCTAGCACGCAGCAAGCCGTAGAGCTTCCAGGTGAACGTATCGGTTCCTCGCATGGAGGTCCGACTGTTTCATTTGGGGCGCCTCCAGATGACCAGATGTCGATCGCGGCATCAGAGGGTGAGCTGGAGTCTGGGGATGAGGACTCGGCTGCATTGCCCCCTTCGGGGAGAGTAGCGTTGTATGAGCCTGACCCAGAATTAACAGCTATGCTTTCCCGGGCTGCCAAGGCGGTCAGGCTCAAGTGGAGAGAGCCACCGTGTCTTGAGCCGTCGAGGTTAGATGGTATCTCGAGGCGGCCCTGGCTGGTTCTCAGTCCCCTGTGTTGGTGCCTTTCTTCCCAGAAGTGCATGAAGAGGTAACTAGGTCGTGGAAGGCACCTTTTTCTGCCCGAAACCGGTCTTGTGCCTCCTCCTCCCTCACTACCCTCAATGGTGGGGCAGCCAGGGATTATGAGGCAGTCCCCCCGGTGGACTGCGCGGTTGCGATGCAATTGTATCTGAGGAGCGCTTCCACCTGGAGGGGTAACCCTCGTCCCCCATCCAAGTTCTCATCCGTGCTTACGGCCAAGGCTTATGGTGCCGCTGGACAGGCTGCCTCTGCCCTGCACGCCATGGCACTCCTGCAGGTATATCAGGCCAAGGCATTAAAAAAGTTGCACGAAGGTAGTTCTGCGTGCTCCCTCGGTCAGACTATGGCCACGTCTGGTGGTCCAGGAATGCCACGGCTGGCTGAACCTGCCGGATATGCAGGAGACCGACAAATATCATTTTCTCGACTCCCCTATCTCCCAGGCCGGCCTTTTCAGAGATGCAGTCGAGAGCTTTGCCCAACAGTTCTCGGCTGCCCAGAAGCAGACGGAGGCAATTAAATATATCTTGTCCCGGCGGCCCGCTGCTGCCTTCACCCCACCACCGGCCACGGCTGCTCCGCCTGCCCGTCGCCAAGGGCGCCCTCCCGCGGCTTCCTCCACCCCTGCTCAGCCTCAGCAGCAGCGTCCACCGAGGCCACAGCAGGGAGCTGGCCGTAGGGGTGCGGCGCCGCCCGTCCAGGCCCCCACCAAACCAGGCGGCAAGCAGAAGTGCAAGCAGCCCTGAGACGGGCAACCCAGAGGTGGAAGGGTCTATTCTTCAGGAGATGGTGACCGCACCACTCCTTCCCCCAGAGGAGGGCCAGGGGGAGAATCTTTTGTTTCCTTTTCTTTTTGTTCGATACCCAAACCATCAAACAAAGAGCAGTTTCCATCATCTCTGGGTCCCAAGAGGGCGCAGATGTCATTGTGTCACGCCTTGCCAGTCTCATCCCCCTCTTCTATCGCCAACAGGCAGCAAGGCCCGGTTCAAGGAGGCTATACCTTCTCCTACACCCCCCGTCAGACTCGGCTATGCGATTCAGTTTGCCCGGCGTCCCCCCAAGTTCAGGGGCGTCCAGTTCACCTCCGTGATGACCAGCAATGCTCCTGTCTGACGGGCAGAAATCACAGTCCTGCTGGCAAAGGACGCGATAGAGCTGGTCCCTCCAGCCGATATGAGGTCAGGGTTTTACAGCCCATACTTCATTATGCCCAAGAAAGGCGGTGGGTTACAACCAATCTTGGACCTGCGAGTTGTGAACAGGGCCCTTCACAAGCTGCCATTCAAAATTTTGACGCAGAAACGCATTTTCAAATGCATCCGTCCCCAAGATTGGTTTGTAACTATCGACCTGAAGGACGTGTACTTTCATGTCTCGATTCTCCCTCGGCACAGGCCGTTTCTCCACTTCACGTTCGAGGGCCGAGTATATCAGTACAAAGTCCTTCCCTTCGGGCTGTCCCTGCTGCCCTGCGTTTTTAAGAAGGTTGCGGAGGCAGCCCTTCTTCCCATGAGAGAACACGGTATTTGCATTCTCAACTACCTGGACGACTGGCTCATTCTGACTCTGTCGCGGGATCAGTTGTGCGAGCACAGGGACATGGTGCTCAGTCACCTCAGCCAGTTGGGACTTCGGGTCAACTGGGAAAAGAGTAAACTCTCTCCAGTACAGAGGAGCTCTTTTTTTGGTATGGAGTTGGACTCGGTCAACCTGACAGCATGCCTCACAGAGGAACGTTTGGTCAATGCTGAACTGCTTGAATTTTTTCAAGCGCAGGACAGCGGCCCCCCTGAAACAATTTCAGAGGCTCCTAGGGAATATGGCATCCGCAGCCATGGTAACACTGCTCGGACTGCTTCATATGAGGCCGCTTCAGCACTGGCTTCACGGCTGAGTCCCGAGATGGGTGTAGCAATGTGGCAGGCACCGAGAGACAATCACTCTGGCTTGTCGCCAAGCTTTCAGCCTGTGGTCGGACCCTACATTTCTACTGGCAGGAGTTCCCCTAGTACAGGTGTCCAGGCATGCTGTTGCGTTCACAGATGCCCCCACCACAGGCTGGGGTGCCATGTACAACGGGCATGCAGCTTTGGGGCTGTGGACGGGCCCCCAACTGCATTGGCACATCAAATGCCTCGAGTTGCTTACAGTACATCTTGCACTGGGCCACTTCAAAATGCTGCTACGATGCAAGCACGTACTGGTCCGTACAGACAACACTGCGGCCATTGCGTACATCATCCACCAGGGTGGTCTACGCTCCAGTCGTATGACGCAACTCGCCCGCCATCTCCTCCTATGGAGTCAGAAGCATCTGAGGTCGCTTCGTGCCATTTACATTCCGGGCCTGCTCAATCGTGCAGCCAACGAGTTTTCACGACAGCATGCGCTTCCGGGAGAATGGAGACTCCATCCCCGGGCGGTCTGTCCAGCTGATATGGTGACACTTCACCATATCCCCCAGTGAGCCTGCTTGCACAGACAATGTGCAAAGTCAGGGAGGACGAGGAGCAGGTCCGGCTAGTTGCACCTTACTGGCCCAACCGGACCTGGTTCCTGGAACTGGTGCTCCTCACGACAGCCCCTCCCTGGCGCATTCCTCTGAGGAAAGATCTGCTTTGTCAGAGACGAGGCACCTTCTGGCACCCGTGTCCGGATCTGTGGAACTCTGTGGAACTCTCCAGATGTGGTGCTCTTCTCACCGGTGTAGGATTTCCCTTTGAAGAGACACACAAAATAACTGCAAGACAGCACATTCCTTAGCAGAAGTTAAGGAGCCTTCTCTCGGCCATCTGCGGTCGTAAAATTAATAAATGATCAACACAACACCCAATTGTCTGACTGGCTTCCTGTCCTGCTCTGCTTATCTCCCCACAAGACCCATAAAACAATGATAGATTCAAGAAGAGAAGAACCCCGGCATCTGGACAGCATTTAGGTAACAGGACTTCAGTATTGCTTTTGACTGCCTTCAGCATAAGTCACAAATCTAATAAACAACAGTACAAAGAACGTCGTATTTGGAAATGTTCCAGCGACCGACCATCCTGGATCCCATGACCTTTGTTCGCATAAATTAATAATCTGATAACCACAAGCGACTGACTGATTGTAGCTCCGCTTTTTTATTGAATCTTTACCTTACTTTCACTCTCTGTTGTTTAAAGTGATAATATATAACTTAATTCCCACCATATTTCTGGTATTATCTATCAAACTAATCGTTCGCTTTTAAAACCGCGAGTGCAGCGCACGTGCAGTGCGTTAGCATTCGTTAACCGGTTAGCTTGTTACTCGCGGTTCCATTCACATTTCTATTCGCGCCTATTATTGTTTTCTTTTTTCTCGCTCCGTTTTCATTTCTCTCTCGCTCCGTTTTTCACAAGTTCATCAAACAACAGTGGTAAGTGGTAAGTTAAGTTGGTATCATTCATCAATCACGGTAAGTAATGGCTTCTTCTCCTACTATTGTTGTTTGCACCGCTTGCCACATGTATAGTATATCTCTCTCTGTCGGCGACGAGGGATTCACATGTGATAAATGCAGGGAAATAGTTAGGCTAACAGAGAAGATTTTAGAACTAGAGACACGCATCCAAACTTTAGTTGAGGATAGTAAGAATGTGAGGGCTGTAGATACTGCTTTGGATGCGATTAGCTCAGGGACTCCTGTACATTGTTTGGTTCCGGTTGAGCCAGTGCAGCAGGGCAACTGGGTGACTGTAAGGCGGCCTAGTCGCGGGGCAAAACACCGCTCTTCCATTCCGATCAAAACATCAAACAGGTTCTCCCCACTCAGTGACGCACCCACTGAGAAACCTGATGAAAGTGTTCTAGTTATTGGCGATTCTATTGTACGGAACGTGAAAATAGACACACCAGCCACCATAGTCCAATGTTTACCGGAAGACAGAGACATGACATCTTGGCAAATTTAAAAGTGCTGGCTAATGCTAAACATAAATTCAGTAAGATTGTTATCCACGTCGGCGCTAATGATATTCGACTTCGCCAGTCGGAGATCACTAAAAATAATGTTAAAGAGGTGTGTGAACTTGCAAGTATGATGTCAGACACTGTAATATGCTCTGGTCCCCTCCCTGCTTACCGGGGTGATGAGATTCATAGCAGACTGTCGTCACTCAATGGCTGGATGTCTAAGTGGTGCCCGCAGAATAACATGGGCTTTGTAGACAATTGAACGAGTTTTTTGGGCAGACCTGACCTGTTGATAAGAGATGGTCTTCGTCCCTCCTGGGGTGGTGCCGCTCTTCTCTCTAGAAATATGTCACATAGTCTTAGAGTTCGTACTTGACTAACTAGGGCCCAGGTCAGGAAGCAGACAGACTGGCTAAACCGACCGTCTGCTAGCTGCCTCACATCACAGAAGTCAGTTAATTCTCAGCACATAGAGACTCCTTCACCTAGATATCACACTATAGAGATTGTGTCTGTTCCCTGTACTAGAAAATACAGAAAACATCCAAACCAAAGTAATAGTAACAATTTAATTGATGTTCAACAAATAAAAAATGTTTACAATACAGAGAAACAGTTGATAAAACTTGGCTTACTGAATATCAGGTCCCTTTCTACAAAAGCACTATTTGTAAATGATTTGATCAATGATCATAACCTAGATTTGCTCTGTTTGACAGAAACATGGCTAAAACCAGATGAATATATTACTTTAAATGAGTCTACACCCCAAGATTACACCCGCTATAAAAATGAGCCACGTCCAAAAGGTAAAGGGGGAGGTGTTGCTACAATTTATAGCAATATTCTCAGTATTTCTCAGAGGACAGGCTTTAAGTATAACTCGTTTGAAGTTATGGTGCTGCGTATAACATTATCTAGAGAAACACGTGTTAGTGATAAATCCCCTGTGATGTTTGTACTGGCTACTGTGTACAGGCCACCAGGGCACCACACTTTATTAAAGATTTTCTATCTGAGTTAGTACTGGCTGCAGATAAAGTCTTAATTGTTGGTGATTTTAATATCCACGTCGATAATGAAAAAGATGCATTAGGATCAGCATTCATAGACATTCTGAACTCTATAGGGGTTAGACAACATGTTTCAGGACCTACTCATTGTCGAAATCATACTCTAGATTTAATACTGTCACATGGAATTGATGTTAGTGGTGTTGAAATTCTGCAGCAAAGCGATGATATCTCAGATCATTATCTAGACTTGTATATACTCCATATAGCTAAAATTGTAAATTCTACTCCTTGTTACAAGTATGGTAGAACCATCACTTCTACCACAAAAGACAGCTTTGTAAGTAATCTTCCTGATTTATCTCAATTCCTCACAATATCCAACAGCACAGAAAAACTTGATGATGTAACAGAAACTATGGACTCTCTCTTTTCTAGCACTTTAGATACAGTTGCTCCTTTACGCTTAAGGAAGATCAAAGAAAACAGTCTGACTCCTTGGTATAATGAAAATTATACCTCTAAAGAGAGCAGCCCGGAAAATGGAGCGCAGCTGGAGGAAAACAAAACTAACGGTATTTCGTATAGCTTGGCGGGAAAGTACCCTATCCTACAGAAAAGCATTAAAAACTGCTAGATCTGATTACTTTTCGTCTCTTCTAGAAGAAAACAAACATAACCCCCGGTATTTATTCAATACAGTCACTAAATTAACGAAAAATAAAGCATCAACAGGTGTTGGCATTTCCCAAGAGCACAGCAGTAATGACTTCATGAACTACTTTACTTCCAAGATCGATACTATCAGAGATAAAATTGTAACCATGCAGCCGTCAGCTACAGTATTGCATCAGATAGTGCATTATAGATCCCCTGAAGAACAATTCCACTCATTCTCCATTATAGGAGAGGAAGAATTGAATAAACTTGTTAAATATTATAAACCAACAACATGTATGTTAGACCCTATTCCATCTAAACTACTAAAAGAGCTGCTTCCATAAGTCATAGATCCTCTTTTGGCTATTATTAATTCATCATTGTCATTAGGATATAACACTGTACGGGAGGCAGACACACTCTGTCAGTTTAAAACTAGACACATTTCTTTAACCTGGCTTACACATAACACACTAATACACTTCTATTATTCAAATCCGTTAAAGGATTGTTAGGCTGCATTAATTAGATCAACCGGATCCGGGAACACTCCTCATAACACACGATGTACTCGTTACATCGTAAGAAGAATGGCATCTACGCTAATATTTGTCTGTTTCTTTCTTATTCTGTTTCTCAGTCCGTGTCCGGATCAGATGGTAGATTGGCGCTGGGAGATGATGTTTGCGACCCTGATCGTCGGCGGAGGCCAGACACCTGGATGAGCCCCGGGGACATATCCCCAGTGAAGACCTCGACTTAAATACAATAAACTAAAAATAAAACAAAATAACTAAAAATATAATAAAATAACTAACTACATAATACTATTATTGTTAGAAATTGCAACAATATAAAAATAGAAATATAATACATTTATACATTTAAAATTTAATTAAAACAATAAGTAAAAAATAAATAAACAATAATATCCTGGCCAGAGGAGAACTGGCCCCCCGACTGAGTCTGGATTCTCCCAAGGTTTTTTTTCTCCATTCTGTCACAGAGGGAGTTTTGGTTCCTTAAAGCTGTCGCCTCTGGCTTGCTCAGTTGGGGACACTTAATTTCTAACGATTATCATCAATTTGATTTCATAGATACTATTTAAACTAAACTGAGCTAGACAATGTCATCTCTGAATTCAATAATGAAATGCCTTTAACTGAAAATTGAGTGTTTAATCTTATTAGTATTCATTACTGACACTCTATCCTCCAATTTGATACTGTTAAGTGCTTTGACACAATCTGTATTGTTAAAAGCGCTATATAAATAAAGGTGACTTGACTTATGGCTCTCTGTCTGAGTTAAAGCTCAGTAGATCTACACAACGTGACATATTCTGACCCATCTCCTTCCTTTTACTGCATTCTAAAGGAAACGTGCCTTTTCTTCAAAGTGCAGGCAAAGGACACTCAAACTCTTATGGACTTTGCCAAAAGGACAATCAGTAATGACTGCTGCTATTAAAGCATTATACTCAATAGACAATATATCCTAATGTTATATTTCATGTATTTTAGAGGCTTGGTGTGGTTATTAGGATTTAGGATATTTTAATCTATGCCTTAACCCGTGTAGTAGATAAAATTAGTATATGTTCTTTGTGTATGCCAAATACCTGTTGTTTGATGTTGAATGGAAGCTAGTTTCGTAAGCAAGAAGTTGGTGTGGATGAAAGTTGACTTTAAGCATCATAAGGCATGATTATAACACGTATAGAAATCTGCCAGGATATTTCCTTCATGTGGTAAACTGATTAGCAGAGAATATATGCACGGAAAAGAAGCCGTACGGGGCGGGGCTCCGCTCTACAGAGACAATGTGATTGGATCAAACAGCGAATGGGATGGACAGAATTCAGACTGTTAAAACTCTGTGACACAAAGGCTTAGTTGCTTGCTTGCTCGCTGCCTGCTCTAAAACTTTGGTCTCGCCTCACTGATCGCGCTGCGAAGTGCTTACAGACTTAACATCAGGCTGAGAATTAAACACTTCCTCAAACTTCTTAATGAAGAACTTTCGAAGCTGAGTTCTCGCAAACAGACTTCCTAAGAGTTTCCAGAGCGTCATCACGTCACAAAGAAACCAACCAACCACCGAAGGGCATCCCTGGAAACGTGTCACGCAAGGACCGCATCAGAACCCAATCAGCAGCCCCAGAGGTTTCCCTCAACCACACAGAAACACGCGGAAACACCAGATCAGCTGTCAACTCAACTTAAAGGAAGTAAACAAACAAACAATCTCCATGTCTTGCTGAGCTGATTGAAGTAATCTTTAAAAGTAAAGATAGTAAGGTTCTCTGTGTATGTGTGTTTAAATAGGTTTAGTTCATGTATCACCGTAGATTTTCAAAATAAATTTTGATTCATTTACAACGAATTTAATTATTGTCTTGTGTTGTGTAATATTCTGGTCAAACATTGCCCAGAACCCGTGCTACCTGTGCTCACAATTAACTCAACCAATTCTGTGTTATTATCATGGCCATGAAATAAATAGAATTTTAAGCTAGACGCTGGACAAAGAATTGAAGTGTATGCTATCAATCGTGAATAAGGTGAAAATTATAAGGTTTGAATTAAGATCAATTTAATCAAATCAATATCGAATCTATAAAATTAGATTTCCAAAAGTTAATAAAATAAGAGTTAATTCTTAAACCAGGAAGACCCCCGGAGATGCCCGATCAGAGCTGTGCTTTCCTTCCTCCAGGAGGGGTTGGAGCGAAAGGCTGTCTCCCTCCACCCTAAAAGTGTATGTTGCCGCAATTGCCACACAATCACGATCATGTAGACCAGGGCTATTCAATTAGTTTAATTTGAGGGCCAGATTATTGAATTGAAAATTTGAAGGGGGCCGGGTGGGGCGGTCGTCCCAATGTCTTTTTGGGGGGAGCCTATGAAATAAGAAATTAAACTGAAAAGCATATTCAGCTGTAAAATAAACAAATATTATACCAACAATAACATCTATGAAAGGTTAACATTAATGCTATCAATAGATTAAAAAATAACTAATTAATCACACATTTTTTATGTAATTAATTGTGATTAATTGCATATTAATATATTTATGTTATCATAATTTCACATTGAACCTCCAAATTAATGTAGAAACAACATAAAGATGGTATATTTTAAATACGGTTTAATGGCATCTTTTTACTAAGTAGCCTACTATTAATGAAGGCCAGTATCATTGATACCAATACTGTTACTGATATCTCTATTAAATTTATTTTCCCTCAATTTTAGCCATTAAACATTACAGTATAATTGAAAGCCATTATTTTTAACAGTTAATAGGCTCTGAAAAATATGACAACTTTTAATTTAAGGAACTTAAAACAGTCTTCACACAAACTATAAATTGTATATGTATAAACTATAAAATGAATATAAATTAATCTTCAAACTACAAAAGTTAATCAGCGACTAGAGCAGCAGAGTGATTTCTCCTTTTTCTTTTGTTCTTTGATTTCCATCAATGACAGACTTCATCAAGTTTCACTTTAAAAGCAGCGCTACCTCTTTAAAACCTGATGCACATGACGCGGATCTGACACACATTTAGGACTCATTTAAGACCATATTTACGAGGTAACTCGCGATAACAGCACATTTTAACATAACTGTGTGCGTTTTTGTCTGCTGAAGTGGCTCAGCAGCATATGTGGAAAGTCGAACGCACAGCCTTTCAAACTATCTACTCCATTTGATAATAAACTTCATCCAGTCTCTGCGCTATTTCTCGCTAGAAGATATGACAGATAGCACTGTCATTATACTCATTTAAACTAGAGTTGCGGATATCTAGTAATCCCCTCACATGAGCGCTTGTCAACGCTGCCATCAATGTTGCGGTCTCCGGTAGATTGAGTGTCTTCCTTTTCTTTTTCGGCTGTGAAACAATGGCCCGGGCCAGTGTTGCCACCTTGTGGACAAACTAATTAGAGCAAAAACAATTTGAGGCTTGTGTGCGACTCTTCCCCCGGGCCGGATGAAGATGATTGGCGGGCCGCCAATTGAATTGCCCTGCTGTAGACGGTGAGTCTTTGGGGAAGCATGACTTGATCATCAGGTTCCTGAGGGGTGCAGGGATCTCTCTCTGAGGGATCTCCCTCTGGTGCTTACGGCATTGCAGAGTGCCCCCTTTGAGCCATTGCAGCCTGTAGAGCTGAGAATTCTGTCAATAAAGACAGGGCTCTTAATTGCACTGGCTTCCATCAAGAGGGTAGGGAACCTGCATGCATTTTTGGTCAACGAATCATGCTTGGAATTCAGGCCGGTCGACTCTCACATTATCCTGAGACCCCGGCCCGGATATGTGCCCAAGGTTCCCACCACGCCTTTCAGGGATCAGGTGGTGAACCTGGAAGTGCTGACCTCGGAGGAAGCAGACCCAGCCCTAGCTTTGCTCTGTCCCGTTTGTGCTTTGCGCATATATGTGTACCGTACACAGAGCTTTAGGACCTCAGAGCAGCTCTACGTCTGTTACGGCCAGCAGAAGGGAAAGGCCATCTCCAAGCAGAGGTTGGCCCACTGGATAGTGGAGGCCATTGTCTTGGTGTATCAAACCCAAGGCGTTCCCTGCCCCCTCGGGTTGAGAGCACACTCGACAAGGAGTGTTGCTTCCTCTTGGGCGCTGGCGCAAGGCGCCTCGCTGACAGATATATGTAGAGCTGCAGGCTGAGCGACACCCAACACGTTTGCTAGGTTTTATAGCCTTCATGTAGAGCCAGTGTCCTCTCTTGTACTCACCTCAAGTAGCCAGTAAGGCCAGAGGAACTGCTCGGTGTCTCACTTGCTGCACCAGTCCCCTCTACGGACCGGATACATGCACTTATTCTGCTCTTCAGTTCAGTTCCCCATATGGCGAACCCTGTGGAGTTCCTCCATCACCCTCTGCAGCTGGACATGTTGGAGTGTCCGGCACCAGACCTAACACTCGTAAAGTGGCCTGTTGGTTAACCCCTGTGCTAGGCTAGGTGCCATATGTTGTTATCCCCACAGTGATCCCATGTGTGTCTTCTTCCATGGTACGGTTCCCCTTTCGGTGAGCCCGTTTCTTTCCCTTGGCAGATTCCGCTCTGCCGTCCCTGCTGGTGTTGACTCCCTCCTAAATGTGCATTGGCTCGTTTAGTTTACACTCAAAGTAGATTGGTCTCTTGAAGCTAGATCCCATTCGTCAGTCACCGACGTGACGTCTCCGTTCCCTTCTTCAGGGAACGTCTCGGTTACGTATGTAACCCTGGTTCCCTGAAGGAGGGAACGGAGACGTCACGTCGGATGACCGACGAAATTGGGATCTCGCCAGAGAGACCAATCCACTTTGAGTGTAACTAAACGAGCCAATGGACATTGGCATGCGATTATTGCATCCAGCTGCCACTGATCACAACGTGAGTATAAGAGGCAGCAGGTGCACCGCATTAATTCATGATTTCGCTGAGGAGCCGAGCCGGTGACCCGGCAGCTCAGCGGTAGTACAGCGACTGTGGCGACGGGACGTGATGTCTCCGTTCCCTCTTTCAGGGAACGAGAGTTACATACATAACCGAGACGTTCCCCTTTCAGTCGGTCACTCCGAGTCACGTCGGATGACCGATGAAATTGGGATCCCTACCAAAGCACCACAGGAGCTGCCTTTTCCAGTGCCCTGTGTAGGCCTCCTGATCCTTCCTATAAGGCAGATGATAGGACCGGGCCCTACACAGAGAAGGTCAACTACTGTTGTTCCTTGAGCAACCCAAACAGTAGGACTAGGATAACACTGGGAAGCGTGCCCTTCTGTTTGGAAGAGGCACACTGCGGAGTCACCTCCTCCTAGAGGGGGTTAAGTGACATTTAGACATATGAAGTAACCCCGTAAGGCCCTATTGCACTTGGAAGTCTCTGAAATGGCTTAGGCTGCATCATTAGAGATGGCAGAACGTGGTCTGCCAGGGGAAACACGGCTCTAATAAGCATACCATGGAATACACATACGGGATCCCAGCAGGGTCTCTCATATGGGCACTAGCCTCACACCATATTTCAAGAATTCATTGGCTGAAGGCCTGGCGCCGGACACCCGTTTGAGGTGAGAACACAGGAGGAAACTGGTTTGACACATAGGCTATAAAACCTAGCGAACATGTTGGGAGTCGCCCAACCTGCAGCTCTACAGATGTCTGCTAGCAAGGCACCACGAGCCAGTGCCCAGGACGGTGCGACACCCCTAGTGGAGTGAGCACGCAACCTGAGCGGGCAGGGCAGACCTTGTGCTTCTTAGGCCAAGGTGATGGCATCCACTATCCAGTGGGCTATCCTCTGCTTGGAGACAGCCTTCCCCTTCTGCTGTCCCCCGTAACAGACAAAGAGCTGTTCTGAGGTCCTGAAGCTCTGAGTTCTATCGACGTACTGTCGCAGTGCATGTACAGGACAGAGCAAAGCTAGGGCTGGGTCTGCCTCCTCTAGGGGCAGCGCTTGCAGGTTCACTACCTGGTCCCTGAAGGGAGTGGTAGGAACCTTGGGCACATAGCCGGGCCGGGCCTCAGTGTTGCACTGGAGTCAGCCGGCCCAAACTCAAGGCACGACTCGTCGACCCAAAATGCCTGCATGTCCCCCACCCTCTTGATCAAGGCCAACGCAGTCAGGAGTTGGGTTTTCATAGAGAGAAACTTCAACTTGACTGACTGCAACGGCTCAAAGGGGGCAGTTTGTAGGGCTCTTAGCACCAATGCCAAATCCCAAGAGGGTACCGAGGGAGGCCTAGGAGGATTTAACCTGCTGGCCCCCCTAAGAAACCTGACGACGAGATCGTGCTTCCCCACCGACCTCCCCTCTATGGGGTCGTGGTGGGCGGAAATAGCAGCAACGTACACCTTAAGGGTGGAGAGGGACAGCCTACACTCCAACCCTTGCTGCAAAAAGGAAAGTACGGCTCTGATCGAACATCTCCAGGGGTCCTCATGGTGAGAGGAACACCATTCGACGAACAGGTTCCACTTCAATGCATAGGCCCATCTTGTGGACGGTGCTCGTGCTGAAGCGATAGTGAGAGCCACCTCCTGGGGCAGGTCACCTAGAACCTCCGCGTCCCGTCCAGACAAGTCTGGTCACGGATGCCAGAGGGTCCCCCATCTCTAAGAAAGCAGATCCTTCCTCAGAGGAATCGGCCAGGGAGGGGCTGTCGCGAGGAGCATGAGTTCCAGGAACCAGGTCCTGTTGGGCCAATATAGAGCCACTAACAGGACCTGCTCCTCGTCCTCCCTGATCTTGCACAGTGTCTGTGCTAGCAGGCTCACTGGGGGGAACGCATATTTGCGCAGGCCCTGGGGCCATCTGTACACCAGTGCATCCGTGCTGAGCGTTGCCTCGGATAGGGAGTAGAACCACTGGCAGTGGGTGGTTTCTGACTGACTCCAAATCAGCTGGACTGCCTGGGGATGGAGTCTCCACTCCCCAGGAAGAGCTGCTCGAGACAGCTCGTCGGCTGCCAGATTGAACACTCCTGGGATGTGGATGGCACGAAGGGACCTCAGATGCTTCTGACTACAGAAGAGGAGGTGGCGGGCGAGTTGCGACATGCGACGGGAGCGTAAACCGCCTTGCCGGTTGATATACGCTACAGTCGCAGTGTTGTCCGTACGGACCAGAAAGTCCTTGCCAAGAAGGCGCCCTCTGAGGCGGCTGAAGGCAAGGCGTACTGTCAGCAACTCGAGGCAATTGATATGCCTACGCAGTTGGGGACCCGTCCATACCCCTGACACTGCGTGCCCGTTGTACATGGCTCCCCAGCCGGTGGCCGAGGCAGCCGTGAATATCACAGCATGCCTGGATACATGCTCCAGGGGCACTCCTGCCCGAAGGAATGAGGGATCTGTCCACGGGCTGAAGGTCTTATGGCAGGCCAGTGTAATCTGAACCCGGTGAGTACCGCGTTTCCACGCCCACTTCGGGATTCGGCCACGGAACCAGTGCTGAAGCGGTCTCATATGGAGCAGACCGAGTGGAACTATCGCCGTAGCTGCAGCCATATGCCCCAGGAGCCTCTGAAAGAGTTTCAGTGGGACCGCCGTCCTGCCTGATAAAGTCTTGAGGCAGTTCAGCACCGACTGAGCACATTCCTGGGTGAGGCGTGCTGTCTAGTTGACTGAATCCAACTCCATGCCGAGAAAAGTGATCCTCTCTGTTGGCATGAGTTTGTTCTTTTCCCAGTTGACCCGAAGACCCATCTGGCTGAGGTGCCCGAGCACCAGGTCCCTGTGTGCACACAACTGCTCTCGAGACAGTGCAAGTATGAGCCAGTCGTCGAGGTAGTTGAGGAGGCGCACACCCCGTTCTCTCAGGGGGACAAGGGCCGCCTCCACGACTTTGGTGAAGACGCAAAGCGAAGGGACAGCCCGAAGGGCAGGACCTTTTACTGATATGCCCGACTCTCGAACGCGAATCGCAGGAATGGCCTGTGTCGCGGGAGGATCGAGACATGAAAGTACACGTCCTTCAGGTCGATCGCTGCAAACCAATCTAGGGGACGGACGCACCCAAAAATGCGTTTCTGCGTCAACATCTTGAACGGCATCTTGTGAAGTGCACGGTTAAAAACTCGCAAATCCAAGATCGGTTGTAACCCACCACTTCTCTTGGGGATAATGAAGTAAGGGCTGTAAACCCCGACCTCATATCAGCTGGAGGGACCAGTTCTATTGCATCCTATGCCAGCAGGACTGTGATCTCCGCACGCAAGACAGGGGCATCAACGGCCTTGACTGAAGTGTACCGGATGCCCCTGAACTTGGGGGGACGCTGGGCGAACTGAATCATGTAGCCGAGTCTGATGGTCCGCAGGAGCCACCAAGAAGGACCGGGGAGCGCCAGCCAGGCTCCGAGAGACCGTGTCAGCGGTACCAACAGGGCCACCGACATACCCGCGGTGGAGCAGCGAGGTGGAACACAGGGACCCGGCCCGGGGCCTGTGACGGCCTGGCCTGTGACAACAGGGGGTGGGGTATGGGTGTGCAGTGTAACACTCACCTGATTCCTCCTCGTGTGGGAGGAAACACAGGAATCCGGCTTGAGGCTTGTGACAGCCCGGCGTGTGACGACTTGAAGCAGGGACTCGAGTGCTACCGCCCTTACCTGGTTCCATGAATGGGCAGGAGGGGTGCTCTTGGGCAACCACCCGCTGCTTGTTGGCGAGAGAGGAGGAGGGAAGCGATCCCGTGATGCATGGGCCTCCTCCGGGGGAGGGAGTGGTGCAGTCACCATCTCCCGACGAGCAGTCTCCTCCATCTCTGGGTCGCCTGTCTCAGAGCCTCTTGCACTTGCGCTTGTCGCCAGGTTTGGTGGGGGCCTGGATGGGCTGGGCGTCCTGCCTGCGACCGGCTCCACGATGTTGCCTGCTGGAAGGCTGCTGCAGCTGCACGGGAGCGGAGGTGGCCGCAGGGGGGGCACCCACGGCGACAAGCAGGCTGAGGGGCTGCAACCGGGGTGGAAGCAGCAGGTTTCCTCCGGCGCATGATATGTTTGATCGCCTCAGTCTGCTTCAGTGCTGCCGAGAACTGCTGGGCAAAGCAGTTCTCGGCAGCAAAAGGCGACAGCGTCGCTGAAAGGCCGGTCTGTGACATGGGAGCATTCAGGAACTGTACCTTCTCCTGCTCCATGTCAGCCAGACACAGCCAGAGATGGCGCTCCTGGACCACTAGCGTGGACATCGCACGACCCAGAGACTGCGCAGTCACCTTCGTCGCTCGAAGCGTGAGGTCTGTCACAGCACGCAGTTCATGTAGAACCACCAGGTCGTAGCCACCCTCGTGCAGACCTTTCAGGTCTTTGGCCTGGTGGAACTGTAGTAACGCCATGGCATGGAGGGCAGAAACCGCCTCCCCACAAGCTGTGTAAGCACTGCCAGTTAGGCCTGACGAATACTTACAGGCCTGTGAGGGGAGACACGGGTCACCCTGCAGAGTGGTAGCAGCTGTTGGACACAGTTGCATGGCCACAGACCGCTCCATTGAGGGGATGCCCGCATACCCCAAAGCGGCCCCACCATCGAGGGTGGTGAGGGCGGAGGAGCCACAAGATTTTTTTTGGGCAGTGAAAGGTGCCCTCCACAATCTAGTGAGCTCCTCATGCACCTCCGGGAAGAATGGCACCGGAGGGGGGCACTGAGAACCAGCGCGACCCCCACCGAGAAACCATTCGTCCAGCCTCGAAGGATCGGGATGCGGTGGAGGATTCCACACGAGCCCGACATTCTTGGCGGCCCAGGAAAGCATAGCCATCATCTCTGGGTCTGACTTGGACAACGCAACCACACCCGAAGGGGGCAACACAGCCGAGTCATCATCCCTGGAGAGAGAGGGCTCGCCCTCCGATGCAGCGATCGACATCTGGTTGTCAGAGGGGGCACCGAAGGAAACGAGTGGTGCCCTCTGTCCTGTAGAGGGCCCAGCCTGCTCCAATGGCAGCTCCACCGGCTGCGGAGTGCTTGAGGGGTGAGGAACTCCACTTGGGGAAGCCCTCACTGTGATCCTCAAATCACGTCTGACTCCACTGGATGCAGCGCCGCCCCGTGTGCCGGGTCGAACGCTGGATCGCGGCAAAGGCAGAGGGACTCCGCTATGTTTGACATAGCAGAGTCTTTTATGCAACTTCGAGATGGTCATGTCCCCACAAGAAGAACATGAACCATCCACGAAAGCTTCCTCAGCGTGCTGAATGCCCAGACACGTGAGGCAGCGATCGTGACCGTCCTGAGGTGCCAGGAAACGACCACACCCAGAAACGCATGGGTGATAAGACATCTTTATAAAGACGCAATCACCCGTGTTGCTCTTTTAGAGAAATGCTCTTTTAGAGAAATTGCGTTTTTAGTGCTGAAGCACGCAGGGGAGCTGGCCACCGCACACTCCTGGTGTGGCTGTCTGCACGATTTTTGTTGAAGCCGCATGACCGTGACCACCCCTACTGTTGCCGTAACGCCTGCACTCGCTCGTTCTCTATGCAACACCGAAGTAGAGAGCAGTAGTGATGCACCACCGCTCGGTTCCGAAGCGAGAGGATGAATTAATGCAGTGCACCTGCTGCCTCTTATACTCACGCTGTGATCAGCGGCAGCTGGATGCAATAATCGCATGCCAATGTCCATTGGCTCGTTTAGTTACACTCGAAGTGGATTGGTCTCTCTGGTGAGATCCCAATTTCGTCGGTCATCCGACATGACTCAGAATGACTGACTGAAAGGGGAACAAGGATTACATATGTAACCGAGACGTTTGCCTGGCTGAAGCTCAGAGAATGCACAGAGAGAACTGGCAGATCACTACAATAGAGACCTGTTATTTTTGCTCACTTCTAAGTCTGTCAAAGAATCGATTCCCGGCAGGTGGTAATGAAGGCCAGAGTAAAAGACTGCACTTACTATCGTGAAGTTCATAACTTTGAGGATCCAGATAGTGAGAGCAAGGTTGGCCACTATGAGGATCATGAGGAGTAGGACAAAGAAGTAAAGGCAACGTTTCCGCCAGCCGTAGATCCCCACTTTATACACTTGTGGTTTTTCAGTACTCTGGACATTGTTTCTATGAGGGCACTGTTCCTGGGTCATCTGCAAGAAAACATAAATAAAACGTTAATTACGTTAATTGAAGATTCTGTCAGAGGCCTTAAAACTTGATGGATCAATAATGAGATACTTTTTGGTCCTAATATATTATTTATTTAAAAACAAAAACAAAACAAAAAAAAACATTAAGAATGAAATTATTGTATAGTAATGATGCAGAAATAAACAGGAAATCCATACATTTACCTACATTCATCGGGGGGAAAAAAAAATTAAAAAATCTGCTGCCAGTTTCACATGAGTATGTTTCAACATCTTACATGAGGTATTCACATATGTTTAAGAACAATCACTTCAAAATGTATTTTCAAATTTTCTAACAAAGGTAACTTTTATACTCTCATTGTTTGGGGATGGGCTCCTCTCCTCCACAATTAAGGATAAAAACCTCTTAAAATTGTTTTGATATACTGATATATTCAAAATATGCATATTAAAATTTACATGTATCTCTGCTGTTCTGGGCCGCGTTTCCCGATAACGCTGTCTCTTAGCATGCTATGAAGACTCTAAATGTATGCCTTACCTAAAGGTGTACCTGTTCTAGGCGTGTTCCCCGAACTATACCTTAGGAGGTTTCTTAAGATACAGTATACCTTCTTATGTGCGACATTATCAGGTGCTGTCCATGGCGGTGGTGCTGAATTGGTCGATATCGATGTATCGAGAACCGATTATTTATTCTATGCACAGGCTGCTTCACTTCGTTATGTGAAAAAGCGATGTTCTTTTTAAAAGAAGTGTTGATTTTAAATAAAGACAGGCAACTCTTTCCTATTAGAACGCAAGGAACTTTTAACAGAAGAGATAGAGAGACAAAAATAAATAAGTAAATAAATAAAAATAAACAAACAACAAAACAAACAAACAAAAAACACCTTGGGCCTACACAAGTCCAACAGAAAAATATTCTGGTAAGAGTACTTTCCAACTAGAAGCACTTCAGAAAAGTTGAAATTGCATTTATCAGAACTCATGGGATCTTAAAAAATAATCCAAATTGCAAACTAAATCCAACCCTGAATATTTTATATAATTTTGAAATGAGTGCACAAACCCTCAACCTCATGCCCAAATATATATCACTAACTGGCAGTATACCTTCACTGGCCTTTGAATGAGTCATTTATATTATTATAATATATTTTCCATAGTGTCTTCATTTATTCCACAACCAGGGTTGATTGCTCAGCAGCTACATCACATATTGGTGTAAATCACTAATTTCTGTTATTGGATGACCTGCTCAATAAAAGCTCAACAAGGGAAACATATAATTAAAGCTACTATGGCAGAGAAAAAAGAGAGAAAGAGGAGAGCCGCCAGCAGCTGAATTTCGGGGCTGAGGGGGTTGCTCCGTCGAGTTTGTCTCTTTTTTTAATAATTTATTTATCTTTATTTATTTATTTATTTATTTAATTGCAGCTTAATTGAACACCGGGTGTATTACAACTTCAGAATTACATTCGTATAGACTGAGATGTAAAGAACTGTGAAATGTTAACAGTGATAAGATATAGCTAAGAGTGGTCCAGACCAACTCACGAAAGCATGACTTACAGAAGGTATACTTAACCAAGAACGTTTCGGGAAACACATATTAATGATAATATTAACACATATTAAGGTATAACTTAAGAGCAACATAGCGTTAAGAAGGTTTCAGGAAACTTAGTCCTGATGTTTAGTGTTTTGGCGCAGGAATGGGGTTTCTGAGCCTCCATTTACCAAGACAAAGATTTAACGTACATGAGTTATGGAGTGACTAATAGGATTCAATGAGGAAAAAATTGGATCGTAAGTCAAGAGAAAATAAGTTAAGATCAGTAAGTAAAATTAATTAATGCCATGTTATTTGACCTTTTTTTATGACAGGACTAGGGCAGTTATGGTTGTACAATGTCATGTGGTGCAAATCCCCAAAACCTTATTTATAAATTCATAATTTTATTATATTTGTTAAAAATGCTTTTCATCTTGGAAAAAAAATAATACATTTTGTAAAACAACAACATCAAAGATATATTTTGAAAGTAAAGATTGGGATGTGTACCCTCACATATATTCAGCTTGTTAGTAAAATACAGTGCCTTGCGAAAGTATTCATACCCCCCTTTTTTTTATGTTTCATTATGTTGCTGCCTTATGTTAAATTGCTTTAAATTACTTTTTTTTTCCACATCAATCTACACTCCATACACCATAATGACAAAGCAAAAACAGAATTGTCACAACTTCATAAATTAAAAAAAAAAAACAAAAAAATTAAATAAGTTCATTGCATAAGTATTCATACTCCTAACCCAGTACCTAGCTGAAACATCTTTACATCCATTCTTCTCCTTACCTTCTCACCTCTCAAGCTGAATGGGGGCAGATGCACATTTTCAGGTTTCTCCAGAAATATTTGATTGCGTTCAAGCCCAGGCTCTGGCTGGGTCATTCAAGGACATTCACAGAGTTGTCTATAAGCCGCTCTTGCTGTGTGCTTAGGGTCATTGTCCTGTTGGAAGGTGAACCTTCTGCCCAGTTTGAGGTTCTGAATGCTCTGGACTTGGTTTTCATTAAGGCTATCTCAATATTTTGGTGCTTTGAGCTTTTCTTCTACTCTGACAAGTCCTTCATTCGCTGCCACTGAAAAACAGCCCCACAGCATGAGGCTGCTACCAGAACACTTTAGTTTTGGGATGGTACTGTGCAGGTGATGAGCAGTGTCTGGTTTCCTTCAAACATGATGCTTGGAATTGAGGTTCATCAGACCAGATAATCTTGTTTCTCACAGTCTGAGGGTCCTTTCGGTGCTTTTTTTGCAAATTCCAAGTGTGTTTTCATGTGTCTTCACGGAGTCTTGTCACACCACCATAAAGCCCAGATCGGTGGAGTGTTTCAGTGATGTTTGTCCTTCTGTAGGTTTCTCCTATCTCCACATATGATCATGGAGCTCAACTAAAGTGACCATCAGGTTCTTGGTCACCATTCTAACCAAGGCCGTTCTCCATCAATTGCTCAGTTTGGCCAGGAGGCCAGCTCTAGGAAGAGTTCTGGTTGTTTCAAACTTCTTCCATTAAGGGTAACAGAGACTACATGCTTCTGTGAACCTTCAGTGCAGCAGAATTTTTTCTGAACTCTTTTTTTCTGAACCAGATGTGTGTCTTGATGCAATCCTGTTTCTGAGCTCTATAGGTAGGTTTTTTTTTTTTTTTTTGACCTCAGGGCTTTGTTTTTGCTCTGATATGCATTTTTAGCTGTTAGACCTTTTATTAAGATGTGTGTGCCTTTCCAATTTGCCATAGGTTAACTTTACTCAAAGTGTTATAACATCTACAAGCAATATGAAGGGTCCTGAACTAAATTTTAACTGTCCCCGATAAGGGTATGAATACTTATGCAATGGAATCATTTAAGTTTTTTTATTTTAAATAAATTTGCAAAGATGTCTTTTGCTTTGCCACTATGATGTATGGAGTGTAGATTGATGTGGGGAGAAAAAAGTAATTTAAAGCAGTTTAACATAAGGCTGCAACATAACAAAACGTGAAAAAAATTAAGGGGTATGAATACTTTCACAAGGCACTGTATGTTCATTTTTACTTTTGACAAACTGGCATGTTACAATAGATTTTGAAAATATTTATATTTAATTGATCTTTAAGGTGTAAACGGATGGCAGTTTAAGCCCCTTCTGAATCAATAAAGCTTGAATAGTCTTTATTTGTGCTTATTCTAATAGACCAGTAACAAAAGAGAAAAGACACTGTACATTTCAAGAGCCATAATAATAGACTAATATCTCTGCACAGAAAACAATTTATTGTCGACAGCATTTGGAGCAGAACTCTTTGTTGGCAGAGTCAATCGCATTTGACAAGCACACATATTTAGGCAGCACTGAAACAAATGACTTCAGACAGCTCTGTGAACGTTCCAAGGTACAAGAACGCAAAATGAAAAAATTCAATGAGTTTCCCGTTCTCCATATCATAGGGTTTTACTACCCATTCTGCCCTGATCATCAACTCCTCATATTGTATAATCACCCTCATTTTAAGTGCACAATCTGTCATGATATAGCGCTTCAAAGGGAATCGCAAAGCACGTCAAGCTTATTGTTATTAAAATAGGCCCTGATTTCAACTGTATTTGAGCAGTGAGGAATTTGATCATCTGCAATATGTTTGAGCACCCTTGCCCTTTTTAGCATCCTCTCTGTCTTATCGTAAGTATAAATGAGGTGTAAATATGTATAGTAAAGACATCGCAATAAAGAACAACAGAAATAAAAATGCATTGAGTGCCATTGGGATAGTCTGTCGCTTTTGCCCTATTTAGAACAAAATAGATCACTCAGGGAAAAAAAAATAAAAAATAAAAAAAACAATAAAGGGAAATCAGTGGGCTGGAAGTGTATCACTGCTCCAGTCACAATGGAAAATCTGACTGTGTGATACCCTAATATGATGGGTTTGACAAAGTCAATATATATATCTTTTTTTTTTTTTTTCCCAGGTAAAAGAATTCTGCTGCCAGTTTCACATGAGCATGTTTCAACATCTCACGTGACGCATTCACGTATGTTTCAGAACTTCAAAATTCATTTTTACATTATCTAACAAAGGCTACCTTTACACTCTTAGTGTTTGGGGGTGGGCTTGTCTCATTTACCAAAACAAAGATTTAAAGTAAATGAGAAGTCGTGGAGTGACTAATAGGATTCAATGAGGAAAAACAACATAATTCATTTGCTAATACTCCTCTGCAGGAGGAAAGGCAAATTGTTGTGCATTTCTTTAACCAGCAGGAGGAAGACTGCTCCCCACAGTTGACTCTGCTCCAAATTAAATATAAAGGTTCTGTATTTTAACAGAAATTATTTGGCTAATAAGTCCGTGACATACAGTATAAAAGTGACCACGATAAAGTTTATTTTTTTTTAATAGAAAAAAAAAATGTAATTTAAAATACAAGTTCTAAGAAATGTTTTCTTTGTATTTACAATATGTTGGTTTCATAAGGTTTGAAAAACTTTTATAACATTTTCAATAAAAATTTAAATTTAATTATTCTAAAAATGTCATATGTTATAACCATCAAATAATACTATACAGTATATCCATTTCACCTTGAGTGTACAGATCTTAATCATTATCTTATTCAGAATCATCATTTTACAAATATATATATATATATATATATATATATATATACTGTATATATATATATATATATATATATATATATATATATATATATATATATATATATATATATATATATACTGTACATATATAACAAATTATTCTACAATTTTACAAATATCATGAATTCTCAAGAATTAAGTCTTTTAAACTACACTTATCTTGTCAAAAAGGTCAAATTATCTGAAATTATTATTGACCTTGAGACGCAGACATGAGGCGTGGTCTGCTCTATGATACTTTTTTGTGCATCTTAGGTTTCAACTAAGGGAATTTTGATTTTGAATTATTTTGATATTAGGACAGTTGTATCATCCTGACTTTTTTTTTTTTTTTTGAAAAATATAATTTTAATTAAAAACTAAATACATGCTTATAGTTGAAGGGGTGTATTACAATATTTGTATGTATGAATTAAAAAGAATAATAATAATAATTATTATAATAGATCAAACAATGCAATGCAGAAACTGTTATTCAATTTTTGCAGTTCATCTTAACCTTCATGCTGAATGTTCAGTCTTAACTATTTTCTAAATTACAGTAATAAATGTCATTCTAACAATTCCTTAATTATCTGGAAGCTCAGTTACATTTATGCAAAGTGTAGTTAGTGAGTTGAAAACAATAGCAAGGTTTCTCTCAACTGCAATTAAATACACCCTAAAAGAAGACTAAAAAACAAATGTCTTGAAAACATTCTGAAGACATTACTGGGCTCATAGAACTGTAATGGAGTTGCATGAAGGACAGGTCAGGTGAAATGAAAGCATAACTCTACACTCCTGGTTCATTGGGGAGAGGCTGAGATGGCGAGCTACTCATCTGTGAACTGAAGTGTTAGTGTCCTGCCCTTGTCAGCAGCAAACACTACAGATGTCAGTCTGTATGGTAACAGGGACTGGTAACAAAATAAAGAAAAATTACTTAAAGCTAAAGATTAAGAATTATTGATCTTGAAATAAAATGAAAAAATAAAATACGACACAATGGCTGTCACACCTCATGGACCTGTTTTGTTGTGTTTTCATCCCTCACGTGTTCTTTTACCCTTTTTCTGTCTCTCTTTCATTAGTTAGTTCCTGTGTGCCCTTATTTGGTCATGTTCCTGTTCTTGTCATCATTAGCTATCCTCCCTTCACCTGTGTCTAGTTTATCACCCTCATTACCCAGTGTATATTAGTTGGCCTCTTGTTGGTTTCCTTTGTCCGGTATTGTAGATGTTAACCCGTGTGTTAGACCTTCTTCATTGTGTGGCTTACAAGTGAAAGGATTAGTTTCTGTTATCTTTGTCGTACCTGTGTTTTCCTAACAGCAGTGTTGTGACAATGGCATAATGAGTATGCTAATTAGCCTATGATGTCATCTAACAAAATTTAGCAACTTCTCAAGCAGGCTTTATCTACTTTCCATTGAAAATAGCTGGGAACTCTACAACCACCCAACTACACACACTTTCAACAGGATTTATTTATTTTTTAATTTTCTTAAAATGTCTATACAATTTAATTTTCAAATTGTAATTGGTTTCCTACCGATCATGTATTTTTCACTTTTTAGTTTAACAGTACATGTAAGTGTGATCAGCTCTGTTCAGTTAAGGATTCTTCTCTTCTCCATTAAGTAAGCAAAATAGATATCGAATTTATGATCCATCTTGTTAGTTATTATTATTATTATTACTTGGGGTTATGCATAACCCTATTAAAAAAAAAATAGAACTTTATATCACTTGTTCCGTTTAAAACTGTGAATGGCTCACATATTGTCTGTATTTGCTACTTTTGGCCTTTATGAACATAGTAATTGTTTTTAGATAGACAAATGGAAAAGACATCATATAAGTATATAACTCTGTTGTATATTTCAGATGCTGTCACATTCCACAATCTCATCATCTGCCACTCAGTTGCACCATAAAAACACACAGGCATTTTTATGGACTGTAAAGATTTTCACTGGAATTTGGTCTTCATTACATATATTTTGAGTTTCTATTTTGTGTTTTATGTCTTTATGTATTCATGTTCAGTGTCAATTGTCATTTATTAATTTACTCATAAATAAATAAATAATTGTGCTTATACCTAATTGAGAAAACTTTTATCATTGACAAGTAACGTGCATTAAAGGGTCAATTTTGAATTCATGCAATCTTTAAATGTGCTGAGAACACAAAGCACAGATCTGCAGGGCACAGCTTAAATTCTACACTAACAGTTGTTTTCAAGGCTCAGTGTAGAGTGTGGAGACTCTGGATTTAAGATTAAATCTTGCTTTTATAACAAATGTCATATGTAACCTTTGTTTTTTTTTTTTTTTGTTGTTTTTTTTTTTTTTTGTGAGTCTGGCAGGTTGCAGTACTTGAGATTTTAGAAAGGATGATGCTTTCCTGTTGGCTCTAAAAAAGGAGGATTGTCAGAAAGCTGCAGAATATGATACACCTGCTTGTAGTTTAGCCTCCCTCCCTGGTGCCTGCACTTATTGGCAGCTCACTGAAAGAGCTGCTGGCCCATGCTGTCACCTTCAAGAGCATTGCTCTTATACACTCACCCATTGACTCACAACATTGCTTATAGCTAAAAGCTAATAAACGAACCATTTAGTATGTTCTTTTAAACATTCATCCAGCACAAAGTGTATTTGTTTGTTTGTACATTTAGCATTACACAGATTTTGTCACAAAGAGTTCTGAGGCCACTTGTTTCCTCTAGGCAGTCATCTGTACAGTCTCGTAATTGTGCCTAAGCACCTTCAGTTTTACACTGACTGCAAGACTTCATTTCCTCCAAAATATAACCAAGAAGTACAAGAAGCCTTTGTACAAGGTTGCATTTATTCTACCAAAAATACAGTAAAAAAACTATTTTCAATTCATTATAATTAAAAAAATATATTATATATATTTATAAAACGGTTAATTCCAGTCCTCGATTCAGATTGGTCAGCAGCTGTGTTTTATCAAAGACTATAGAAATACGAAAACAGTTCACTCCTATACTTATGAATGGGAGAAATTGCGACGCGCATTATGGCGGAATAGTCCCACCTTCTAAATGAAAGAGCTAGTCGCTGATTAGTAAAGTCATTGCATCACTGCAGTGGCCGTTGGAAGCTCCGGTTTCCATAGAAACCTGAGGCTAGACCAGTCAATGCGCACACGCAGTCATAAGCACTGGCTGTTCTAGCCTGAAAAATAAGCTTTTTAAATGCTATTTGAGCATATGAAGTAACATTCATGGGGCAGTTCATTTCAGATTTTGTTGCTGATTTGAAATGTATTTTAATTGCGAGTTCAGCAAGCAGTTTTTGAGATTTCAGGATTCCCCCATTCATTTAGATAGGACTTGGTCTTGTTTGAGCTGCCAGGATGCGTTGCAAATATGGCCGCCGACTTTCCTTTAAAGGGACTTTGGTTTTATTCGCGATAAAGCACAACTATGACCGCTTCACCCAACGTTTTTGTATATCACTGCGCAACACCCTTAGCAACATAAGCAATCAATAATATGTGACCCTGGACCACAAAACCAGTCATAAGTGTCAATTTTTCAAAACTGAGATTTATACATCATCTGAAAGCTGAATAAATAAGGTTTCTGTCACGAATCTGGTCTATGAACTTCCGTTCACTCACCACCAGAGGTCACTCAGTCACTACATGGACTCTTGCACTACACTACTGTTGCACGTCATCTCCAGACTACATTTCCCAGCAGCCATTTCACTAATCACACCTGAGACTGATCCCACAGCTGATTCCCATTACACCCCTTATATAAACCATGGACTTCTGTTCACAGATTGCCGAGTATTGTACGCACATATCCCTCTTCTAGCGATAGCTACTCTACGGAGCCCACTTAGTTGTCTTAGTCTTGCCTTGCCTGTTTTCCCGTGTTTTGATTCTAGCCCGTGTTTCCTGGATTAACCCTTGCCTTGCCGTTTCGGACTCTGTTTGCACCTCGTTTGGATTATTGCTCGTGTACCTGGATTATTGCTCTGCCTTGCCCCGTTGGATATTGGACACGCTTGCCCTAGGATTACTCTTTGTCTTGTCCCTGCCATACCTGTTTGCCATTGTTTCGACCCTGCCTGTATTTATGAACATGTCTTTAAATAAAATCTTGCATATGGATCCGCACGTCTCACGTCTCATCAGCCCCGTAACAGAATACTCGGCCTCTCAAGGATCCAGCAGCTTTTCATGTGGACATTGGCCAGGTATGGACACAGAACTTCTACTGTTACGCTTCAAGCAAGGTACCCGATCACTTGAGGAGTGTATAGAGGAATATTTAATTTTAGCAAATGACTCTGAGTTGCCAGACTGTTTTTTAATTGATTTATTTTGTGACAGCGTTAATCAACCGCTCAGATCAAAGCTTCTCCGAGAGGGTCCGCGTTCATCATTAGCACAGTTTATAGACTATGCTTTGCTGTGCGCTGACTCTTTGTTTACTGTGGGTGTCGCGGAGGAGGAACACGACACCGCGTCTGAGCCTGAAATGGCAGCTACGCTAGAGCACGCTCACAAAATGGTGGCGACAGCTGAGCACACTCACATAATGGCGGCCACAGCAACACCCCGTCATGTCATTGCTGCCAATCACGAGTCAAGTCAAGTCACAGTGGATATTCATGAGTCCAGTCAAGTCAAAGTCGATCGTCATGAGTCTCGTCACGTCACAGCTGATCTGCCAGAGTCTCTTCACGTCACACCTGATCTCCTAGAGTCAGGTCACGTCTCAGCTGATCGTCACGAGTCCCAGCACATCACTGCTGATCATCCAGAGTCACAGCACGTCTCAGCTGATCGTCCAGAGTCCCAGCACGTCACTGCTGACCTTCCAGAGTCACTTCACGTCATGTCTGCCACCCCAGAGCCACGTCCTGTTGCGGTTGTCGTACTGCAACCCTCCACCATCCTATCAAGGGAGCCTGTCATCAAGCGTCAGAGGTTGGCATCCAGCATGAAGGATCCATCACTGGTGTCAGCACGCACAGCTGGTATCCCCAAACCTAATCACTCTAGTCCTCCTTCTCATGAACTCATTCCCCTATCTGCAGCACTTCCCGTATGGGGGGTTGCTTTATGGTGTATCTGGGCCGCATACACCACCGCCGATTTGCTAGCGGTGGCGGCGCCGGCTACAACATCTCCAGAGGTGGCGGCTTATGCTGTGGAACCTTCTGAGGTAGCGGTGGCCGCTACTGTGCTCCCAGAGCCCATGGTGTCCGCTGCAGTCCCTTCAGAGGTGGCGGCTCAGGCTGCAGAACCTCCCGTGATGGCGGCACTAGCCTCAGTTCCTTGCATGGTGGTGGCGCCCAGTGATGATCTCCGTGAACTGTCTGTTCTGGCCGAGGAGGCCATAAATTAACTTTTGTCTGCTCATGTCACGGCCTGTGAACTATTGTCCTGTCCTGCACTGGTCAAGGAGACCATTTCTGAATCCCCAGTCATGCCTGTCATGGTCACTGAACTCTCGTCCTGTCCTGATGCTATCAAAGAGACCATTTCTGAATCCCCAGTCATGCCTGTCATGGTTATTGAACTCTTTGTCTGTCCAGTCACGGCTATGGAGGCCATCTATGAACTCCCTGTCTGTCCAGTCCTGGCTACGGAGGCCGCTTATGAACTTTTTGCGTTCTCTGCCTCTGTCCTTGATGTGGTAGATGCATTGTCTGACTCTTGTGTCTCAGTTTCCCCTAGGTCCCAGTCTCTGCCATGGGCCTCTGCCCCGCCGTGGAGGTCGTCTGCTCCGTCTGCTCCGCCGTGGGGGTCTTCTGTCCTGCTCTGGGGGTCTTCTGCTCCACCTGTTCTGTCTGCTCCGCCGTGGTGGTCTACTGCTCAGGTCTGGTGGTCTTCTGCTCTGCCGTGGAGATCCTCTGATCCACCCTGGTGGGCTCCTGTCCCGTCTGATCCGCCCTGGTGGGCTCCTGTTCCGTCTGCTCCGCACTGGTGGACTCCTGCTCCGTCTGCTCCGCACTGGTGGGCTCCTGCTCCATCTGCTCTGCCCTGGAGGGCTCCAGTTCCGTCTGCTCCGCCTTGGTGCTCTGTCCTGCCGGCTCTGCCTCAGTCCCCAGTCTCACTTCCACATGGACCTGGCCCTCCATCCCTCACCCTGTTCCGCCTCCGCTCCACCACCCTCCTGGATTGTACTGAGTGTGGAGCGTCTGGAAGCCGCTCCTTGGGGGGGGGGGGCTCTGTCACGAATCTGGTCTATGAACTTCCGTTCACTCACCACCAGAGGTCACTCAGTCACTACATGGACTCTTGCACTACACTACTGTTGCACGTCATCTCCAGACTACATTTCCCAGCAGCCATTTCACTAATCACACGCTCACACCTGAGACTGATCCCACAGCTGATTCCCATTACACCCATTATATAAACCATGGACTTCTGTTCACAGATCGCCGAGTATTGTACGCACATATCCCTCTTCTAGTGATAGCTACTCTACAGAGCCCACTTAGTTGTCTTAGTCTTGCCTTGCCTGTTTTCCCGTGTTTTGATTCTAGCCCGTGTTTCCTGGATTAACCCTTGCCTTGCCGTTTCGGACTCTGTTTGCACCTCATTTGGATTATTGCTCGTGTACCTGGATTATTGCTCTGCCTTGCCCCGTTGGATATTGTTCGCCGATCGTCGACCCACGCTTGCCCTAGGATTACTTTTTGTCTTGTCCCTGCCATACATTTACATTTACATTTTACATTTAGTCATTTAGCAGACGCTTTTATCCAAAGCGACTTACAATTGGGGAATACATAAAGCGATTCGTCTTGAAGAGGCAATCAGACAGAGGAAGTGCTTGTAACAACAAGTCTCAGGCATTGTTCAAATAAGTACAAGCTAGAAAGGAAAGGAATAAATAAAGAGAAAGAATTTTTTTTTTTTTTTAGGATGAAGTCAAGTAGTGCTGAAAGAGATGAGTTTTCAGTTGTTGCTTAAAGATTGGTAGGGATCCAGCATTCCGGATAGGGGTGGGAAGATCATTCCACCAGCCAGGAATGGTGAATGAGAATGTTCTGGAGAGTGATTTTGAGCCTCTCTGTGATGGTACCACGAGGCGTCGCTCACTAGCAGATCTCAGACTTCTGGAGGGGGTGTAGATTCGTAATAGTGAGTGGAAGTAGGCGGGTGCTGAGCCTGTGGTTGTTCTATATGCAAGCATCAGTGTCTTGAACTTGATCCGAGCTGCAACTGGTAGCCAGTGCAAGGAGATAAAGAGAGGTGTAACATGGGCTCTTTTGGGCTCATTGAAGACCAGACGTGCCGCTGCATTCTGAATCATTTGTAGAGGTTTGATTGTGTTTGATGGAAGTCCAGCCAGAAGAGCATTGCAGTAGTCCAGCCTAGAAATGACAAGGGCCTGGACAAGAAGTTGTGCACCATGCTCTGTCAGAAAGGGCCTGATCTTTCTGATGTTGTGTAGTGCAAACCTGCAAGATCGAGCGGTCTTTGCAATGTGCTCTTTGAAGGTCAATTGGTCATCAAAGATTACACCGAGATTTCTGACCATACCTGTTTGCCATTGTTTCGACCCTGCCTGTATTTATGACCATGTCTTTAAATAAAAGCTTGCATATGGATCCGCACGTCTCACGTCTCATCAGCCCCGTAACAGTTTCCATTGATGTATGGATAGGACAATATTTGTTAGGATAGGACAATATTTGGTTGAGATACAACTATTTGAAAATCTGGAATCTGAGGGTGCAAAATAAATAAATTTAAAAAAAAAAACTGAGAAATTTGCCTTTAAATTTGTCCAAATGAAGTTTTTAGCAATGCATATTACTAATCAAAAATTAAGTTTTGATATATTTACAGTAGGAAATTTACAAAATATCTTCATGGAACATGATCTTTACTTAATATCCTAATGATTTTTGGCATAAAAGAAGCATCACTAATTTTGACCCATACAATGTATTTTTGGCTATTGCTACAAATATACCCCAGCGACTTAAGACTGGTTTTGTGGTCCAGCGTCAAAACTGTTTTCTCATACTGAGAGAAAAGCAAATATATGTGTGTGAGAAAATATCATATATGGTGTTAAAAATAAATGACACAGCAGATGAGAATGAGGCATGTTACATCGGAACATTCTCTTGCCGTTTACTGTTGCTGTCAGGAACTACTTTGTAGCAGCATATCAATACATACATTTTTGGTTTTAACCAGTGGTGTATTGTAACGAAGTAATAATACTTCGTTACAGTACTTAAATATTTTTTGAGAGTATTTGTATTTTACTTGAGTTTTTATATTTCAGCCAACTTTTACTTTTACTCCACTACATTTCCTAATTAAAATACATTTCCCCGAAGCATATTCGTTACTTACTACAAAATAGTCATAAGTCAGAAGAACACGGACGGCAAGAAAGCAGGTTTGACGAATCAGTGGTCTGGTGCTTACAAGTTAGACTCCTAAAAACACCTTTGCTCATGTGCAAACAAGTGCGCGCAGTACCGCGGATCTTTTCATTTTCTACTCAAGTCGAGTCTGGGGTGTGCAATACAGCATCGTCTGCAATAATATGGTAAGTGTTGTTGTAATGATGTGCGATCTGACATTTTCAAGTAGGCTATATCACCAAATCACACACAGAGTGCACGCATGTTGATTTATTTTATACATAATAAAACCACTATTATAACATTTGAAATCATATTTTGTCAAAGTTTACCACTTCATTGTGAGGTATCAGTTTTTGCAATCAAAATTCCAGGCATTCGAAATTGAAGATGGCAAAAATGCTTCTGTATGCTTTTTATATTTATATAATTTAATAGTTAACAAACTATATCACACAAAGAGTACCGTTTTTCTGCAGATATCAGAATGAACACATTTAATAATCATTTTATACAAGTTCAGTAAACCAATAAGTGACTTACATTTTAGACATAATATTGCTTGTTTTTGCTCAATTTTGCTGACGAAAATAGTTCCAAACAAAGATCACAGCACTGTTTTTGCTTCTCTGAGCAATGGACGGTGTTTACTTATTGAATGAATCAGCTTTTTAATCGAATCGGTTGAATAAATGATTCAGTGATTCACTCATTAACACAGTAAAATGCTTTGTTTCTGAATGAATCAGTTGTTTGAATGAATCGGTTGAATCTCAATGACTCACTCATTAACAGTCACTCGCTGTCACCTACTGGTGGTTTTAATTTCACATTTTGACTTCTTTTTTTTCATGTTTTAAATTATTTCAAACATCAGTATTCAACCTTTTATGTTAAAAACATTAGGCCTATTTAAGCATCTGTAACTTAAATGCATCAATATCCACTCTGAGATACATTAAACTGTGAATACATCTAAATGCTGTTTCAGATGCAGATTCCAGAAATGTTTTCTTATGTTGGAATGAAAGACACTAAATACCGGATGAAGTGCTTCTTATTCTTACCCAAAAATACTAAATGGAAGAAAGAGTTAAAACTGAATACTATCTTGCTACTCAAGCTGTGTATGAGCATTTTTAAAAAAAAAAAATTTTTTTATAGATATTTATTAGCTTCTTTTCCATTTTGCATTTACTTGTACTTTTACTTTCAATACTTAAGTACGTTTAAGATAAAAAAAAAATAAATAAAAAAAAACTTATTATATCACATACTTTAAGACTTTTACTCAAGTAATATTCTAAACGGTGACTTCAACTTCTATCAAAATCATTTTCTGGTAAGATACTGTACTTTTCTGTACTTTTACTTGAATATGGTTTTCAGGTACTTTATACACCACTGGTTTTAACATTATCTATCTATCTATCTATCTATCTATCTATCTATATATCTATCTATATATATATATATATATATATATATATATATACACAACAGTTCTTTCTGGTTTTTGAATCTGATTGGCTGATAGGAGTGCAATAGTAGAGTCCAACAGAGCTCCTCCAACCTCTTCACCGCTTGTATCACTCCGCTTGCCGAAGTTGCCTAATTTCTCACAGCGAGTGTCATGGCGGACACCCAAATCCACTATAATTTTAAAAATAATACTGTTTTGTGTCACAGAATGCAGTTTTAAGAGTTTTTTTAGGTGAGAATGTGCTTGCTTGAACTTCAAATATGCGGTTTGTTCATGAAGATAACGTCTATTTCAAAATTTGCTTCTACGTTTTCGAAGACATGAGTTCCAGCAGTTCAGTGGCCGTTCAGTGCTCATTACACCTGCCAAGAGGAGCCTCAATGTGGCCAGATCTTCTGGAATTTACCACTGGCTCTGATGTCTCTATAGTTGTTAAACACGAGATATAATTCGTTTTGGGTAAATCTAACGGGCGGTCTTTGGTCTCATTAAACTATTATTTGTTCCAGAGCAAATATTTTAGCAAAATCTTATCATGTTTATGTAAATTCAATGCTGTATATCGCGCTGCATTTGTACAGTTGACTGAATTGCATAGCAACTTTTATGATGGCTATTGTTGTTGTTTATTAAATATGATTATTCAATAAATAATATGTTATATAAATAATAATAGTGTTTAGTACTGAGACATGGTGCATGTGTTCGTGATGGTAATTTTAATTACATTGTTCCACCATTAGATGGCGACAAGAGACTGTTTTATGCGTCAGCAGTGCAGTAAAGACTTTTACATTGAAAAATAAATGCTTTTCTAAACGCTTTTATAACTTTAGTAAAAGTTATTTTTACTTTCAACAACAGCTTGATGCAGCTAACAAATGCACTGAGCAGCAGCACTGTCTGAATTCAACCTTAACAGATGAAAGAATATTGACGTTACGACAAAGACAACGCTTTCCTCAGTGGACATTCAAACTTATGTTTAATTGTGAGGAGACTGAGATGCTGTATCAGATGCAGGTAATCACAGTCGCTCAGTCCATCTCTCCCTCATTATACTTTACATAATACAACAAGCTTTTACTGCAGTAATACAATAAGCTTTCAATGAAGCAACTCATAGTTCCTTCGTTACTAGTTCTAAAGTGATGTTTTGGAATTAGTAACGGTGACTTGGGCTCAGCTGTTAAACTGTCAACTTTAGATTTGAATCCGTGGCAGAAGGAAGTAGTTCTGCACAAAAGAGGGCTTTTAAAGACACTCCGTTGTTGTTTCTAATTTATTTTCACACTCGTGCTGACGAACTGTTGTATAAACTCAATATCACACTCGTAGACGTGCGATACGGCTGTATATCAGCACGGCTGTGATTCGTCCATAGGTACAGCCATATCGCACGTCTACGAGTGTGATATTGCTCATATATATTGTGTGGTAAATGTTTTATAAAAGCAATAAGGTATGAGAGGCCGTGCTGTATTGTGAATAAGTCATAGCTGCATCATGCCTACCATTGCCCTTCAGCCGTGACTTATTTGCAATACAGCACGGCGTCTCGTACCTTATTGCTACTTAAACCATAATACATTTTTTCAGGATTCTTGGATGAAGATAATTTAGCAGCATTTATTTGAAACCGATTTTGTGCAATTTGTCCAGCCACGTCTGATCAATTTAGTGAATCTCTGCTGAATAAATGTACTATTTAAAACAAAAAAAAATCTACACCTATAAACCGAAGTGGCATTTACCTGAAAAGGTTTCACTGCTATAATGATTAGCTACAGATATACATATTATTATAAATTAACACATCATAAATATATCACAAAAATTGCTGTTGAAATGTATTGACCTCACCTGAAGTGCTACTACAATGAACATCTAAAGAATAATCAAATTAAGCAATATAATTAATGATTTAGGTGTATGTATTTAAGTGAGAAAGCTGTTCAGTTAAACACATTGATGTTATCTTGTCTATTGGCTATGCAACATAAATATGTTGGTATTTATAACTAAAATTATGTTTTAATATTCCTCGAAGACTTTTTCTAAAGAAGATGAATCTGATATAGTCTGACATGACAGACAGTTGCATAGTCTGACTTGGCTTTTACAAAAGATTTCACTGTAGTCATATTTTCCCTGAACTAGTAAATCTCAAAGGGACATCCAAACATTTGGATTATGTTTCATTCCCTTTCCACAATTTAATTGCTCTTTAGTCTTAATTTTCACAACTGTCCTTCAGACCCACAGCATAATGAACCCATGACTGTGGGGGTTCAGAAAATGTGGTTGTTATTTTAATGATTCACGGGTAGGCAAGGCAAACATCTAAAGCAAATGTTTTGCAAACTCATGCAAACTGCATCTTTTAGTGTTTTAATTTAATCAGACGATTGAATTTGTTGACAATTTGAGCACTTTAGCAAAGCATCCGATGTAAATATGGCTCATTAGCCTGACTGAGTTTGCTAAGGTAAACTGGTACTTTAGCTAATGTTGCTGCATTCCACAGGTAATATCAGTTCTGATTAAAATTGAGTGGTTTTGAAATAAAATGTGCTTTCAGTAAATTAGTGCTTATTTAGGTAAATAAATTTGGAATATTGCAACGTGGATTTACCCAGCTTGAAACCAGTGCTACACTAAATTAAAAACGAGTCCAAACTGTTTCCTGTTATTCTGTAGGTCATCGACTGAAAAACGAAACTGATGTCCAAGTGAAACATGGCAGAGATTGTAAAGTATGTTACATAAAAATATAAAAACATACTAAAACAACATTCAGGTTTGGCTAAATGTATGCATAGTAGGAATGAAACTCAAATAAGAACACATTTTTACAACTAAAATAGAAAAGATAAAATCTGAACACATAAAATGGTATTCTGCAACTTAGCACTCTTAATTTTTAATTATTTTACAGTATTTTCCTATTTTTATAGTATTTTCCTTTTATATTATTTATTATTTTAGCTTCTGGAACAAACCTCAATTAATTTTTAAAGTTATTTTATAGTAGTTTTTATTTTATATGAATTTATATTATTTATATGAGTTGAGGGGAATGTGTGTGTGTGTGTGTGTATTCTTGATGTACTTGTTTATTATACTGTTTTTTGGAAAATGAACCAAACATTAAGATTAAGATTATTTATAAAAATGTTTCTGGTATCAAATCAACTGCATATTTTATAACAGCTGAGCTAAAAACAAGAGATTTAAAACAGCAATCCATTATAAATATGATGGATAAGCCACATTTGAAGTCATTGCAAAAAGCCAGGACAAGCATAGCTGTGAATGCATGTCAGTTAAATTCTATATTAATGCACCTAAACTGCCTCAGAATCTTCAGTTACATAGTGTTTACATGGCTGCAACAGATCAAAACAAAATCTATATCAATCATTTCCCTTCCCGGGCTTCCACGTTTTTCTTGTTTCTATACCACAAAGCTCATAGGAATTTTAAAAAGCTTTCAGAAGCTGATCTCAGCCCATTTCAAACTCTCAGAGGCCTGTGATCACGTATGAGGTGGGGAAAGCTGTTTTTGACTCGGACACTAAAGGGCAGACAGTAACCAAATGTCCCATAACCTTCACAGCTGTTTCCTTCACTCTCTAGCCAAAGTCCCGCCCCCCTCCTTTCCTTCTTATCTGCCCTTTTCACTCCAACCTGGCATCATCACAGAGAATTGTAATTAACACCTTTCTTGCAGTGTCCTTTCGTCAGAAAAGCATGAGCATAAAACACCACCATGAACCCTGTCTGTAACTCTAATCTTTCCACAGCGAACCCCGCTGTTACTTATTTATAGTAGCATGTTTCCCAGAGGGCCAAAGTAATTGAAACCAAATGTGTGGAGGCAGTGAGATGGGGAAATAGAGCAGCGGTAGCATCTGAACAGGAGAAAAAATAGAAATGGGAGGGACGGGGAAAACCCTTTGTCTACTGTCGGGACACAAACTTTTTGGCTTCCAATTAATACAAAACGTTTTTCGGAGAGCACAATGCACTGACAGAATAAACCAATACATTGGAACTGAAAGGAACAGAGAGGTAAAGAACTCTTTCTCTGCCTCTCCTTTCCTTTCGGTTCCCTTGTAGTGGTAAAAAATAACCCCACAACCCCAGCTAGTCCAGCGCAGACAGAAAACTTCCTAAAAAAAAATGAAGTAGCAGTTCACATTAAGCACAGCCCCGTCTCTTTGCTGCCAGGAAGTCACATGCATTTCCTCGCACAAAGCAAAGTCAGAAACAATGAAATAAAACTTACCATCCTGACCATGGCTCTCAACCTGAAGTCCAATCTAATGCACTCAGAGTGTGACAGGCAGATAAAAGTAGACCGAGACACCCTTTAAAAATGGCATGAGGCCTATTTTCTCTGTCTCTCGCTCTCTTTCTTTTTCCGACTGACTCCAGGCAGTTACAATCCCCCCTTCCGACACTGTCAGCTTTTCCAATTGCAGACGCGCAAGCCAAAATCCCTGCCCCAGAGTCTGCAGGAATTTCCTGGACTCTCAGTCCAGTATCTGCAGCGGACCCAGAACCACAGCAAGCAGCGACTGAGTCTTGCAACTCTCTGCTACCGTCTGCCTGAGTAACTGCCCCCTGGTTACTGGCCAGATATAGTGCTAGGAGACACATGGGGGAAGTTAAGGGGTAGGCTAAGGTTGATATGTGAGGGGGATTTTTTTTAGCACAGCACCTCATCCTGCATGCGTGTGTTTCAGCATGCAGCAATGGGAACTGGAAATGCACATTAACTTTTCTACTTGATGTTTGTGCCTGGCTGACTACGAAGGATAAAACTGCCACAAAGCCTTTCCTATACAGCATTTTCTGCAGGCATGAAGTCATCACACTGATGAATAATAGTAATCATTGTTTAGGTCGCCTCCTTTAACTGACTAGTTCAGCATTAGCAGGACATACCGTGGGGAGTGTAAAACCAATTGTGCTCTTAAGACCACATGCGCAATCAATACACTGAATCCCAGGACGATTAATCAGCATGTACATTACTAATGCTGGTGGTGTGCTGGACTATGGTGTGAAGGTACAAAACATTAACAAATATATTCATACTGCAAATATATCCTTACTGCAGTGACAAAGAATTGTGTTTGGGGTGTTTATGCTTGAATTTATTCAGGTGGTTGTTTGCTTCGCACTCTTTGACAAGGGTCTGAAAACAACCAATTAGAGTCAGAATTCCGAATCAGGGTTTAGAGGCACCATTTCCATGTAACCTTGTTGAATAATGTTGTTACTGAGTTGAAATATATTCACCACCAAAACTTCTGCATGGCGTTGTTTTGGAGAAGGTGTCTCCTATATTCTACTTGTAAATGTAAACCCAACATTTTTTACATAGTGAATTAACTTTCAAATATATATTGTTATATATTATATATTATTATTTATAATTATTATCATTTCTCATCATCATCAAATATTGTGTAACCACAAAAGAGATGCACTCAGCAGAAAAATTACTAGGAGTTTTGTCGTGGAACTATTATTATGTTAATACATACCCACCTAATATGATATATTTTAGCCACTACACAAGATGAAAACCTGCTGAATGACTGCCAAAAATAGTACTGGCACTCTGAATTATATAATCTACTCCCAAAAACAACAGCAGCCTTCAAAACCAGAAAACCAATAGGTCCTCTGAGGGGCAGAGCCAACACAACAAACGTAAATAAAACTGGAGCAAAACAAGAGGAGAAACAGATGTTTGTTTGTTTGTTTTTTTCACTCAGTAAGCGGAACCACTTTAGGTTTACACTACTTGTTTAAAAAAAAAAAAAAAAAAAAAGAAGAAGAAGAAGAAGAAGAAGAAGAAGTTGTGATTATTATTTACAAACACTGCAATTCGTATTTGAATTGTAATAAAATAAACATTTATCATTTCATATTGCTACTGCTTATATCTTAAGACTAAAAGAACTACAAACATAAAATCAGCAGCTGAAACAGCAGCTCTTATCTTCAAGGCGTGTGAAAACAACAAACTAGCAAGCAATGCCATTTATCATCAGAATTAAGTCATGTTTTACCCATGCTCTGCTTTGAATGAAGAGTTGTGTCCTAAATTAAATACTATACACTATGCACTATGTATTCTACCATCCAATATATAAATGCGTAAGAAAAGCTGAGACAGTTGGGTGCATGAAGTGTCCAACATTGAAGTGAAGTGCCACCCTTTATTTGGTTAAATAAGTGCATTATCCAAGTATTTGAAGTACACTTCTTCTTGTTGGATTTTTCACTCACACTATTTATACTGCAAAATGGCATAGATTCTGTTAAGCTGTTCACATTTTTATCTTTTGCATTCACATTGTAATTGGATTTAAAAGTGAACTCAGACCTTTTTGCCCATTTCAGATGTGATAGGATTTAAGTCCATTATATTGCTTTTTTTTTTTTTTTTGGAAGTCATTCAACATGAATATTACATTATTGTAATATAATTAATTAATTAATTAATTAATTAAATTACACCACAGACTCCAAACCAAACTCAGAGGACCTACAGAGATGGAGTTTGCTGGACCATGCATGTCTTGTGCATTTTGCTCCAAAACATTGTGTTGTGAATTCCATTAACTAGAGCGCTTCACTTTCATGCAATGTGTATGCAGATTACATATTTAATTCATACATATTAACTTGTAGTCCTTTGTGATTTAATAATAGCATTAGGTCACAATTTCTAACTCAATTATGTGAGAATTTGTTCTTCTGTAAAATTTGGTACATTTGATTTCACATCCCATTTATTCTCTAAAATACTTCCAAGCTGCGGTTTAGTAAAATTGTTACGTCAAAAGTCAGAAGCTGTTTACATCAAGTATGTATGTATATAAATGTATTACTAGATATTACGTTATCCAAATCAGCTTGTGCTAGACCATCACTAAGACAGTTTGGTGAGCTGCACTGTTAAACTTGAGATGAAACACAGAAAGAATGTCAATATGTGGTAAAAGTAGGGGTGACTGGGGGCCAGAAAGTGAACTGAACATGATACTTGGGGACCTGGGGAACAGAATAAGTGTTCTCCAGTGAGGAAGCTCGCTTATTAAGCATAATGAACTCGGCTTTTTTCCATTACGGAAATTTGTGCTGTTGTGTGCGTGCAGCTCAACTTAGGCACAATGGGAAACATGGCTCTACCTCCATTTTTGCAAAACAAAAAATCTCAAAATGCACATATACATACAAAGTCCAGCTAAAATGAACAAATAAACAAATTGTGATTACAGGGGCAGACTATCGATTAACAGACTTTTTTCACTCTGTTGAAAAATACTATGTTATTACTTCAAAACACTATTACCATAGTGCATAAGTTGTAAACTAATACATTTTGACTTTTGCATATAACAAGCTCCATATGAGCTAGGAGTTCCCTATCAGTCAGTCACGTTCGACGTTACGTCGACTGATGTCATGGGGTCTCACTTGGGAGTCCAATCACCTCTGAGCTTAAAAAGAAAAGGCCAATGAGAACTGGCGAGTGGATTTTGCATGCCAAGCCACTCCCCCGTACATACGGGTATATAAGATGCCAGCGTGCATCCACTCATTCAGATTTTTGCTTCGGAGCCAATCGCTTCGAGAGCGCCGCTTCTACGGAAGAAGATAAAGAAGATTCGTCTTTCCAGTTGCTGCGGGAGATTCTCGGCTGCGGGAATTTCTTCCTTTGAATTCAGCGGAGTGATCACCCTAGCCTGTGCACAGATAAGTGCCGTGGTCCTTCCCTGGGCAACCAGCTAAAAGAGCAATTTCCTACAGCTTGCACGGTCGTTGAGAGTGTCTCACGAGATGTCTTTCCGACCGTGTGCTTCTGGGTGCGGTAGTTTACTTACCTCTGACGATGGTCACGATCGCTGTCTCACTTGTCTGGGCCGTAAGCATGCTGAGACGGTTTTCGTAAGTGGCTCGTGCCCACATTGTGAGCGCATGTCCATGGCTACGCTAAGGTCACGGCTCTCATTTATAATAAGACTCCCCTTGTCCGCTACCCAGCCCAGTTCGTCGGGTCGTAAAGACTGGTTAGAGGCAAGGGAGACCTGAGGATCACGGTCAGGAATGTTCTGCCGGGCCAGCCCCCACGGAAGGCCGACCCCTTCCAGCGTAGTCCCGTGGACCGTCCAAAAAATGGCGCCGGTTCGTCCCACGGCGGACCCAGTGTATCTTTTGGAGCTCCCGAGGAGGATAAGATGTCTATCGCTGCATCAGAGGAGGGGCTATCGTCTTCTGCAGCCGAAGATGACGGTGAGCAGCCACCCACCGTGGCGGCTGCTCAGTCTGAGTCTGAAGCTGAGTTGACGGCCATGCTCCTCCGGGCCACCAAGAGCATCGGGCTGGAGGTGAGTTCCCCACCTTCTCCCAAGCGCTCGATGCTGGATGATTGGTTTCTGGGCTCCGCTCCGGACATGACTCCCAGCCATCCTATGCCCCAGTGCCTTTCTTCCTGGAGGTTCATGAAGAGCTCACTAAAACGTGGAAGGCCCCTTACACCGCCCGGTCGCGTTTGAGCTCTTCTCTCCTCACTACCCTCGATGGTGGGGTGGCCAGGGGGTACATTGACATTCCCCAGGTGGAGCGTGCGGTTGTGGTGCATTTATGCCCGCAAAACGCCACCACCTGGAGGAATCGTCCGCACTTTCCATCCAAGGCCTGTAAGTTGTCGTCAGCTCTCGCTGCCAAGGCTTACAGCGCTGCGGGCCAGGCTGCCTCCGCCCTGCATGCCATGGCCATCCTGCAGGTCCACCAGGCCAAGGCTCTAAAAAAGCTGCACGAGGGTAGTTCTGACCCGGGGTTGATGCAGGAACTGCACACGGCGACAGATTTCGCTCTCCGGGCGACGAAGGTCACAGCGCAGTCCCTCGGTCAGGTGATGTCTACTATGGTAGTCCAGGAGTGCCATCTCTGGCTGAACCTGGCGCCCTGGCGCAGATAAGTGACGCAGACAAAGTAGTCTTTCTTGACTCACCCATCTTCCAGGCCGGCCTCTTCGGCGACACTGTCAAGGACTTTGCCCAGCAGTTCTTGGCAGTACAGAAGCAGACGGAGGCCATCAAGCACATCTTGCCCCAGTGTGACTCTGCGAACACCAGGCCGCCGGGTGCCAGGTCTTCGTCTGCCCGTCGCCGAGGGTGCCCCCTGCGGCTTCTACACCTGCACCGCCTCAGGAAACACCTAAAGAGGCAAACCCTCAACAGGGGCGTTGAGCTGGCCGTAGAAGAGGGGTGCAGCCCGCTCCTCAGGGCACCACCAAGTCTTCACGGAAGACAGTGAAGTGTCCCTGAGATGGGTGACCCAGAGTTGAGAGGGATTGTTCTTTGGGGGACTCCGACATCTGTGCCCCCTTCCCCGGGGGAGGGCCGGGGGCTTTCACCACCGCTGCTGCCGCTGACCTTCGGGTACAAAAAGAGCAATTTCCTTCATCTCTGGGTCTATCGCGCCGGGTTATGCTTGTGAGCAACGGGCTGCTTCCTCACACTCTGACTTGGAGCGTAAATTCGCCAGTTCCGCGGGATCGGGAGGAACATGTAAGTGCTGCGTCCAGCGGCCTGTCTCTACTTTGGGACAATACGCTTCCCAGGTCGAGTCACCCTTCTTCCCACAGCTTCCCCTCCGTGGGTACGTCGGTGACCGCTCCGTTGATCCCACTTGTATGCAGATTGGGGGCTTGGTTAGCGCTGCCCAGCTTGTCTCGCTGGCTGATCCGGACAGTCCAACTCAGCTATGCAATTCAGTTCGCCAGGCGTCTGCCCAGGTTCAGGGGCGTCCTCCTCACATCTGTCCACTCCGACAAGGATGCCTCTGTCCTGTGTGCCGAGATTGCGGTCCTCCTGGCGAAGGACGCAATAGAGCCTGTCCCTCCGGCCGAGATGAATTCGGGATTTTACAGTCCCTGTTTCATCGTACCCAAGAAGAGCGGTGGGTTAAGGCCAATCCTGGATCTTCGAGTCTTGAACCGGTCCCTTCACAGGCTTCCGTTCAAGATGCTGACACAGAAACGCATTCTTTCTTCTGTGCAGCTCCAGGATTGGTTTGCAGCCATCGACCTGAAGGATGCGTACTTTCATCTCTCGAGTTTGCCTCGACACAGACCGTTTCTTCGGTTTGCTTTCAAGGGTCGGGCGTATCAGTACAAAGTCATCCCCTTCAGGCTATCCCTGTCTCGCCACGTCTTAACCAAGCTAGCGGAGGGTGCCCTGGCCCCGCTTTCGGAGAAGGGCATCCGGATCCTCAATTATCTCGATGACTGGCTTATATTAGCTCACTCGTGAGATCTGTTGTGCGAGCACAGGGATCTGGTGCTCCGGCACCTCAGCCATCTTGGGCTTCGGGTCAACTGGGAGAAGAGCCAAGCTCTCCCCTGTGCAAAGCATCTCTTTTCTCGGTATGGAGTTGGATTCGGTCAACATGACATCTCACGAATGAGCGCACACAGTCAGTCCTGAACTGCCTGGATTCATTCAGAGGTAAGATAGCAGTCCATCTAAAATTCTTTCAGAGGCTCCTGGGGCATATGGCAGCCGCAGCCGCAGTTACGCTGCTCGGCCTGTTACATATGAGACCGCTTCAGCACTGGCTGCACGGCCAGATCCCAAGATGGGCATGGCACCGTGTCACTCTCTGGGTAGGTGTTACCCCAGATTGTTCCCGCCTCTTCAGCCCTTGGTCAGACCCTGCATTTCTGTGGGCAGGAGTACCCTTAGAACAGGTGTTGAGGCACATGATTATCAAAACAGATGCCTCCAAGACGGGCTGGGGCGCCGTATGCAACGGGCATGCAGCCTCGGGCTCCTGGACGGGGCCTCGACTGTGGTGGCACATCAATTGCCTCGAGTTACTGGCAGTGCTGCTTGCCCTTCGCTGGTTTCAACCACTGCTGCAGGGTAAGCATGTTCTAGTCCATACAGACAACATAGCGACGGTGACTTACATCAACCACCAGGGTGGCGTTCGCTCCCGCCGCATGTCGCAACTCGCCCACCATCTCCTCATCTGGAGTCAGACGCGGCTCAAATCATTGTGTGCCCTTCATATTCCAGGAGAACAGAATTATGTAGCTGATGCGCTCTCACGACAGCTCACCCTTCCTGGAAAATGGAGACTCCACCCCCAGGCGGTCCAGCTCATCTGGAGTCAATTCTGGGAGGCTCAGGTAGACCTGTTGCCTCCCAGGAGTCCTCCCACTGCCAGCTGTTTTATGCGCTGACACGGTGGCACACAGCTGGCCCCGGGGCTTACTCAAGTACGCCTTTCCCCCAGTGAGCCTCCTTGCACAGACCCTGTGCAAGATCAGGGAGGACGAAGAGCAGGTTCTGTTGGTTGCGCCGTATTGGCCCACCCGGACCTGGTTTGCCAAACTTATGCTCCTCGCAACATCCCCTCCCTGGAGGATTCCCCTGAGAAGGACCTTCTTTCTCAGGGGATGGGCACAATTTGGCACCCGCGACCCGATCTGTGGAACCTGCACGTCTGGCTTCTGGACAGGATGGGGTAGACCTCTCTGGCCTTCCCCAGGCCATGGTAGATACTATCGCTCAGGCTAGGGCCCCCTCCACAAGGCAGGCCTATGCTCTGAAGTGGGGTCTATTCATTGAATGGTGTTCCTCTCACTGAGAGGACCCTCAGAGATTCTCGGTCGGTGTGGCTTCCTACAAGAAAAGCTGGAGCAGAGGCTGTCCCCCTCCACTTTGAAGGTGTACGTCGCTGCCATCGCGGCCCAGCATGATGCAGTGGATGGTTCATCCCTTGGGAGGCATCACCTGATCGTCAGGCTCTTGAGAGGTGCGAGGAGACTAAATCCTCCCAGGTCGCACCTCATCCCCTCTTGGGATCTATCCGTGGTCCTTTCAGTACTTCAGAGGGATCCTTTTGAGCCGCTTGATTCAGTCGAGCTGAAATATCTGTCTCTCAATACTTCGCTCCTGATCGTGCTCACTTCCACCAAAAGGGTGGGGGACCTGCACGCATTCTCGATCAACGAATCGTGCCTAGAATTTGGTCCTGCTGATTCTCGCGTTACCTTGAGACCCCAGCCCGGTTATTTGCCTAAGGTTCCCACCACTCCTTTTCGAGATCAGGTGGTGAACCTGCAAGCGCTGCCCTCGGAGGAGGCAGACCCGGCCTTGGCGTTGCTGTGTCCCGTCCGCGCCTTGTGCATTTGCGTGGAAAGCACCCAGAGCTTCAGACGCTCCGAGCAGTTCTTTTGTCTGCTTTGGAGGTCAGCAGAAGGGGAATGCTGTCTCCAAACAGGTTGGCTCATTGGGTGGTGGATGCCATTACTTTTGCGTACCAGTCCCAAGGTGAGCAGTGCCCCCTGGGGGTGAGGGCTCACTCCACACGGAGTGTTGCCTCCTCCTGGGCGCTGGCGCATGGCACCTCGCTTGCAGACATATGCAGAGCTGCAGGCTGGGCGATACCTAACACCTTCGTGAGATTTTGCAATCTCCGTGCGGAGCCCGTGTCCTCCCATGTATTGGGTAACATCAGGTAATTGCAGGAGGCTGGCTCAGTGTCGGCTTGCAGCACCATTCCCCTGGGATCTGTACGCCTTCTCGCAGCTGTTTCCCCTTGGTGAACTCTGGGTCCTCCATTGCCCTGTAGCTCAGACTAGATGGAGTAGTTTGTTACTGCGTCCGGTAGTGGGCTATCATCTCTCCTTCGGACTTGGCATTAATGTCTCAGTATTCCTCATGGTTTATTCCCACCATGTTCCCCTTTTTCCCTAGCTTTTCTCATTTTTTCCACATGACCTTACATTCTGTCATTGTTCTCCACCTCCCAACGGCTGCTTCAGTACCTGGCATCCCTGGTGGGTCCGTTATCTGGCTTACAGGGCATTGGGAAGGTTACATATTGAGCTCCATTTGTACTGAGATGCTGGCCTGTCAGCATTTGTACCTCAATTACGTAACGCAGTTCAGGTTGTGGCGTTTTCCATAGGGACCCCATGACGTCAGTCGACGTAACGTTGAACATGACTGACTGATAGGGAACGTCTTGGTTACTTGTGTAACCCTCGTTTCCTGAAGGAGGGAACGGAGATGTTACGTCCCTCTTGCCACAATCTTGAACTGTGCTGAATGCCATATGTGTCTCGGCTCCTCAGCACAAACCTGAATGAGTGGATGCACGCCACCATCTTATATACCCATATGTACAGGGGAGTGGCTTGGCACCTATTCACAAAGCTGCTGAGACCAACTTTTACTAAAGATAGGGAAAAATCTTAAGCTTTTTCCTGATAACTGTGGAAACAACATAAAATCTGCCATCATGTTTGCTTATACAGATAAAAGTAATCATTAGAAAATGTCAAGGGTCTACTTTATTTGTATACATTCACAGTATCAACAAAATGTTCTGCTTTTGTAAAATAAAGAAAACAGGACATGCGTTCTGCCGTCTCCCAGTCTCTGTAAACTGGAGCGCATCACAAGAACGAATCGAAGATGGCGAGTCAGCATCATCAACTTCATCTTTGCAGCCGACACTGACTCTGAAAACACTAGTTTATTAATAAATAATTAAAATATATCTTTACCATGTTTTTTCCCCCCAACACATACCAGTGCTTTGCGGTAAGCTTTATGCATGCAGTTGAGCGCGGAATAAGCTATAAATGCTCATTATGATTTACTTCTTTCCCAACTTGCACATGAAAAGAAGGACACAATTCTAGTAAGGGAAATTATCTGGAAATGTTTCAAAAATTTTTATGTTCTGAGGTGGATTGCCCGCAACAGCCATTTTAGGATGGTTTGTGATTTGGTCTTAGTGACTTAGGAGACTTCTTGACAGACATGTTCACAAGTCTCTGAGGTCCAAGACCAAGTCAAGTCTCAAGTATTTGAGGTTGAGTCTAAGTCATGCCTCAAGTCTTCAAAGTGGAGTCCAAGTCAAGTCTTAAGTCTCTGAGGTGGAGTCCAAGTCATGCCTCAAGTCATTGTTCTATTTTTAGCAATAGTTCTTTCAGCTAGTTATTGTAATTAAGACTGAGGCCAAATCAGTTTTGAAATATTAAAACTAATTACTTCTACAGAATGTCTTGTTCATTTATTCAAAACTGTCTAATAAAGCACACAAACTTTAATTGAAATCATTCAATTTTATACAGAATGTTTTTAAACCTTTCATTTTATTTATGTGTATTTCATATTATTTCTTGTGTTTTTTGTTTTGTTTTGTTTTTTTTAAATCTGTCAAATTAATCAGTCAGTTCTTACTGTCGGTTAACTGGTTATTTATGATCATCCTTAATTTCACGTTTTATACTATTCTTTTTTTATTAATAAATAAATTTTTTTATAGCATTTATTTTTGGCAAAACTAATTTTAAAATTATGGTTATTTTCAACGGTTATATTTATCACTATTTTAATTCATGTTTAAATGCATTTATGTCACTTCAGAACAACATTAAACAGTCTATATAAATACCTACACATTTTTGTGGTTTTATTGCGCTTCAGTAGAGATGTAACGATTGACTCATGATGCGATACGATTCACCATACTGATTTCACAATACGATTTTCTCACAATTGTTTTCTTAACAAAATGAGATTTAAGAAAAATTAGAAATTAAAAAGTTTCCTTATGTTATTTCTCAGACAAAATGCTGCACATTTCTTGTGAAATTGAAATATTTCAAAGTGAAATTTAATTGAAATATGTCAAATAACAACTAAATTGAAATTTTAAAACAAACCAAAACCAAATCAAATGAATAACACAAATGAAAGAAATCTCTTCAAATAAACAAACTAAGGCTTTGTCTGTGCTCTCTCCATTTAAAATGATAGGCAGCCACTGTATATTGATCACAATCCAAACAAAGATGCTGCATACATGCAGCATGAACAGTTTTTAATCTAAAAATGAATTGTATAGTTTCAAATTTTGAAGCAAAAACAGAATGGTCTGACTTTAGTTTTGTGAAACTATACTACATAAAACATCTGTACGAAACAAAAAATGCAAATGGCCTGAATTAGAATGCAGACCTATCTGCCAGCAGGTGGTGCTTAAGGAACAGCAGCGATACAGCGTTTCCTTGGTCGCCGCTGTAAACAAAGCAGCACTGCGGTTAAACACTACTTTAATATGCATTATACAGAGGCAAAATGAAAAGAATATACCATTTAAACTTTTCTGAAGACAGTCAGTTCCCCTCAGAGATACATTCATATAAACTCTCACCCCCAAATTTACTGTGTTTCATTTAACAATTCAACCGATTTGAATCATCACATATTTGTATTGATCAACCGGTTCGGAGTGCATTGTTACATGCCTGTGCTTAAGATTTGGTTTCTGCTGCATTTGGTGTGTAAAGATGCCTTTAGACTGTGTAGTTTATTTACAATCTGATCTTATATTTAATCATGATTTTAAAAATGTTTCTATAGTGGGTATATTACAGTTTCGAACCAGTCACGAGTGTATATAATAATGCTGGCTTGGTGTGTTGTGACATTTGCTATTGCAGGACATATTGATAGGGAATGAATGGATTAGGAATGAATAGAAAAATGTACTGTATGATGCTGTCATGTGGGGTAGTAAAGGAAGAATGTGAATGGAATGTCATATACCAAAATAACTTGCATTTTTTATGAGTCACGAGTCCAAGTCAAGTCTCGACCGAGCTGTTCACGAGTCCATGTCAAGTCGCAAGTCTTTGTTTTTGCAACTTAAGTGCAACTCCAGACTCAAGTTTCCATCTCTGCCTCTTGACTACCCCTAACTTTACACAGATTTAGAAAAAAGATTTAGAAAAAACTTAGCAGTCCAAAAATTTGGAATGACGCACCAATTATTTTTGTCCTAAATCGTCAAGTACTTTTAGCCTTGCAATGTTTTGTGAATATGGCCCCAGTTTCTGAACTGCAACGATACAGTAAATACAGTACAAATGTTGCCAAATGTTGCATTCACGTTCATCTGTTTTTTAATGCCATTCACTGGACATTTCACTGTAAAAGTCTCATGAAACTTGCACAAACAGCGTAATATCATTTTACAGAGAAGTTGCCACAGGAACGCATTTCCAGTGAGCTTGGGTTGGTGCAGCCACATGCGTAAACACTTCATGAACAATGACTACTGAACTGCAGTCAAGCATTACCAAGAGGAGTTGTGACGCTATTTAACATTTAATGTCTTAGGAAATCTTCTGCAAAGTTGAGCAACCGTTTGCGCATCTACTGTGAGTAAAATGGTTATCAGATCCAGAGGTTGTGTTAGACTTTAACATTGTTCGTCATTTTGATGGACAGGGTCATAAAAATTCCGTCATAATCTATTACCTGTCATTTTAATTTTCATATTTTAATTAAAATAACACATTTAATTGCTTTTATTTTTGTTCACATTTTCATTTTTAATAATGAACATAAAGGATGACCATATAGGCTTATAAACAGAGACTGCACATCACTTTTCATGTTCAACACAGTGACAGTGGAGGCCACTAAAGACAACAAATTATACTAGGGCTGGGTAACAAAAAAATTCTCGTTTTTATGAAACAATATTGATTCTTAAATCCCAGTCCATGCTGTTTTCAGTTGATGAATGAACAGTACAAGCAAAGCAGCAGCGCAAACTGATCATCTCTTTCACTTTAATCTAGCATCAGCGTTAGTTCTGGCAGGTCACGTGAGTCAAGCTTGCATCAGCTGACTCTCAGCTGATCACATCTACCAATAGGAATACGACACCTATCACGGCATCCCTACATAAGCGCTATTCAGTATTATTCAGCAGCTTGCTTGCTCGGAAGCAAAATACCCTTCTCCATCCCCAACTCCTCCTTTCGCCACAGTCAGGACTTGGCTTTTGACATTCCTGTTGAATCAGACTCCCTAATCTTGAGTAATGTGCTACACTAAATGTAATTAAGTACATAAATGATATCTGCTTGGTTCTGTTCTGTTAACCCTTGCTGCTATTGTTGCTGCTCTCCCTGCTCATTCATGACAGGCTGCATGGATGGACCATACCGCCAAACCAAACTGTATGGTAAGTGTCTATCATTTGACGATAGTGGTCCTGACAGAACTACTAATGGGTACTCGCCTGTGCATAATCAAACACATAGCAAAAGACTTGTGACAGGTTTTTTTTTTTATTATTATTTATTTTTTTTTTTGTATGTTTGTTTTTGTTCTGGAGGCTGATGACTCCACGCTCTGCTGCCACAACTGGAGCACAATAGACACCAACTGGACAGGGGTGGGAATTACAGTTACAAATTACAATAGATCACCCTCAGTGTAATCTGTCAAAGTGACGGACGACCTTCAGATTTTTCCGTCACTGCTAAAAAAATTCTGTAAATGACGGAAAATATTCGGTTAACATGACCTCTGATCAGATCTGATGTCTGTATTTTGATACAGCGCAAAACTGCTATGCGCAGCATTAAGAAGACTGATTTCATATAAGCACAGCTGAGGACTCAAACTCGGCCGTTCTATCAAAACAACCCTGCGTGGTGGAAATGCTATTTGCCTCTGTTAATCAAAACGCCTGCCACTGCATCAGGCATTCCTCCCACAGTTTGGGAAAAACATATTGCCATCATTATGCAAAGCCGCTTTTCTGGGTCGAAGTGCTGATTGTTCCTCAGAAGCTGTGAATGATCAACATGACGAGTCTGGCATGGCAAGACAAGGCAGCGTCTGTGGGCGAGTTGTCTTGGGGGAGAGGATAAAGGGGAGGCTTGAAAAATCCACCTGTTCAATGCGAGTGAGGGATGAGGAATCACCTCCCAGGTTTAGACACAGGCGCGCACGGATGGCTAAACAGATATAGCTGAACACTCATTTAGTAAATATGTGTATTCCCAACTATAAAGGCAACCCAGGCTCACTGGAAATATGTGCCTGTGGCAGCATTTGAGAAAAATGATATAATGTTGCTTCTTGCATGTTTCGTGACACTTTCAAAGTGAAATGTCCAGTGAGTGGCTCTAAAACTCGAAACAGGTGAACGTGAATCTGGCGACATTTTATTTTATGTTGGTTGTTGTACATAACATGGTAATGTGATGCCAATTTCAAAACAGTTTATAAATCATGTGCTGTGGTAACAGTGTTTTGAGGTCATTACAGTGCAAGTAACCATGCAAAAAGATGTCTTTATTAATCAATAATCTGTTCCTGTAATCATAATTTGTAATCATATTGTTATAATAATAATATTATTATTATTATTATTATTATTAATAATAATAATAATAATAATATATATGTGTGTGTGTGTGTGTGTGTGTGTGTGTATGTATATATATGGAATTTTATTGCCTCTAGTGTTCATTTCAATTGGAAACTGTACTGTATTGTACATATAGGTATGTTTTTGGAGCTTTGTAAAAATTGTCGGCAGAGAAATCTTTTTCTATAAAGCTGTTTTGAGGAAGCTACTTTAAAACTGTAGTTTGCTAAGCTACAAACTAAACAGTTTGTTACAGTCAGTTAATCAAGTCAAGCTACTGTTTGGAAAAAGCGGTTAGCTACTTCATGCTATAATCTACAAACAAAAAGTAACTAAAGTAGTTAGAAATAACTACATGAAATAGTAACAACATGAAGTTTCTTAAGGGGGCAATATGTTTTGAATGTTTTTATAAATAAATCAGTCTATCAAGTAATATAATCACAGCCATAATTTTGCTGACACAAAAACAATGAGTAGGGTCCTTTTAGGACATGGGCAGAAAACCTAGCTAGCAGCATGTGAAGGCAGCATCTTAACTCAACACAGGACCAATTAAACTAAACTAAGGCCTGTTTAGCATAAGTAACTGTTTAGCGTAGAGTTTAGCAGTTAGCATGTTTCTATTTGATTTTTTTTTTTTTTGTTTGTTTTTTTTTTTAGGAAGGATACATTTACTACTGCTTAATTTGGCTACAATTAGGTCTTAGAAGGCAGTATAATCATGCTGCCTAACATTTAGAACAGCTTTCTTGCCAAAAGTGTGCCTATGATGCCTTAAAAAGTTGGAACAAAGTTGTAGCAAATCCTCCACACCATCTGCCCAAACCATATGTACTTTCACTCACTCACATGCATATGTCTAGGCCTACACATTCCAACTCACCATTATCTCAACATCTGACAGAATATACCTAGGCACATGGACCCTAGGGAATGAGACTAGGAAATCTATTTCAAAAAATGCCAATTGATCGCTGAGCAAATAGCATCTCTGGCATCAAATCTGCTTGTCAGTGGTTTGACAAACCTGGCCATGTGAACCGACTTCCACATCTATAAGCATTCAATAGGTAATTGAGGGCTGGCTAGGGAGGGGGGGAAGAAATGTTAACAAAGACCCAGGAGCAGAAGCCAGTGTGTAAACTGAAGCCCCGCTGGTGGATAAAGACAGGAAAGATATTATGCTACCTAAATGCCATAGTGCTTTCCCTGGGGAACGTGGTCCTTAGCCCATTTACACTTCAGCTCACTGTACTCAGTCACACGTATTTTGTAGACATAAGACATAAGAAAGTTGACTAATCTGTGCGAGGCCATGTATGTTAAAGAGAACATACACATATAGTGCCCATCAGTCATACACAAGCAGGACCAAATTCACTAAACATTTGCGCCATTGTTAAAAAATATTTTAGTTCAAAAACTTGCATCATATTAATTAAACCCCCAATATTCATAATTGATCATAATTAAATATTATGATAAATTATAAATGAATAAATACAATATTCATAATTTATAATTTATTTTAAATATGCTTGAAAAGTGTTTCAATTAAGTCATTGTTATTCTTTTAAGCGCAAACAAACCTATTTTCTATGTAAATTCTTTTAAGTGATAGGTCATAAATAAATAAATAAATAAATAAATAAATGTCACTGAGTTAATAATCTGTAATCTTCTTGTGAATACAATAAAAGTCAGGTTGTTTTTGGACCTCACTGACTTTCGCTGTATGGACATAAAACACATTCTATAAACTTCTGAAAATTGATTCAGTTGGTGTCTGTATTGCAGTGGCAGGTTGATACTGTAAATTATGTAAAGTACCAGTAAAAGTAAAGTACACTACTACTACACTGCTTTCGTCTATTAAAAAAAAAAAAAAAAAAAAAAAAAAAAACTAGCTAAATAAACCACACTATAAACCAGTGTTTCTCAACCGGTGGGGAGTGTACGGCCAAAGAAACGACATCAACAACAACAACAACAAAAAACGTAATTCTATATGTTTTTTCTGATGCGAGACTTTTATTTTACAAGACGTGCATGAAAGCTGTTGACACTTCTGTCAGGTGCAGTTTATAAAGAGTGCCTGAGAAAAACGCGCTGTCCCGATTCAGCATGCGGTCAGATGAGATGTTGGCAGGTTTAATGTGTCATTATTCTATCGTTATTTTCGTAACTTATGAAATAAAAAAAAAGTCTCTCACCTCAGAAAAGCGAACTATCCTGTGCTGCCAGATGTTATATCGCGCATGTAGCGCGCACTCTTCAAGAGCACAATGTGGCGGCGCGCTGCATATCACTTCACTAAAGCGCAGAAACTGTACGATCATGCAACGCGTGAAATAAAAGTACAGTACCGGTAAATCACATAACTGGTACTGCGTGTATTAGCTGGGAAGGATTTGCATGAAGGTATGATAGTCATTCTATTCAGGAGCAGTTTCCACGTTTCATTAAGAGTTCATGTTAGTATTGTATATTCACCATAGTAACTGTTGTTTCCATAACCCAAGAAGATCATGTTATTTTCACGCTGTGTCATTTTGTATATGTTTAAATGACTGTGGTGGCTCATACTTAATTGTATTAACAAAAAACTAGTTTGGGACTGCTATTTGACAGCCTTTCCGGGCTGTTTATTTAGTATTAGTCATATTCTTAAGAGTCTTAAATTAATTTTTGTGAAATAAATTTACTTTTTTTTTTTTTTTTTTTTTAACAAATTATATATATTACAAACAAATTATTTATATAAATTATATATATATATATATATATAATATATATATATATATATATATATATATATAAGTGGGTTGCGGCTTGATGACCAGTTGAGAACCACTGCTATAAACATAGTGAATTCCCCTTTGAGATAAACAAAATCCTCACTCAGATTTTGTGCCCATTCTCCTCTTGTATGGGTAAATGTATGAGTAAATGTATTTGAAAGAAAGACCTGAACAATTCTCTTTCTGTTTATTTCAGGATTTAGTTTGACCCTCATCCATCCCTCCCGAACCTATAACAAAAGTGTCCCTCGTGGGTCAAATTGACCTGAAGACCCTCAACGTTACACTTCTTTTTTTTTTTCAGTCCAAATTTTTATTTTTATTTTTTTTTCTAATTATTTATGTAGGTTTTGTTATAATTTTTGGTGATTTTTTTATTTTATTTTCCTTAAATTCCAGATTTTTTAATGAAAATTAGCATATTTGCATACATTTTTTCACCAATAAAAAACAAAAAAACAAAAACAAAAAAAACAAAGACACAATTTCTACTTTAAACATCATTATCCATCAGGAACTAGGTCACTGAGTGTCTCTGAGGCCATCTGGCTGGGAAAAATGACAAAAAACGGAATTTATAGTTTCAGCCACTAGATGGGCCTATTGAACCCTATGGAGATTCTCAACTGAGCCCCAAAAGTGAAATCTTGAAAACTACACCAACTTGAGGCTTCATTTAGCTTTCAGATATATATAAAAACAATATTATATATATATATATATATATATATATATATATATATATATATATATATATATATATATATATATATATATATATATATATTTATACTGTATTTTAATCCAAACACATGCATATCCATAAATTTTCATAAATATGTAATAAATATAAAAGATAAATTTAAAAATATAAAAATGATATCAAATGATTGGTCTTAACCTCATCACTCAAATTTAACTGTGTTTGGTCAAAAAAAAAGGCCAAAATGATATTCATTTCCCAGCAGAAATTTCATTCATTTCCCCCCAAATTGATTTTCCCCTTTTGTTACTTTTTTTATTACACCCACAAAAAATTATCGAATCGACTCAAATTTTTTGTTTGTGTGTGCTCCGTGCTCAAGTGTGACAAAATTCAATTAAAAAAACCTGAAGTTTTTTCATGAATTCTAGTCTTTTTTGGCTCCGGGTCAAATTGACCCACGAGGGACACTTTTGTTACTTTTTTTGTAACACCTACTTAACATCTTCGAATCCACTCCAAGTTTTTGTGTGTGTGTGTTCCCGGTGCAAGTGTGACAAAAGTCCTGAAGTCTCGGAACATAACGATCGACACTCGATTTTTAAAAGATCTTTGAAAATCAGTTTCGGGTCATTTTGACCCGAGGGACGGATGTTAAGTAAACTAACACAATCAAGCCAGCTCAGAGGTAATAACACCAAACAGCAGGATTCAAAATTCCGTGATTAAAGCGTTTAATAAAACTAAACTGAATTTAATACTGTCTAAGGTGCAAAGAGTAAAAGCTGCTCTGTAAAAAGCTGATGCAAGAGCCAATGAAATCTATAATCTATAAACCTGGAGAGAGCTCTCCATTAGTATCCTCATACATCCCAATGACAGATGCTTGACTAGAGCAGGGCCCCCACTGGAAATACAAAATTTAAAATCTACTGTCTTGGTTATGGGTGCTCAGGTCTGCAGCCAGCTTTTTCTGAGACAATCACCTGAGCCACAAACGGCATGTCTAATCACCCTGGAGCTGCAGAAAAGACATCATGGCAACGCCAATTAGCTGATGGTATCTCAAGAACACACAAAGTCCCCAAAATTCAACAGATACCAGATTCCTTGCAAGTTTTTTTTTTTTTTCTCACATTTTCCCACATTTTGAAAGAATTTTTTTTTTTTAAATAAATGTTTAAATACAAGGTAAAATATAAGCATTTTTAAATCAGCTCCTCAGACAATCAGTGAAGAAAATGTGTGCCATTGCAGTGTGGGTCTAATTACTAGTAACACTTGATTTCATCATCTTTATTCTTTCTTTCTCTCTTTCTCTACATTCTTTATTAAAACCTCCCACCATGTGCAGCACTGTACAATTCCTACTTTGCCTCCAAGGGCTGTAATTAGACTCTATTACACTCCAGGAGAATCAGAGCTTGATTGGGCTTGAAGACAGAATACAGATCTTCTCTGAGGTGGCCTTTAAAAACTTTCAATCACATGAGCATGAACGATGCAGGAAAGAGGCTCATTCACTCTTATGGCTTTAATCACCTTCCACAAGATTGATTTGTGTTTATTTTGCTGACAAAACATTGATTTCCATGACTGCACCGAGCCCCAAAAGGCTAAGCAGATTGTACGTGGCTACCTGTGTGGGTACACTGGCATCTTTTTTTTTTTTTTTTTGGAAGGAAACGGGAGTCAGCGGAGTTTGAGGCTGAATGGTGATTACATGTTATGAGTGGATTATGAACGAGTTGTCTAACTCTTCACTGCTGGAATCATTTTCTTTACACATAAAAGATGTGGATGCTCTTTATTGAGCTGCACAGCTGTTACATAGGGTAAATTATGTCAATCAGTTTCCATTGTTGAAAAATTAAGCATTCCACATTGCAAAAATCATTTTCTTTATCAATTATTATTATTATTATTATTATTATTATTATTATTATTATTGCTAGTAATATCAAAGATCCCTAAATAATTCTCTCTCTCTCTCTAAGATATAAGAAAATCTTTTTGCAATGCAAAAACAAACATTTAACATTTAAGTTTAATTAAAACATTTAATTAAACATTTAAAAAAGAAAGAAAGAAAAAGAAAGAAAGTAAAAGTAATGATTACTTACAATATTATTAACAGTAAATGATGCATAATTACAAACAACTAACCATAAATTAACGTTCACACTATAGTAAGTATATGTAGTCAATAATTTTTTCTCAGTTCCTATTTGTGTAATTATACTGTAACAGAGTCACTTTTAAATTGAATGTAACCAATAATCCAAATGGAATCATGCACAAAATAACAGGGAACTTGCTTTATGAAAGTAAACAGGGTGGATTTTGATTTGAAGTTGACTTCACAGGATGCTCAATGTGGCTCTACTGTTTTTGTTTTTCTTTCTAGCCTAAGCGGCACATGAAATGTATTTGTACAAAATACAAAACAGAAGTGATATTTTCTTCCAGAGGGCTTAGAAACGTCCTTCATTTCCAGCCCACTTCTCTAAGCCACTGGCAATACTTTCCCGCTGTCCACATCATCACGTTACATAACCAATTAACGTGCAGCCATAAACATCATGTAAGGGATGACAGCTAGAACCACCCCCAAACAGCAAACTAACAACCTGGAACAGGCATTCCACGTCTACAAATTTTGATGCATCAATTAAAGAAGCCCTCAGTAACTTTGGACATAAGTACATTAGGAATTCAGCTTTCAAGTGGATTTGTCCTAAAGGGCATTTTTAACTGTTTTGATTTCTAAGCCATAATAACAGTCTGCTCTCTTTCTTTTCTCTCTCTCTCTGAAACACATGCAAGCGCTGAGGAATTCGGTGTGCTGCGAAAGTTTCCCCCCGGATACTTCAACACATCTGAAAGCCCTCTCTGCGCGGTGGTGATTATGTCTAATCTCCTAACTCATCACCACAATAAGATTCGGTGGCGAGATGTTCAAAAGGCGCTCATATGTAACATTTGTTGAAGTTTAATTCATTCTCTCTGACTGTGCAAGTTCACATAACACCCACAAAAACACAGGAATGAGAGTGAGGAGTCTGTGAATTGTTGCTTTATAAATAGAAAGAGCTTTGATGACCTAAACCATAAGACATCACTCATTCTGGCATACTGAATAACAACTTAGACCCTGTGAAACTTGCACTATTTATACTGTTACTGCACAAAAAGCACATCAACTTGAAATATTATCTAAATCAAATGTAAGTACAACTCAGTGTTTATTGGTCATATCTTCTGCAAAAAAAAATATAAATAAATAAAAAAAAAAATGGCCGTAGGCTACCTAGGAGTACGTCTCACAATTCTGTGAGTTATCTAATAGACATTTTTCGTTTTGGACTAAGTGAGCCCATAAAGTCATGGTTACCAGAGGGGAAGTTTCACTGTAGTTTAAAGGACTTTATAGACTATGCTTTGTGCGCTGGCTCTTCGTTTACTGTGGGTGTCGCGGAAGAGGAACGCGACACCGCGTCTATGACTGAGATGGCGGCCGTAGCAGAGCCTGTTCACAAAATGGCGGTCGTAGCAGAGCCCATTCACAAAATGGCGGCCACAACGACGCTCCGTCATGTCACAGCTGTCATTCCTGAGCCAAGTCACGTCACAGTTGATCTTAAAGAGCCAAGTCAAGTTTATGGATGATCTCCCAGAGTCACAGCACGTCTCAGCTGATCGTCCAGAGTCACAGCACGTCTCAGCTGATCGTGCAGAGTCACAGCACATCTCAGCTGATCTTCTAGAGTCTCGTCACGTCTCAGCTGATCGTCCAGAGTCACAGCACGTCTCAGCTGATCTTCTAGAGTCTCGTCACGTCTCAGCTGAACTTTCAGAGTCTCGTCACGTCTCAGCTGATCTGCCAGAGTCTCGTCACGTCTCAGCTGATCTACCAGAGTCTCGTCACGTCTCAGCTGATCGGCCAGAGTCTCGTTATTTCACAGTTGTTCATCCAGAATCTCAGCACATCACAACGGTTCATCCAGAGTCTGTGACGTCCAGTCCGTCACACCCAGATATTCAAGGTCAGTGCTTCGATTTCTCAGTCTGGTATCCAGTGTGAGGGATGCACCACTGGTGTCGGCACGATGCAGCTGGTATCCCTAAACCATTCACTCTAACCCTCCTGTTCCTGAACTTATCCCCTTGCCTGAAGCCCTTCCAATGATAGGGATCGCTTTATGTTGCGTTTGGGCTGTGTACACCACCACCGAACTGCACGAGGTGGCGGCGTCCACTGAAATATCTCAGAGGTGGTGGCTGATGCTGCAGAACCTCTCAAAGCGGCGGTGCCCGCTTCAGCTCCTTTTATGGTGGTGGCGCCCAGCAATGTACTCTCAGCCTGTCGTGTTGTGGTCAAAGAGACTGTTACCACTGTAGAACCTCCAGAGGTGGCGGCAACCGCTGCAGAACCTTCGGAGGTCGTCAGTGGTACCCATCTGTGAACTCACGCCTGTCCTGTAACGGCTATGAAGGCTGTCTGTGAACTCTCGTCCTGCCCTGTAACGGCTATGAAGGCCGTTTGCAAATCCTCGTCCTGTCCTGTCACGGCCACGGAGGCTGCTTTTGAACATTTGCCCTACTCTGAACGGCCGAGGAGACTCTCTCTGAACTCTCGCACCATTCTGAACCAGCCATGGTGGCTGATAATGAACTGTTTGTCTGTCCCCTTCCCACCAATGCATTTATTTATGGACTGCCTGCCAGCTCAATTGCCACCAGGGAGGATATTGATAGACCTCCCATGTTCCCTGCCTCAATCCTTGGTTTGTGCATGTTTTGCCTCCTTCTTGTGTCTCAGTTCTCCCTAGGTCCCAGTCCCGGCTGTGGGTTCCTGATCCGTCGTGGAGTTCTCCTGATCCGTCACGGTGGGCTCCTGCTCCGTCTGCGCTGCCCTGGTGGGCTCCTGCTCCGTCTGCGCTGCCCTGGTGGGCTCCTGCTCCGTCTCTGCTCCACCCTGGTGGGCTCCTGCTCCGTCTGCTCCGCCCTGGTGGGCTCCTGTCCCGTCTGCTCCACCCCGTCTGCTCCACCCTGGTGGGCTCCAGTCCCATCTGTTCTGCCTCGATCCCTGACCTCTCCACTTCCACGTGGACTTGGTCCTCCTTCCCTCCCCCTGTTCTGCCTCCGCTCCACCGCCCTCCTGGATTGTATAGGAGCATCTGGAAGCCGCTCCTTGGGGGGGGGGGGGGGGGGGGGGGGGGGGGGCTATGTTACGAATCCTGTGCCTGCACTTCCGTTTACCCACCACCAGAGGTCACTCGCTCACCACATTACTTACTTACTTTATTGTTTATTTTTACAGGGACAATGTACAATTAAAAGTAATTGCACCAGAGTTAGCTAATAGCTAATTTACATCTGCTGTCCCTGGGCAGGTAAACAAATAAAATAACAAACAATATTACATATACACCACATAAAACATCACAATACATATATCCAAAAATGTGAAGTTAATAAAAACAGTATATAAAAAAACACGGAACTTACAAAAGAGTCATTAGTGGTTACAGATTTGTTCAGATAGTAGCCAGTTCTTAAGATTAGTTTTAAAAACTGTGAAACTGTCAATGCTTCGGATGTTTGTAGGTAAGGAATTCCATAACCTCACTACTCTAACCGAAAACGCTGTTTGACTAAAGGCGGTTTTTCTGTACTGCGGTACTAAATCTCCCCTAGCAGATGCTCTTGTCCGACCGGCACTGCCGTTATGGGCCAGGCATCCCCTAAGAGGAGGGAGAGCAAAATTATGAATAATTTTATACATCAGGCATACATCACTGTAAAATACAAAATTATCAAAATTATCAAAATTTAACTTTTTCAAAATGGTACAATAATGATATTCCCTTGGTTTTTTGTCTAGCACTTTCAAAATTTGTTTATAAAGAGAATACACAGGCTTAAGTGTAGTCGCACCTGCCTGTGACCAGGTTGTTATACAATATGACAAATGTGGGAGAATCAAAGTATGTACAAAAAGTAGTGCAGCTGACTGAGACAGTTGATGCCTGATGTTTTTAAAATTATTTAGATTAAATTTAACATTATTTATAACCCTTCTTACTTGTTTTTTAAAAGACAGGTGTTGGTCAATTATTATTCCTAAATATTTGACATGTGTCACACATTTAATTACTTCACCATTAAATACGATGTCTGGATTCACCGAATTATGTTTTCGTGCAGTGAAATACATGCAAACTGTCTTACACATTAAGAGACAGACAAGACTTATTTAACCAATCCAAGACGTCTGCCAATGCAGATGTCAATTTGCTTGCAACAAGTTCTTTAGTTCTTGCATGAACAAAAAGCACAGTATCATCTGCATACATTAAAACATTAACACTGGACATACTTGAGGGAGATCATTAATATAAATACTAAATAAAATGGGTCCTAAAATAGACCCTTGAGGGACCCCTATAGGACAGCTAGGCCTATAGGACTATGCACTACACTACTGTTGCACATCACCTCAACTACAATTCCCATCATCCATTGCACTGATTGCACATACACAGCTGAACACACTGATCACACATGCACAGCTGAATCCCATCAGACACTCTTTATAAGCCTTGGACTTCCTCTCCCTCACGGCCGAGTATTGTACGCACATATCCCTCTTCTAGCGATAGCTACTCTACGGAGCCCACTTAGTTGTCTTAGTCTTGCCTTGCCTGTTTTCCCGTGTTTTATTCTAGCCTGTGTTTCCTGGATTAACCCTTGCCTTGCTGTTTCGGACTCTGTTTGCACCTCGTTTGGATTATTGCTTGTGTACCTGGATTATTGCTCTGCCTTGCCCCGTTGGATATTGTTCGCCGATCGTCGACCCACGCTTGCCCTAGGATTACTCTTTGTCTTGTCCTTGCCATACCTGTTTGCCATTGTTTCGACCCTGCCTGTATTTATGACCATGTCTTTAAATAAAAGCCTGCATATGGATCCGCATGTCTCACGTCTCATCAGCCCCGTAACACTACCTAACATATTTTCAGCAGAGCGGGTAGAGCATCCAAAAACTGTACTCAAGTAAAAGTACAATTATAGAAATAATTTCTCAAGTAAAACTAAATGTAATAATCTTAATAGTTACTTGAAGAGTAAAAAAGTATCCAATGAAAACACTAATTACTTGATGGATTAGATAATAGCATATATGTCAGAAATGAACTTTTCTATTAAGGGGAAATATTTGCGAAGTGTCTATTTACACTAAGTGCAAATAGCCCATCTTGTTGGCAAATGCTATTTACACTAAGTCCACCCAGTCATGTGTGACTGAGTTGGTCAACACTAAGAAAAGACACTAATCTAGCGTCAGCTTCAGTGGCGTGGATGGTAAAACGTATGCTTGTTGACGCGATTGACCCGAGTTCAAGCTCGTTTATTGCCGAACTTTTTTTCTCCCTTTTCAAATCTCATATTGTATCAGAAAGGCATTTATTTTAAATAAAAATGAAGGAAATAATCAAAAAGTTGAAAATAAGAGTATCGGGTAGGGTTAGGGTAGGTGTATGGCTGTATTGTCCCAATAAGGTGCCATCCATTTAATAATTATGTTGGCTTGGCAAAGCCAACATAATGTTATGCTATTTAAACTTATTATTATTATTATTATTATTATTATTATTATTATTATTATTATTATTATTATCATGTTGGCTTGGCAAAGCAACACAATTCTCCTCGGGCGGAGCGAATGAGTCGATCAGTTTCGCTTTCAAATCGGTTAAAAATACAAAGAAATACATACATTTAACTCACACACTGACAAGCTAAACCAATTTATCTGATTATTATCGGGCCAGGGCTCATTAATAAATGACTGTCTGGCCAGAGAACAGTGTGGAAGACGAGCGAGCTCTCACCGCACCGATCACAACGAGTGCAGTCCGAACGTACTCACAACAACAGCATTTTACTTGTTTTTAGAGCCTTTTAGATTAAAATATTTTTATCTAAAAGGCTCCAGCATGTAATGCATGTAATGCACCCATAAGAAAACAACAAGAGCTAAATAAAGACATTTGTGAGCGGTTTTAGTGTGAAACTGAACTCGATCTATCTGTGTAGATCTCTCCTGGAACGCGGACATAGCGAGCTCACTGCAGTGTCCTCTTAAATTTGCTTATTTGCATTTGTTTCAGCCGTTTAAGTTAAAGCACACCAGCGACTGATTATAAAACATGTAGAAGAACATAGTGCAAAGCTAAATGCAGTGCATGTGAGCTGTTTTTTAATATTTTACTGACATGCACGTCGCAATCGCGGCAGCTGCCCTCCGCCTTTGAAAGGAGAAATGCATACAACAAACTACATAATTTCCATGTGCTTTACAGCCTTACAAATCAAAACATTCCAGCGATCGAACACAGTACATATAGAAGAACATAATAAAATGAGTGCTTATGGATGGATGGATGTGAACATTAAAGCGACCGCATTTACCAGCTTCTTTCTGTCTTCAATGTTAATCCATAAAAACCAGAAAATCATTCGTTTGTCTTGGCTTCTTTTACTTATGTATGTATGTATGCATGTATGTATGTATGTATGTATGTATGTATGTATGTATTTGTTGGTTTAAGAAGAATCAATATTTCATGAAAACTATGCAATGTTATTTTAGGATTCTTTCATATCTGCATCTAAACATCTAAAAACCTAAAACCTGCTCTGTTATACTGTTATACTCGGAAACAGTCATATTTATGAAAAGGTGCTTGACCTATTGAAAAATAATATGAATGAAATTAGCATTTAATTTTTAGCAAATATGATTTTTGTTGTCATAAAAACCTTCTCCAATACAATTCAAAATAAGTCTCTATACAAAATACTATGAAAAAAATCTTGTACTTTTTCATCATTATATGGTTAATATATTATAATTAGTGCTGTCAATCGATTAAAAAAATTAATCGCGTTAATCACAGTCCTGGCCTGTGATTAATCACGATTAATCGCAAATTTAAAATACTAGGATTTACCTGTAAATGTGTTGAAATAAAGAAATGCATGACAAACTAGTTTAAGGAAACAGAACCTTTCACACCTCCGCCAGGTATGAGACATAATCCTTATTATTCTTTATCATTATTCTTTTGTTTTTATTCAGCCATTATCAGCCTTTAAACTGACAATAAAACGTTTACTAAGCCACATCGCTTCAATCCAAGTATACATTTACCCAACTATTTTCAAAAGTATTTCTAAATAAATACAACAAAACATTTTCTTGCAACCTTACGTGAAGTAATATGACAAAATGCATTAAGAAGAAGAATTGGACCTGTTCTGCAGGTGCATTAGAGCTAACATTAGCATCATACTTCATAAGACAATTTATGAGATTAATAGTACACTTTTACTCAGAACTCACTTTAAACCACCATCGAGTGTTTGTAATAACTTCCTTTTGCGATCACATGTAGAATTTGGTGTTTACTGTTGTTAAAATATGCTATTTATAACGTTAGTCTTTTATATCGCTGCACAAATTAGCATTTCAGATGTACACATTCATCTCAAGAAAATCACATACAAATATCCTATCGTAATTGTGTGTTTATTATCTTATATAATCTATAGTGGCTGTTGTCATGTTTATTTCTGCTGTGTAAAAGCCTTAACATGTGCTCTGACTGAAACTCACGTTGTTTGTGATGTTACAGCCGCCTCTCTGTTCTTAAGTTGCCAGGTATACATTCCAACTATAATACACATTAGTAAAAGGATCTATTTTAATCTTTATTTGTCTATATACACCTTGGACGGCCGCGGTACATTATAAAGTAGCCCAAAAAAAACCGCAACCGCAGCTCTGTAATTTTTCCCGCGACTGTATTTTCAAAATAACCTACTTGTGCCGCTGCCCTGGCAACACTGGTTCACTGTACCCTCATCACACACTGATAGATAACCTTCCGCGCTGCGATGACGGGAAGAAGTTGGGGTCAAACCTTATCAAACGATTAATTTGCGTTAAAAAAATATTAACGCGTTAAAATTTTTAGATTAATCGCATGCGTTAACGCGTTAACGTTGACACCCCTAATTATAATTGTTAAAAAAAACCATTTAATAACATTTAAGTCTCATAATAATCGATCATCATTGTTTAAAAATGTAAGTCGAGAATTAAACTCTTAAGCATGAAATAAAATACAGAATCAGTACATTTCAGTTTAATGTGGATATATTATCAGTAAACAAATCATTAAACATTTGTAATCATTCAAAAACACATTGCCCATTTTCTCTTAATGTTGTTCAGAGATGAAGGCCATAATGATAATGTTGTCCACACGAGGGAACCACATGATAACAAATCCTTCAAGCTCTCAGTTCAGATTTTGAAATTGTTTCATTTAAGTGACTTCTGTAATCTTCTACATACTGATAGACCATTACATTTTTTTTTATCTTAATTTTAATGGTATTGACAAAAGATTTGACGTAACTTAATGTAACAAATAACAAACAGGGAAAACAATAAAAGGCATGACTTATTTCGCATCCAGCTAGCCAGTGCTCTTGAAGCTGTTGCCATAGCCTAGTAGGCTTTTTTATTAGAATAGAAAATAGCAAGGGTCCATAGATAAATACTATTTGTTTGTTTATTTGTTTGTTTTTTTTGCAGCGGGGCAGCTGAAGAACGCTGGGCACACAAGTACTCTTGCTCTTTGGCTAAGCCAACATCAAACTTCGTCTTCGAACTTTACCTTCTAGTTATGTTGGCTTGGCAAAGGCAACATACTGTTATGCTATTTAAACTTATTATTAAGTTGGCTTGAGAAAGCCAACTTACTGAAATCCTATTTAAACTTCTTCTTATTATTCTTTTTCTGAGACTAAAATTTCTGACTCTGTCTCCTCCTAGAGCTTTAACTCTACAAACTCCAAACTCAGCCCAGATCTTCAGACTGATCTTACTCGGGTTGCTATATCTTTTCTAACTGATCAGACTTACGGTTTTCATAAAAATGAAGATTAAAATCATAAAAATCCCACAGACTTACATTGACGGAATGTTCAAATGAGCCAAGACTATTCAAACTCCAACTGTCAAAATTCAAACTTAAACTCCCAAAATCCCTTGAGGCTCAATCAAGCTTCCCTTCTATGTACTATTTCTAACCCATTCAAACTCATTCAAACTCATCTATCTATCTATCTATCTATCTATCTATCTATCTATCTATCTATCTAACTATCTATCTTTAATCTAACTCTGTCTATCTATCTATCTATTTATCTATCTATCATTAATCTAACTCTATATATCTATCATTAATCTAACTCTATCTATCTATCTATCTATCTATCTATATATCTACATACTTCAAACTTCATAGAAACAGTCTAGTAACTGGCCAAACCAACCTAGCAACCACCCCGAGTACCCTAGCAACCGCATAGCAACACCTTAGCAACAACCTCGGGTACCATAGCAACCACATAGCAACATTCTAGCAACCACCCTGAGTACCATAGCAACCGCATAGCAACACCCTAGCAACCATCCTGGGTACCCTAGCAACCAACCCGAGTACCCTAGCAACCGCATAGCAACACCCTAGCAACCACCTCGGATACTTTAGCAACCGCATTGCAACACCCTAGCAACCAGCCCAAGTACCCTAGCAACTGCATAGCAACACCTTAGCAACCACCCCGAGTGCTGAGTATTATGCTAGTAACTTGCTAATCATGCTAGTAACATGTTAATCATGTTAGAATCATGCTCATCATGCTAGAAACATGCTAGTGACATGCTAGTCACTTGCTAGTCATGCTAGCAACATGCTAGTCACTTGCTAATCATGCTAGTAACGTACCATAGCAACCGCATAGCAACAACTTAGCAACACCCTGGGAACCTTAGCAACCGCATAGCAATACCATAGCAGCCATCCCGGTTCCCCTTAGCAACCACATAACACCCTAGCAACCATCCCGGGTACCATAGCAACTGCATAGCAACACCCTAGCAACCTCACCGGGTACATCAGCAACTGCATAGCAACACCTTAGCAACCATCCAGGGTACCTTAGCAACCACCTAGCAACCACCCTGGGAACCTTAGCAACTGCATAGCAACACCTTAGCAACCACCACGGGTACTTAAGCAACCGCATAGCAACTACCCCAGGTACCTTAACAACTGCATAGCAACACCTAAGCAACCACACCGGGTACCTTAGCAACCGCCTAGCAACCACCCTGGGTACCTTAGCAACTGCATAGCAACACCTTAGTAACCCCCCTGGGTAGCCTAGCAACCACCCTGAGTGCACTAGCAACCGCATAGCAACATCCTAGCAACCACCCTGAGTACCATAGCAACCGCATAGCAACACCCTAGCAACCACCTAGCAACCACCCCGAGTGACAGACTGTATTGTCTTCAAAACATTCAAACTTTAAGCTTTTAAAACTACTACTGAAGATTAAAAATCATAAAAATCCCATAGACTTACATTGACAGAATGTTCAGATGAGCCAAGACTTTTCAAACTCCAACTGTCAAAATTTAAATCTAAACACACCATTATGCTCAATCTGACTTCCCTTCTATGTACTATTTCTAACCCACTCAAACTCTATCTATCTATCTATCTATCTATCTATCTATCTATCTATCTATCTATCGTCTATTTCCAACTTCATAGCAACAGTCTTGCAACTGTCCAAACCAAACTAGTAACCACCCCGAGTTCCCTAGCAACCGCATAGCAACACCTTAGCAACCACCTCGGGTACCATAGCAACCGCATAGCAACACCTTAGCAGCCACCCTGAGTACCATAGCAACCGCATAGTAACCACCCCGAGTACCCTAGCAACCACATAGCAACACCCTAGCAACCACCCAGGATACCCTAGCAACCGCATAGCAACACCATAGCAACCACCCCGGGTACCCTAGCAACACCCTAGCAACCACCCAGAGTACCATAGCAACCACATAGCAACACCTTAGCAATACCCTAGCAACCAGCCCAAGTACCCTAGCAACTGCATAGCAACATCTTAGCAACCATCCTGAGTACCCTAGCAACCGCATAGCAACACCTTAGCAACACCCTAGCAACCAATCCAGATACCTTAGCAACCGCATAGCAACACCCTGGCAACCAGCCCAAGTAACCTAGCAACTGCATAGCAACACCTTAGCAACCACCCTGGGTATCTTAGCAACCGCATAGCAACACCCTAGCAACCACTCCGGATACCTAAGCAACCGCATAGCAACACCTTAGCAACCACCCCATGTACCCTAGCAACACCCTAGCAACCACCCCAAGTACACTAGCAACCGCATAGCAACACCCTAGCAACCACTCCTGGGTACCTTAGCAACTGCATAGCGACACCCTAGAAATCACCCCAAGTACCCTAGCAACCACCCAGTGGACCTTAGCAACTGCATAGCAACACCCTATAAACCGTCCCGGGCACACTACCAACCACTCCAACTACTCTAGCATCCACATAGCAACACCGTAACAACCATCCAGAGCAACTTAGCTACCACATAGCAACGCCCTAGCTACCACCTAGAATACCCTAGCAACCACTCTGCGGTTCTTTGCATCTATCTATCTATCTATCTATCTATCTATCTATCTATCTATCTATCTGGCTATCTATCTATAATCTGACCCTGTCTATCTATCTATTTATCTATCTATCTATTTAGCTGTTGTCATAGCCCAGTAGGCTTTTTTATTAGAATAGAAAATAGCAAGGGTTCATAGACAAATACTATTTTTACGTTTTTTGCAGCTGCCCGCTCAAGAACACTGGACACACAAGTACTCTTGCTCTTTGGCCAAGCCAACATCAAAGTTTGTCTTCGAACTTTACCTTCTAGTTTGAATTAAAACTATAATTTACACTCAATACGTTATTATTGCGTACTGTTTTATAATGTACTACAATACTGAGGTGCAGATAATTGCCACTATTTGCAATAAGTAGTATAAATAGCAGAAATTCTTGCTATTTTAGCATAGTGTAAATAGAATCTATAGCTATTTGCACTTAGTGTAAATAGCCGCTGCCAAATATTTGCCCCCGATTTCCAGAGGCTTTTTTTATTTTTTATTTTTTTATTTTTTTTTTACTTAAGGGTAACTGTTTAATGGTGCTCATGCACACATATTTTCCAAAAAAAGAAAAAAAAAGAAAAAAAAAAAAAGAAAGACAAAAGAAAAAAATAAATACTATGTAAATAACCTATAAATTAAAAAAATAAATAAATAAATAAAAAAATCAGGGAATTTGGGTGAATCAGGGTGAATCTGCAATATCATGGTAAAAAAAAAAAAAATCATTGCTGATTATTGCGGTTGATTGTTATAAAGATCATTATAATGTTGATTAGGCCTAATAGGTTTTTGCGGGGAAAATCATGTCATATTCTAGCTACAGATAAAACAAGCTAAGAACCTTCATGAATTTGTTTATTGCTTTTTACAGATTAGACAAGCAAGACTTCACATTGGTTATTTCAGTAGCATGAAAAATAAAACAGTTATTCAAGATGGGAACAGATTAGGCTTATATAAAGAAAATGATTAAAGAATACTGAAACTGTTCTTGACTTCAGTCTAATGAATGTTCTTTTCTGCACGTTTATGCAGACTGAGAATTCAGTCAGTGAGTGCACGCACTGAACAACTCAAATCAAAATGAGCTCAACAGAAACTTGTGAGTGGTTATAACACTCAACGCTGTAAATGGTGCGCAAAAGGAAATCTGATGTAACGCAAGCAAACCTACTGTAAATGTAATTCCACAATCGACACTTTTCATTCATTTCACATTTCACTTTAATCGTGTCGTAATAGATCTATCTTCTACAAAGTATTACTTATATGAAATGAAATCGAATGTAAACCTGTGGTATCGTTCACAGACAGCACACGCAGTGTTCAGCTAATAAAGATCTTCATCACAGAATTAGCAGATTTGGTTTTCAACTGACTGTCTATCAACTGTAGGTTTGTGTCCACTTAATCCAATGCTCTTTATGTTCTCTGTGTTCTTAAATTTCCCGGTACGAATGAGAAACTGCTTCAGTGCCTGCAGGGAACTGAACAAAATATTCAAATTGATTAACGAACCAATTCAGACCATTTTGCTAATTTTTTTGTTCAAGGCCTTGAACAGAATTGACTCAAAAGAGTGTTTCATTCGTGAATAGGCCATCGCATTTCTTCACATATTGCATTAAAATTAAGTAATGAAAGGAACGTCACCCATGCAGCGTAACAAAGTAAAGGTACAGTTTTTTCATTAGAAATGTATTCAAGTTAAAGTGTACCTACCTTTAAATCTACTCTTAAAAGTAAAACTTTTCCAAAAATGTACTCATGTATTTCGTTAATACCCTCCTCTGATTTTCAGTAGTGTGATTGTGTCACGATCTCGCCTACTGTGGTGGAGACGAGGAGACAAAGGAGTGTGGAGACGAAGGGAATTAACATTCAACAGTCTTTATTCATCCAGACACAGGAACATACAGGCAGGAACTCACACGTATGACGAGGGGTAGACGTACAATACCGGATGCTGGACATGGAAAGACACAGGGCTTAAATACTAGGAAAAAACTAGATAATTAATACAACACAGCTAGAACAAATAGAACTAAATGGGCACAGGAACAGGAAAAACCATATATGGGCAGAACACATGAGGAAACTAGGTTAAGGGGAGCATTTGGAGACAGAAAACACACAGACAGAGGAACACAGGGCTGACAGATTGTGGGTAAATTGAGCCCCATTTTGACAATAAGGTGATTGTACAATTCTGCACCTGGAAGGCCCATGTCCTGCAGAGTTTAGCTTTTAGTAATCCTGATGAACTAGATGAACTGATGCAGGTGTGTTTGATTGGAGCGAAACTCTGCAGAATAGTGGCAAGCAAGACACCTCTTGTATAAATAAATAAATAAAATAGTTTGCCTAACTTCATCTTACCCCCAAAAATACTCTATGACCTTGTTGTAAACTCCGAAAACTTTTCTTTTAGGCCACATAAATTATACATTTATTGCACAGCTTTTCACCATAATGATGAAGCATAAGTATGTCTGTATATAGACCATTGTCATTTGCCTTTTAAAATACAGGAGCCTTTGTAAAGACCATTTAAAAGTTGTTTTATCTGCGCAATAACATGAATTTTAGGTTTTCTATTAAACTGCTTTTTCAAGAGGGCAATCTTATATGTGAAACAAGATTGTTTTGGTACTATTACTAATTTGCCAGTCCATGCACAAAGATGACATTTCAAACACAAGCAATACATTCCAATCTGGACATGATTACGACCATAATCTATTAATAGTACACATGACACAGCTGAGACTGCTCATCTTTTATTTGCTGAGTGAATTACTTTCCTGGGACTGGGAAGGTGACATTGTGCACAACAGAAGAAGGTGCCCCAAGGTCGATTATTACACTAATACAATTTCCACATAATTACAGTTAAACTCTCTTGTCCTCTGGCCCATCCTTGAACTACACTTGTGCATTTGCAAACAGCGGGAAATGTGGTCTTCTCTAATGCCACTGTATCAAAATGGGGCTGAACCACAAAACAAAAAAGCAATCAGGGAAAAAAAATCGATGCTTTTCAGTTTCATTTTCACATCTCAGCCGACCTGTTATCTTCTCCTGGCAAAGGAGAGTGTTTGAGAGTGTCTATATAGTTTATAAGGCCTTGCACTTGGTCAATACTACTTTTCCTCTTTACAAAGTGCTTTCCTTTATTTTCTAACGGAAAACAAGATGGCCTAACCGGCATGAATTTTCTTTTCCTATCCCATTTGTTATATCTGTCTATGGTTCCAAACATTTTGACAGCAGGTGACTTTCAAACCAACAGACAAACAAATAGATCAAAGTGAACAGGGCACAGTTATGCTGCCTGACAGAAAATGCTTGACTTTTTTTCATTGTACAAAGGAACCATTTGTGAACAGCACATATGGATGTCAAAGTGTCAAAGAGGGTATTGATAGTCCTACATGAGCGTGGATGTCACAATTGAACTGCCAAGTGCTAAATCATTTGCTCATCCATCATGAACCACACATAAACTTGTGTGCTGGGCGTTTTATTTGTAATGTAGGTTTTGCATAAAATGTTCAGAAAAAGGAGACAGTTCAGACCTCTGACAAACTGTTTAGAGACTTACAGGTAGTACACACACTGTCAACCTTTCTGCATCTGAAATTACCTGTGGGTTTGTAATATTTACACAACCAGACCAAACACATGAAGTAACTCTAAGTTGAACACCCACAATATCACTAACAGTGTCATGTTGTTGTTGTTGTTTTTATGCACTAATGCATGCTTGTGTTTATTCTGCCTTAAAGCTAACTGGGAGAATATTTGTTTTCTTGTGTCTCCTAGAGGAGTTGTCTGACTGTGATAGCTGTTCCTCATGGCAAGCCATGAACATTATGCAAACTTTTATCACAAGCGTGATGGGATTAAAACAGGTAGGCGTGAATTGGAGCTCACTGAAGCCTTCATCCTAATGCAATTAATTAAACCATCTGCACTAGCCAGTCTGCTGGGCTGCCAAACAGGAGTGATGTGCACAGACAGTTACCCTGCAAACTTAAGTTTCGTGTGTTTGATTTGCAATTAAAATTGTGTTATTTTCAGGTAATTTAAGTTGAATTGGCAAAAAAAAAAAAAAAAAATTATATATATATATATATATATATATATATATATATCAGTATTATCAGCTATTATTAGGTATATATTGGTATTATCAGTTATCAATATTAGGGATTTATCATACTGGTCAAATATATATATATATATATATACATACATACATCTTTGTCATCATTATCTGTAGTTTAAAATGTTTGCTTTCATAAGAACACTTGCAAAGTATAGTATAGAAGTATATAGAAGCAAAACAGTACTGCCAAATTTAATTTATTTAATTACATTTATAATTATTAGGGTTTCAGCGCCACCGAGGCTCGCCACAATCGGTCTGACAGCGATCGAAAGTACGAAAACGCTCATTACTCCTAAACCATCAGTCGCAGGCTCAAGTGTCTTATGTCGTTGGAATCTTTGGCTTGTGCCAGACAAAACGCATCATATGCGATCGTGAGCCTTTGGGTATTTCACATTTTTTGCGAACTAGTCCTAGGTTTTTCGCCCGATCGGAACCAAACTAGTGAAGAAATATTCTGTGGACAGTGAATATCAATAATTATCAAAAAAAAGTTGAACTTTTGACTCACGGTCACAAAGGGGCGCCAAAACGTTTGAAGGGGGCAGGGCCACTTTTACTAAAATGGCTATAACTCCTGAACGGAATGCGATATCTTCACCAAACTTGGTACACGTGTATCTCATGTGATCTCAATCTTTGGTCAAATAAAAAAAATTGCGGAGCGTGGCCACTTGGTGACGCTATAATATGGAAAAAAACATAAAAATGTCTATAACTACGCAACCGTTAGCCCAATCGACCTGAAAATTGGTATGCAGTGTCTCTGTCCAATGTACCACAAGGGGCTATGAGGACACTCACGTATTTAAAAAAACATGGCCATCATTGGCCAATGAAGTTTGAGCACCTATTAGACAAGGTTAACAGAGGCCGATCGGAACGAAACATGTTCAACTCATGTTCAACTCATAGCCCTTAAGGTCTGTAAGAATTCTGAAAGAAATCGGCCACTAGTTGGCGCTAACGAGTTTTATGCCTCTGTAATCATGTGGTGTTTCACACATCTGCACAATATGCATATCATTTGATAGATCTCCTCAAAATGCACAACTTTGCCTGAAGAAACATTGCTGTCAATCAAATCGTTCATTAAATATTCTCAATTATGTTAAAAACCTACTTTTGCGATCTAGTCTTAGGTTTGTCACTCAATCTCAATCAAACCACTGCAGCACAATTCTCTGGACTCTCTAGATCAATAATTATCAAAAAAAAAAAAAAAAAAAGTGAAATTTTATCCTTTGGTAGCTATAACAGAGTCATTTAGAAAAGGGGCGTGGCCAAGAAAAACACCCAAAAGCTTTACAAAACTTGGTGAAAACTTGTGAGAGATGATGATTAACATGTATGCAAAGTTTCATGGAGATCAGACCATAGGTGACGCTATAACAATCAAAAAGGCCTCAAAAACACAATATTTCTGTAATGACCTCAAATGGCAAAAAAGAAAAAATAAATAAATAAATAAATAAATATATATATATATATATATATATATTCACAGAAACACAAATTATTAATATCATATGATAGATCTCATTCTGAACAACTTTGCCTCTAGTACCACTGCTGTCAATCAAACTGTTCTTTAAATATTTGAGATTATTTAAAAAAAACCTACTTTTGTGAACAAGTCCTGGGTTTTTAACTCAAAATCAATAAAATCAGTGCAGTACAATTCTCTTGACTGTCTAGGTCAGCGGTTCTGCATATTTGCATGTCTCTCTTATTTAACACACCTGATTCAGATCATCAGCTCATTAGAAGAGAGCTCCATGAATGAACTGTGTTCCGATTGACATAGTCCCTACATAGTGTTCATTGATCCCTACTCCCTGAGCATGAGAAATCCATTGACATTTACTTCACTTCGGAACATTCATTTACGGATTTGCGCTGCGCCAGCACCTGCAGCGTCTTCACACACAGACGAAACTTACTAGAGAAGTGTGAAGTGGGACATAATATATCTCTGTAAATAAATAAAATTTAAATTCACGTCTCGCACACTTCAGTGCCCTTTGAATGGAACATATACACTCGCTTCTAACTGGAATCATGGCGGAATATTCTGTGATGGGGAGAGAGACTGGATGGGGAGAGAGACTGGACTGGAGTTGAAAACCGCTGCTCTAGGTCAATAATTATAAAAAATTTGGACAGCTATAACATGGTCATTTAAAAATGTGGTCTTTATAGTGTACCCAAGAGCCTTTAAATCCTAAAAGAAAACTCAAAACTTCACAAAACTGTGTAAACTGATGCATGATCTAATTCTATACAAGCATGCAACATTTTATGGAGATTGGGCAAAAAATGGCAGTATAATTGTTATAAATGTTAAAAACACTATTGTTTCCATACTAAATTTTGCTATATAGCGCCTTTGTTGAATGGTGCTATGTAGAACCATAAGAGGTGCCATACTGCATTGTATTTCTTCAACAAAAATGGTGCTAAACAGCACCAAGAGTGGTTCTTTGGCTCGTAAAGAACCTTTAAAGGGGCTTAACAGGTTCTTTGTACGGCAGTGGTGCTATATAGCACCTTAATCACCCCAAAGAACCACTGAAGAACTGCTGAAGAACCATACAGGAGCTTAACAGGTTCTGTATATGGTAGCGGTGCTATATAGCCCCTCAGTCATGCCAAAGAACCGGTCAAGAACCGCTGAAGAACCATCCCTTCTGATTACGAGCCAAAGAACCACTTTTAGTGCTATATAGCACCATTTTTTTAGAGTGTACTAATATAGTGTTATTCACAGTTTTTTTTCTTTTAGATCAGATAGTCAAAGTATACCACTTTATTCATACAGACATGTCAGGTTTTACAATTATGCCAGATTATGATTACAGTGAAACCTGAAAAATGTCATAAATTTTTAAAAAGAGAAGACTTGCAGTAAGTATTTTGTTACCTTCATTTATTTCAGATGTGTGCATGTGTCTGTATGTGTAAACATGCTTAATGAGCATTAATATAATAGTTTAACCATTTCATTTCATGTATGTGTGTGTTTGTGAGCATATTCTCCATCATGGATGTGTTTTAGTGTTAGCAATACATTTTGGGTTGAACTACACCCTGAAATCATAGAACCTTAAAGGCCTAAAGTGCTTGAACCCCGGTAATCACTGCTTGCAGCTATATATTATTATTATTATTATTATGATTATTATTATTATTAAATTTTATTGATTTTCATTATTTTTTGCATTCATTGTACATTGTACAGTTTAATGTGTAGGAAGGTCTCAAAATACAAAGTGGACCAGTTTTTGGTATTTCATTCTGTTGGGGGCATGATATTGAGAATTTTGCTCGAGGAGATATGCCTTGAGATGACATTTGATTTGTAAGATGAGTTTTGTCCCTAACAGCCAGTAGACTTCACTGCCAGACTACCCTGGGCAATGAGGGAGCATTGTCTTCAAGAGCAAAACACACACTCGCTCACTCACTGAGTGTCACTCTCTCTGCCTATAACTCTTTGTGCATTCAGTGGCACACGACACACGTCAGCGTACTCCTTCACCACTGCCCTTTAAGTCAGTTGCAGTTCCATCTTCTTGTCACTCTAGAGGGGCCCTCTTTACTTCAACTTAATTTGGTGAGAGAGCAGAGCTGGAGATTTTCCACCAGCCTGACAGGCCCTTGAAGGAACATTTAGGGACAGCAGAAGAGAATCTACAATCATTTGCTGAAGACATAGATCTCCCTTCAGGCCATGTCCCCAGTGTTGTCACTTTGCATCTGGCACATACACAATAGAAAGCTTGACCTTACTGTGCATTGAAATGCTTAATCTTGTGAGAGGCTGAGTAAATGAAACAAAGCTTATATATAAAGGTCAAACACATAGTTAATCTATTGCATTGTTTCAGTGGACCTTGAAAAAAAAAAACACATTTGTAAAACCATTTCATCCAAGATGGACTTGTACATGCACAAGATCTTAAAATGGAAGAATGAGCTTTTCTCAGAATTAACTTTAGTTTTCTGAGCCTTTTTATTTATTTATTTATTTTTATTATTTATTTATTTTATTTTTTTTTTGCAATGACTGGTGTCAAGGTGGTTTTTCATGGATGTATAAAGTCACTTTTCCTGTAACATTCTCACAGTCTCAAATGCGCACAAAAGATCCACACATGTATGCACATATATGGCAATCCACAAATGCGTGCAAGAGATCCACACGGGCATTTTAAACCCAAAACATATGCAAGAGATACACACATGCTGCATTCAAAAATGCATGCATCAGAATGTGCATCTATATAAACATTAATAACATTACTGTTGTATGGATATTTTTGAGACTGTCATTCTGCAGCCTTGATTCACAAATGTGTACAAATATGTCCCATACATGAAGCTGATGATGTAACATGCGCTATGGTGTCTTCTTCAAAAGAGCACTCACCAGCCTTAAAGCAAGACCATAATACTATGTAAATTTAATTAATTATTGTTTTTATAAATGTAAATATAGAGTAAACCAAGCCTTATTTGATTATTGAACAAATGCAAACTCACTATATATACATTCATTTCATAAAATGGTTTCAAATCTATATTTATACATATTTACATAAAAAGGGGACATAAATTGGGACACACCACTTAATTATTGAATTCAGGCTTTTCAGTCAGACCCATTGCCACAGGTCTATAAAGTCAAGCACCTAGCCATACAGTCTGCATTTACAAAAGCTCATCCCTGCTAGATATTCCACGGGTCAACTGTAAGTGGTATTATTGGAAGGTGGAAGCATTTGGGAACAGTAGGCACTCAGCCATGAAGTGGAAGACCACATAAAGTCACAGAGGGGGGTCACCGAGTGCTGAGACACATGGAGCGTAAAAGTCGCCATTGCTCAGCTGATTCCATAGCTCAAGAATTCCAAACGTCCACTTGCATTAATATCAGCTCAAAAACTCTGGCAGGAGGTTCATGGAATGGGTTTCCATGGCCGAACAGATGCACACAAGCCTCACCAAGTACAATGGCAAGTGTCAGATAAAGTGGTGACAAATCACACTTCTCTGTTTGGCAGTCTGATGGACAAGTCTAGGTTTGGCTAGAGAATGTTACCTGCCTGACTGCATTATCCCAACTATAAAGTTTGGTGGAGTGTAATTAATGGCATGGATGTTTTAGGGGTTGGGTTAGGCTCCTTACTTCCAGTGGGGAAATCTTAATGCTTCAGCATACCAAGACATTTTGGACAATGCTATGCTTCCAGCTTTGGAAGGCCCCCATTGTACAAAGCAAGGCTCATAAAGACATGGTTGGATGAGCTCTGACCTCAATTCCATTGAAAACCTTTGGATTGAACTGGAACAGTGATTGTGAGCCAGGCCTTCTTGTCCAGCATTACTGCCTGAACTCACATTTGCTCTCCTGGATGAATGAGCATGAATATAAGGATGAAAGTGGGCCAAACTTTTAGCAGTTTCAAAAATGTATTTTTTATTTTTTATTTATTTTTTTTCTTACAAAGCCATTTTCCAGACTTAACTGTAAAGTGAGCTAGCTTTTACAGGCTTTACATAGCAGGGTTTGGAAGCAGCTGCAAGTCCACCCTACAGACTTATTCTTATTCTGATAGAACCCAGAACTGCAGAGAGAATTCCATCTGCTTCTGAGCTTAAACACAAGACTGGACCTTTCAGAAAACATACCACAAGTATTCATGACAGACAGGCTGTTCTCATGAATAAAAAGAGAGTTTATTGGCTACACAACACCACAATAAAATAGCACCTTAGAACCTGAAAATTTACTCAGCCATTGCTCAAGGTGACAATGATTGTTCACACAACATTTTGATTAACAACCTGAACTTTAACCATTAGGCTATTTCAAATATAAATAAGCATTATTTGGGCCCTGTTTTTTTTTTTTTGTTTTTTTTACAATCTAAGCGCATGATCTGAAGAGCATGGTGGATGTGCACTTAGGGCGTGTCCGAATCCACTTTTGCTAGTTTAACGATGGAAAAAATGGTCGGCGCGCCAGGCGCATGGCCCAAAAGGGCTGTACCTATTCTCTTAATGAGTCATGGGTTGGGCGACCACCTGGCAATAGATCTGTTGCGGGACAGTAGATGTGATTTTGCGGGACACGTGTGAGACAGATACATTTACTACATAAATACAGATTTACATTGCAGGGCTTCAGCGTGCACGCATTCAGTGTGAGACTCACGCAACTGACACTTTTCTCACTCTCTCACACTCACACCACACGTCCATTTTCTCACGCAGTGAAAAGCACCCTCAGTTAACACTGTAATAATAGGATATTGGCGAAACAGATCTGGTAAACGTTCCAGTGCGCATTTGCGCTCTGGAAAGCGCCAAAAGATTGAATCTTTACTAAGAGAACATTTTCTCTTTTTTGTTGCCATTATGACGCCCTGTAAAATAGCTTTTACTTTACCGAATTATCCGGAACACGGTCAAGTTTGTTGTGACAGGGAATCACCCACTCCATATTTTGACTGACAGCCGTCACAGCCTCTTATGGCGCTTTTCCACTTGGCTCGGCACGGTTCAGAACGGCACAGCATGGCTCAGTTCGGCTCGGCTTGTGTTTCCACTGCAGTTTAGTACCGCTTTAGAGGGGGGCGGGATTATTTACATGTCGCTATAGTTGCGCCGCCTCTATTGCAGTGACTCCTGAAAAACTTTTTAATTCCGCGTCGCTCCATCACGCTCTCGCTGGATCCGCTCCTCGGTTATCAACGAGAGGAACGTCTTCCTCAACAGACCACGAAACAGCCATTTTTTGGTTGTTAAAAGAAAGGTGCGCTTATTCAAAACAGTTGCGTTCGATCCTTCGCTGGATGTGCTGATTTAAATCTAGCGGGTCTGTTGTGTCTCGTGCCACAAGTTCAGTGACGCAGGCAGTGACGATTTTCTCCGGCCAATCAGTGCTCAGCAGAGTTTACACGTCACGTTTTGGTAACGGTACGGCTCGCTAGGGATGATACCTCTTATTTTATCTTATAGAGGGCGATACCTCTTATTTTATTTTCGACCCGATACTGATATTTTCAAGCCCAGTATCGTCAACCCAGCTAACAAAATTACGTGACTGTTACGTAACTACAACGTAATCTGGTGACCAAAGTTTCGTTGTGGCGACTTAACTAGTGAAATTCCCAGTTTCGTCGCCACAACGTAACTTTGTGACGTTGCTGGTTCGTAACTGCGACGTCATAGCAACATTGCGGATCAATAGTTGCATGCTGGTAATCAGTTGGTAATTTTTTATAATTATTTATTTTCTATGGGCGGACATGCAGTAGTTTATCTTAATTTATGTCCTCATATGCCCAAACTAATGTAAAGGCTGTTCCAACAGCTGTGAATGAGGAATATAGACTCGAAATCAATTCAGTTCATTTATTTTGAAAAACGCACAAATATGAACAGTAAAATACACTCAAATTATTAATAAAAACACAGGATATACAGTGAAATATGAATGAAAGCATTCAGGACGTTCAGTGCTCAGCATCAATATAAACAGATATGCTAACAACCACATTTCAAATAGCCTAATTAAGTGAAGTGAAGCGACATGTGGCCAAGTATTTGTGGCCGACCCATACTCGGAATTTGTGCTCTGCAATTAACCCATCCAAAGTGCGCACACACACAGCAGTGAACACACACCCGGAGCAGTGGGCAGCCATTTATGCTGCGGTTCGGTGCCTTGCTCAAGGGCACCTCAGTCATGGTATTGAGGGTGGAGAGAGCACTGTACACTCACTCCCCCCACCTACAATTCCTGCCGGCCCGAGACTCGAACCCGCAACCTTTAGGTTACGAGTCCGACTCTCTAACCATTAGGCCACGACTTTCCTTTTTAAGGAAAGATACCATAATCACAGAGGTATAAATATTAACAAAAGCATTTAAAGCAGACTATGGGTAATGCTACTTATCCAATCTGATGCAGCTGTTGAACTTTTTTGGTATAATTGACAAAAAAACGGAGAGAAATGTCCTCTCCTCTCCAGCAGCTGATGTGTCTGCGGTTGCCATGGTAACTCTCAACGGCCACCAGGGGCCTGTACCATGATGGTGGCTGAACAAACTCAGGGTTACAGGATTAGTTTTGAGTTGACAAAACCAAACCAGTCCAATCCGGCTTTGTTGGTACCATGAAGCTGATCATCAACTTTCTCTGTCGACTCAGGCTTGATCCTGAGTTAATGGAGCGCGTGCACAGGAGAGTGTGACATCAGTAATGAGCATCCAATCGCGTGCCTTAAAACTGTGATTCACTTCTTGTGAGAGAGTCAGTGCGAAGATTAAAAGATTAAGCAATATGAAGAATTTAAACACATTTACACAGCACGATCATGAAACGATCTATCCATGAAAGAGGAAAACTTAAAGAAAACATCTTACCATTTAAGTGCAAGTAAAAGTTGTAAAGTTAGTTTATAGAGTTGATAATATTTATAGGTATAAAAACACTTAAAAAATCTAAGCTCATGCAGTCATGTTTAAAGCTATTGATTCTAAAACTTATTTATATTGCACATTATCTATATGTTTACAGGATTTTAAATAAAAGCTTAATAATTAATATTAAACTAAGCCGGCTTGTGTAATGGATTAAGGGTATAATAATTATATAAATAATATAAAATAATTGTAAAAAAATAATCATCTCTAAAAACCAGATGATTTTATCTTTAAACATGTTTTACTATTTAGCGTCCTTTAATTTGGAGTAAGAGAAACTGGAGGAGTGGCTTTATTGCGTCAGAGACGTGTCACTGTGCTTGAAGCTGATTGGTCAAATTTCGGTTTGAGATCTCTAAACCCGAACATAACCTGCCCCTGAGCAGTTTAGCTGTGGAGCGTAAGTTACTATGGCAATGAACACTGCTAAACGCCAAACCACTTTCATGGTACCTAAAACCCAGAGTTGGCGCAAACTAAACTGAAACTTACCTGGCTAGCCAGTTAAACCAGCTTCATGGTACAGGCCCCAGGCTAGTACTATACATAACAACAATAATAATAATAAAAAAACTTTATTGAATACATTTATAAACCTATATATTTGTTATAAATTGTAAGACTCACCTCAGAAAAACGAATTCTTCTGTCAGACACAGTTGAAAAGAAAAAGTGCCTCAGTCAAACGCGCTGCCCTGATGTAACGTTATCTGCGGCAGATGAGATGGTGTAACCAGTCTGAGTCATTATTTCACTTTCATAACTCGTTACGAAATACAAAGTTTCACAACTCAAAAAAAAAAATAATAATAATTTTTAGCGCTGTCAAAGTTAACGCGTTAACGCAAATTCATTTTAACGGCGCTAATTTTATTAACGCAGCTCGCATTTTCTGTTTGAGCCGTGGCCTAACCCGTGGTTGGAGAAATGGATGGAGATGCTGTCAGTTGCCAAGTTAGTGACTTTTCAGACCCCTTTAGCAACCTTTTTTTTTTTTCTTTTTTTTCTTTTTTTTTTTTTTTCAAAAAGAGCCTAGCGACCAATCTTTACTTTTTGCCCAAACTTTATTTAGTTTCTGAGACTAGCCGGTACTGTACATCACACAAGTGCACACACATTCTCTCTCTCTCTCTCTCTCTCTCTCTCTCTCTCTCTCTCTCTCTCTCTCTCTCTCTCTCTCTCTCTCTCTCTCTCTCTCTCTCTCTCTCTCTCTCTCTCTCTCTCTCTGCGTCTGCTCCATTCAGCATGTAACTTTTTCTGTGTTCAGAATTTGCAAAATGCATATAATGAGCGAGTACATCATGAATTCATCTTTCAAACTGCGTTTTTGTCTTATCCCGAATCATTACTGTACACTTATAATAAGTGCTTATTTTTGGACTATTGTAGCTTGGTCGGGTTGTCACTGCTGCGGAGTAACACATGCCTGCGTGCATCGCCATAGACATAAACTTAGAGAAGTAGCCCCAGTTAGAATGTTCTTTCGCGGGATGCGTGCAGTTCTGTTTATTAACCGCTAGAGCGCCAAATGTTACATAGTGCTGCTTTAAAACCGATATTATGTTGCTTCTGTAATTTTACATGCAAGTATAGCTGAAATCACAGAACAGCTATTGTCTTTATCTTATGTTTAGGCTATTTGATTTTATCAGAGGACGGCTCGATTATAAATCAGGATTTTTGTGCAGATTAACATCTTGGAAGGTAGAGCTGGTTATGTAGTGTTAATGGGTCGCGTTTCAGTCACTATTTCATATTCATCCCGTTATCTGACAATAGAAAATATATCTATGAAAAAATATATCAATGAAAACAGTTTTATTGAGAATTTAGCTGCATCAAAATACAGTATGTGGGCACAGAGAAGCAAACAAATGTAATAATAAATAATAAATGTACATTTAGCATGTTCAGAAGAAGAGAGCTGCCCTGTAGTGTGAAAATGTAAACTGGTTTGTCTAAGTCAATTTCTCCGTGCAAAGAAAGAGAAGTAATGGGAACCTGGTATTTCTACGTTCTTTTTCATGTGTGTAATAGACATGAATAAGTTCTCTGAAAAACATCTATGACCTTTGAAACATGTCCAGTCTTCATGCTCTAGAATAGATTAACTATGGTTTCACTAATAATAAACATATATTGCATAAAGCATCCATATTTGTCCATGCCCATGTCAATTAGAGTATTATAAACTTAAAGTATTAATTTAAGGTACATTTAGAAGGGATAAAAAGTGTGATTAAATTGCGATTAATCGCGGGTTAACTCATGACAGTCATGCGATTAATCGCGATTAAATATTTTAATCGATTGACAGCCCTAATAATTTTCCTTTCTTGTCAAAACTGTGTGTGCAGTGTGTCAGTTGTTGAGGCGCGCGCGCTGTATGTCACGTCACTATACATTAAAATCGTTCATATTCTGACTTGGTGAAAAGAAACACATTTTATCTTTATGGAACGTTCAATCTTGTTAATCAATCTGAAGTTTAATTACACTTTTTAAAATAGCATTCTGGTAATCAGAGAGCATATAAAGGACGTACAAAAATTATGGTAATGAAATTACGTGCTTACGACGTTGCAGTCATGTTACCAGTAAGTCATGAAGTTACCAATATATTACGAATAGAGTACAAATCTGGGACGTTCTTGGTTATCTTGTTACGTTAGGAGGACGTACTGAAAACGTTGTAAGTTGGTAATGGGATGGTAATGGAATTACGAGCATATGACGTCGTGGTTACGTTGCCTATTGGTAAGTCATGAAATTACCAAAAAGTACGAATACATTACGTAACTGTTACGTCGTGTGTTAGCTGGGAATATCGATACCGATACCTCTAAACTAAACCGATCTTTTAATTTATTAAAAGAATATAATCAGTAATTATACTAACTTAATATTAGATTTTAAAGCAATGTTTTTTTTTTTTTTTTTTTTACATTTCATAGGCCTTTTTTGTTTACACTGTCAGAAATAAAATATACTATAATTGTATTTTAGCCCTTTACAGGGGCAGTAACCTCAAAGGTGCAACTATACTCCTAAAAGGGAGCATATTAGTACCATACAAGTATGCATGCTTTAAGGGTAGATATGTTACAAAGGTGCACCTTTGAGGGTACCTCATGAAAAATAAACATGGTACTAAAATGTATTATTATTACCATGGTAAATTTGTGGTTACTGCAGTTTTACTACTGTGGTAAACTGTGGTTACTGTAATAAAGCCATGGTTATTTTTTGTAAAAGGCTGCCAGGCTGTTGTACCCCTAAAGGTTAAACTTTAGCATTTTTAATTTTTTTTCTGACAGATTTACTAACAGCAATTACAGAACATAACACAATCCATTTGAACTTTTAACAACCAGTTGAAATAAATTTACTTGCACAAAATTAAAATAAATATTACATGTACACAAAAGTTTGGGGTCAGTAAGATTTTGTAATATATTTTTTTTTAAATAAGTCTCATGCTCACTAAGGCTGCATTTATTTGAACAAAAATACAGTACAAACGGCAATATTGTGAAATATAGCAATTAAAAATAATAAAAAAAATATATAAAATGCATCTGTGATCAAAGCTGAATTTTCAGCATCATTACTCCAGTCTTAAATGTCACATGATCCTTCAGAAATAATTCTAATATCATTTGCTGCTCAAGAAACATTTCTGATTATTATTGCTGCTTCATATTTGTGTGGAAACCGTGATGCATTTTTTTTTTTTCAGAATTAATGTTATATATAGTAACAATGTTATGTAATGTAATGTAATAATGTGGCAATGGTTTCTTAAGATCTACTTATGCTTCTGATGCTTTTGGGAAATGCAGCCCTATTCGAACAAACACTGTGAGCCATGCGTCAGCAGCGAACGCTGTCTGTGATTGATTGGTTCTGTCTTTCAGCATTTGCGTGTGTTCTGATGAGCAGGAGAAATGGTTCTATCCAACACAATTTTTCGCTAATATAGTCTATTTTTCCACTTAGAAGCTTATTATTTTATTTTTTTTTAATAAGTCTCATGCTCACTAAGGCTGCATTTATTTGAACAAAAATACAGTAAAAGCTGCAATATTGTGAAATATAGCAAATAAAAATAACTATTTTCTATTTTAATATATTTTAAAATGTAATTTAAAATGCATCTGTGATCACAGCTGAATTTTCAGCATCATTACTCCAGTCTTAAATGTCACATGATCCTTCAGAAATAATTCTAATATCATTTGCTGCTCAAGAAACATTTCTGATTATTATTGCTGCTTCATATTTGTGTGGAAACCGGATGCATTTTTCAGAATTAATTTTATATATAGTAACAATGTTATGTAATGTAATGTAATAATGTGGCAATGGTTTCTTAAGATCTACTTATGCTTCTGATGCTTTTGGGAAACCCAGCTCTATTTGAACAAGCACTTTGAGCTGTGAACGCTGTCTGTGATTGATTGATTGATTGGTTCCAACACAATTATTCCCTAATATAGTCTATTTTTCCACTTAGAAGCTTATTTTATGCACCGAATTTCTTGATAAATAAATAAAATGAATGGTTAAAAAATGCACTTTAGAATCGATATTTTTTTATGTGAGAATCTCGATACTTAAGGATAGATCCGCCCATCTCTAGTCTCAACTGCTATCAGACGAACATAGGCTAACTCTGAAGCTTGAGCTCTTGTTTATGAAAGTTTGGGCTTTTAATATGTGTAGATGAGAGAGTTTGATAGCTTTGTAAAGGGTTTGCTGTCAGTTTGTCAGTGGTTTATTGGAAGTTGTCTAACTTATTTAGCCTAAAATATGTGCTGTATACTGTTAATCGGTGATGGAGCGCGAATTAAATTAATCTAACGTTAACGTTAGTTCAAATGTGCTTTGATCTTTCATGGTAAACAAATATTGATAAAAAAAAATGTTCTGTGGTTTCAGGAGTGATAATATAATCTTTCTACAAAAGAAGAGAAGCTCCAAGATTTAAAAATTTGTGAAGGGAGCTGCTGACAGAAATGCAGGAAACGCAGGTGAGTAACGTATAGAAGAAATGAAACACATTCATATGCATTTTTTTCACAACATATTTTCTTATATCACCATGCATCTGTTATATTACAGTTCATTATAGGAAGGTTGTGACATCCAAACCCGAGTGACACAAACCTAAAAATATGAACATTAATTCTTTTAATTTAAAAAAATTGTTTTCGTGTGTGTGTTTATATGTGTGTTAAATATATACAGGTGCATCTCAATAAATTAGAATGTCGTGGAAAAGTTCATTTATTTCAGTAATTCAACTCAAATTGTGAAACTCGTGTATTAAATAAATTCAATGCACACAGACTGAAGTAGTTTAAGTCTTTGGTTCTTTTAATTGTGATGATTTTGGCACACATTTAACAAAAACCCACCAATTCACTAACTTTTCCACGACATTCTAATTTATTGAGATGCACCTGTATATGTGTGTATATATATATATATATATATATATATATATATATATATATATATACACATATACACATATATATATATATATATATATATATATATATACCAGCGCAGATTCGGCTACATAAGGAGCTTAAAGTATCATCTTGTTCTGATGTTGGGTGCCAGAATCAATGTAATATAGCCTCAAATTAGAAATTTTATTGCATACCTGCTGCCACTGCCAGACAAAAAAAATGACGACAGCTGTGGCAAGCACGATGAAACGAGCGGTCTAGATAGAAACGATCATCAAAAATACTTGTGTTTGCAGTTCTTATCAGAAAAGGTTCAATAAAGTATTGTCTTTTGTTGTTATGGGCGCATCTAAAGATTTCTTATGCATCTCACGACTATGTCTTGTATGAAATAATGTCTGTGGTCATGTGTGTAAAACAACAAACTGAGGATTTATATGTTTAATCATTGGTAATTGTATATACATTGTTGTGATTAAAATATTTGCCTGCTGAAATTGAAATGTATATACATCTTCATGACTAGGTAGACACGGTGAGTTTGTCTTTACTATACACTTTAGATGTGAGTCACTCAACCGGAGGGAATCCTGTCAGATCGTCCAAGCTTTGAGTGAGCATGTACAGGTTGATCTGGTTTCGTCCGTTAAAGATAACCTTTTCAAATAACACTCGTGGTCCCGGACAGTGAGTGACCTTACATATGCGGGTAAAATCGGATTTTCTCCAGCCATTGTTAAAAAAACCAGCTTACAAACTTCAAAGCTAGTGTTAGTGAAGTGGTCATGGGAATCTTTCTGCCTCCACCTAAGCTCCGCCCACAGAAAAATGTCACAATGTTTACTAACAGAAAAAGGGTCTATACTAAATATTGTTGGCTCTGTGATAAATTACATATTATGTTTCTAGATCCTATGCTGATGGCCATGCACCAGAGTTGGATAGGACCTCCTGTTGAACAACATCTTTAAGGCACTATGAACCATATGACTAGTAAGTAAAACGTCATACATACACTACTGTTCAAAAGTTAGAGGTTGGTATGATATTTTTTTTGTTTTTTGAACATGTTTTTTTTTATGTAAGTCTTCTGCTCATCGCTACTGCATTTATTTGATTAAAAATACAGTAAAAACAGAAATGTTGTAAAATATTATTATAATTTAAAATACCTCTTTTCTATGTGAATATATTTTAAAATGTTATTTATTGCTGTGATCAAAGCTGAATTTTCAGCATCATTACTCCAGTCTTCAGTGTCACATGATCCTTCAGAAATCATTCCAATATGCTGATTTGCTGAAATGGGGCCAGAAAAGGTTCTTTATGGCACCAAGAAAAACAACGGTTCTTTAAAGAACCTTTCACAAAATGGTTCTTCAGGGAACCAAAAAAGGTTCCTCTATGGCATTGCCACGAAACCCCCTTTTTGGTTCTTCCTTGCACCTTTTTTTTAAGAGTGTAGATGAGTGTTCAACTGACCAAAAACAACTGAGAATTCCAGCAAGCTGTTTATTAATATTGTGTATATATGTTCTTCTCATTTTTAGGTCCTGAGACCATATAGGGTGAAGATCAAGACAACCAAACCAAAGGTGGACTGTAACCTACTGGACTATATGATAGACTTCATACTTACAACTACTGTCATGTATGCAGCATCAAACGTTTTTGAAAAGAGGGGCATTTCCTTCACCAAGCAAAAGTGTGGAGGATTCATCTGACCTTCATCAGCCCCCATGAGGTGACTCGATGTAGAATAAATCAGCTTTCTTTAGGCCTGAAATGACTGAAATCTTCATCTCATGTGAGTTGATATAATTTTAGAAATTCTTAAAAGTACTTCTTATTTCTTGTGAATGTATTTTGTAGAGTGTGTAAAACTTTTCCAGTGAAAGAACCTTTTTACCTTTATTGATATTGTAATCAAGGTTGTTAATGTGACCTTGATGCACACTATGGACTGCACACAACTGCCTGTGTTGGGCTTGTGTTTACACACTGTATAAAACTAGGCCTGCAACAGCTAATCGATAATGAAAATAATCGTCAACTAATTTGATTAACGCATCAAAACAAACAGACCGCTCATAATTCTGACTAAAATACACATTTTGCTAAAATATTTTTTGTTAGAAATTAAGTGTAGGTTTAAAAACCCTACATGTAACACAAGTAATCATATTTATGAGAGCAGTAACAGTAAAGGCACTATTGTTGGAATTGTCCATTAATATAGTATATTACTCTGTTCAGACGAATGATTTTGTTTGTTCCTCGTACCTCTTACAAGTTAAAATTTTGTGTTTTTGTTTAAATTGTTTTAAATTCTGTTTTGAAATAGCAAGCAATCTGCTGTTTTTAGGTTTAGAATGTAATATTTGTATTTTAACACTTTAATGCTTATAATGTACAGCAGAGCCTAAATAGATACATTCATTATATTTGTTTTCATAGGCAGGATGTGAAATGACCTTGTTTAAAATAATGGATTAAAATGGTTTTAATTAAAAAATAATGTATATTTTTTTTTTTGTCATCCAATTAATAATAATAAAAAAATCTAGAGATAAATTGATTATCAAAAAAAATTGTTAGCTGCAGGCAGCCCTACATATGATATTGTAAAGGAGGTAGGTGGTATAATTCTGTGTGTGTGTACTAAGTCATGTTTATTTGTACAACATGTAATTAATTTATATAGAGATAATGCATTATTACAGTGAAACAATTTGCTATTTTTATTTTGTAAATTAGCAGAAAACCATCTCTACCACTGCGGTGCTTTATCACCATTATTAAAAAGTTGTAGTTAATAATTCTGAATCATTTTGTCATGTGAGAACAATTGCAACAGTTCATATTTTTTTCAGATGATGTAACTGCTGTAATAAAGCCTGTATCATAGAATAGGAACTTGTCATTCTGTTTTTATTTTGTAGATGTTTGTTGCGTAATTAGGCTTAAATGTAATTTGAGATACTTTAGTAAAACCATGGTTAAACTATGGTAATACAACCATAGTAAAACCATGGTTAAACTGTGGTATTACAACCATAGTAAATTTGTGGTACTTTAAAACCATGGTTCGCACCAAAAAACCACGGTTACTACAGTCATGGTTAACCACAGTTTTACTATAGTAAAACTATGGATAATTTTCGTAATGGAGGATTTAAAAAAATGTATTTTTTATTTGTGTGAGACAGGTTGCTGCTTCTGACGAAGCGCTGTTAAAAATAGGTGAAACTACGCTGCAAAAAGAATAAATAAAAAGCTTTCTTAAAAAGGCAAAAGAAGGCATGCACGTTTTATTGATATGACAATTAAAAACCAACAGACTGCAGAAAATGCAGGGCATTTTCTCAAAATGCTGTGCGGTACAACGCAAAGCGGGACGGGTGGTCATCCTAGTCATGGGTGTGTTTTGAGCGTAACATGCAATAAACTAATCAGAGTTCATCTCCCACTACCTTTAAAAGCCAGTTGCGCTTGTACCATGGCGGATTCGCTATTTACATGGCAGAATTTGCAAGAGTGAAGACTGAATGCTTCTCCAGAGAGGAAACGGAAAGACAATCTACGGGACAAGCCAGATTCCACCAAAGTCATTACTGCAAATAGGTAATTCTGATACATGCAATGACTATCCATTATGACATGTAGGCATTTTTATCTTTATGTACACAATAATAATCTTTTACATTGTAATCCTTTCATTTTTAATATTTGGCATGATTGTGTGTGTAATAAGCAGAGTGTATGCATGTTGTGCACCGGCCTATTGGCGCATATTACTAACGCTCTCTTTAAATAAATTTAAAAAAAAAAAAATACCGCGCCATTGACTTTAGAACGTTTTAGTTAATGGTGCCAGGTGTGCTGTTGATGTGGGGGCAGGGAGAACATGACCCCCGCAGTTTTGAAAAGACAGCAATCGACCCCATACTTTTGAAAAAGGAAAATAGCCTGCTATTTGCTAACTAAAACTTCCGACAACGAACATCACATTCATTGTAATTCAAGCCATATACCAATGTTAAGTTTTAAAAGGTTTATTTCTTTTAGTGACAAGGAGAAAATAACTTACGATTATATTTGGTGTTAGCCCACATGTATGTAGCCTATTCTTATTTGACAGTGAACGGTTTGTCGTCGTCTTCTAATGGTGCTTCTGATAGATTTAGTAGTCTTACTTGTGCCTGTCTCAGCTGCAACACAATTTTCTTGTAGTCTGCCTGGCACAACAAGAAAGATGAAGCCAGCGAGTTAAAGTTTAGGTACAACACATTTTAATTTAATTATTATTTAGTTTTTTTTATTTACCTGTTTGTAAACACAGTGCAGTGTTAATGTTAATGTTCAAACTGTGTATTTACAATATTAAAGTGGCTGACAATAATAAATATTCTTATTAGGAATAAAACTGCCTCGTTTTTGAACTGTGCTGGGCTGTAGCTGAATAGTTAGGCCTACTAAGCTACTGTATTTTAATGTTGGTCATTATGGTGGTACTTGGAGAGTGAAATATTTTATGAGGTGGTACTTGGTATAAAATGTTTGAGAACCACTGGTTTAATTGACTGTGTCTGTTTGGATCATAATCATATGGTAACCTGTGTTAACTCTTCATTCAAAGCTTCATAAAATAAAATCATCCCATGTAATTATTAACAACTATTAACCCAAATAGTGTGAAATAACAGAATCAAAATTTGTCAAAGTAGAATTGTGCATGTTTGAAAGTTGAGACATCCCACATAAAAGGCTGGTCTACAGGGAACAGATTTTTCATTCTGCAGACATTTTGCTTATCCCTAAGTTTTGATCATTCATATGTACTTCTTATTTCACTTACTTTGTATTGTAATAATAATAATCAATATTATTCTATTAATGATCAGGCAAGTTTAATATATGATGGTGGTCCGACGGTGAGCCTGAAGTGGTGGTCCAATAACTGGAAATCTGATCTGATCCCCCCCCCCTTGAATGGCGCAATTGTTTTCAGTTGCATCAAAATAGCAACGCATTAACAATGCGCCTGGACACACCTCATTTTCAGACCAGCACGCCCATGAGTGAACAGATGGGCACATTTAAATAGCAAAGTGCATTTTCTATTTAAACAATGTTGTGCTGGACGTGAAAATGATAATTGCGTCGGGCTGAAACTAGCAAAAAACACTTGCATCGCGCCTGGTGCCGCATTGCGCTGGGTGTATGATGGGTTCCATTGTGTTGAAAGGTTTTTTTTTTTTTTTCCCCTAATAAGTATAATTTCATAGGGTCTTTAAGGACAAATAATGATAAAGTAGCTTTGGTCTTATTTAGACAGACTCGAGTGGCCTAGACTGAGATGAGGCAGTGCCGTTTCAGCCTTTTTTTTTTTTTTTTTCTCTGGTGGCCTCATTAGCTGTCTCTCTACCGCCTCAGCTGCAACGTGGCCTGATGCTGACAGTTGTTGCTCCGTTCCAGTCCCATGCAGATCAAAACCGGTTTCATTCCCTAAAAACTGCCTCTCACCGGCATGTCCAGGGAGTGTTGAACAAAACCACACTGTCCCAGATAAGAAGTCACTAAAACATCACCATTAGGCTCATCAAGCTGCCGCTCAACAACCAGTGGCATCTTAAAATAATTTTCTTGGTGCTGATGGCATCATCTTAGTGGTTTAATGAAGCCCCACAGACATTTGTCTATTTGTTAAGTCAACATTGAATCTGTAGAGGAGTTTCTTGTTTAGAAATGATCTTTGCTTAATCCTTGGTAAACTGTACCGCTGTCAGAATTAACTTTGGTATTGATTCAATCGTGTGTTTTTTCTTCAAAACAGTGGAGGCAAAAGCTATTAAATAAGGTGCATTGTATGCTGTACCACAACACAAGCCAATGTTTCCTAATAATGACTCAGACGAGATAAGAAAAAAACCTGCCTGTCTCATAGCCACATGGTTTTCCCTCAGGAAAAAAGAGAATATTGACTCCTTGTATACCCTAAATAGTGGGAGAAGATTCCCAAACTAAAACATCACAATAAGTCTAGTCCTTGATAAACAAAACTGTCTACAGTCTTTCGAGTCTTTTATTGCCTGATAATTGTGGCATCTCCATTTAGCTGTCCAATAGTGACAAGTATTGTTCTCAGCTCAGCATACAGGCTGAGTCACTGCAACAAGGCAGTAGATATATATGCAAACAAGACAAAAACTGGATGTCATCTGTAAAAAAGTTTCCAAATATCTAAACTGTAGAATACTGGGATACTTATATTTTGAGGAAGGAACATAACCAGAAATTTTAATGTATTGGAAAGTTTTGATGAAAACGCACAGACAGGTTTGCCTGTCGGTGAGTTAAAACTGCTGTTGACTCATCATTTTTCCTCCTCATATGCGACAGTCGTAAAGTCACCCAGGCAGAAAAAGCTGACAGCGTAAGAAAAAAGAAATAAAGCGTTTGGCTTTTTCTGTAGTAATTATGTTGCATATCAATACAGGTATTTGTCATAGCCTGAAATCTTAAAGCTCATTCATTCATTCATACACTGCCATGCAAATTAGATAAAAGGTAATCACCCTTTTGAAAGCACTCTTTTTTTCTCTCTCTCTCTTTTTCTTCCCCTGTGATTGATTGAAAACAGAAGCTGGCTTTAACCTCAGAAACATATTTCATCTTCAATATTAAAGATAACATAAAATTAAAGTTAAATCTTTCAAACTGTCTTAATAAATGTCCCTGAACCTATCAAGCATCAGCAAATTGAAAAGCCCAATTATAGATGCAAGTCTATACTATAGACTATTCTATGTAGTTTACCTACAGCAAGTATTGCTTGTATATTTTAATTAAAATCGCATTTGGTCTCGTACTGTATGGCATACCTTGTTAGTGTCTGCACTTGCGTGGCCATTTATTGTGATTAACAGGAAAGTGTGTTCAAGCGCCAGCAGAAGACAGTGTAAGAAATATTCTTTGAGAGAAGCAGTCTATCAGCGGAAGTTAAAAGTAGCTCGTAAGTGTATTTACTTGTCTCATTAGTGTTTAGCGCAGTTGCCGTTGCTAGGAAGTGCTTGTTTTGTTTACTGAGTGGAGACGTGCTGAAATCACATTTGGTCTCGTACTGTATGGCGTACCTTGTTAGTGTCTGCGCTTGCGTGGCTGTTTATTGTGATTAACAGGAAAGTGCGTCCAGCTGAATTCAATTAGTGTTTTGTTAGATGGGTATAAAAAAGGTTATTATACCACGGCAGCGGTCGTGGCAGCCCTCGTGTAAAGACCATCGACTCTACCGAGCAACTCCACCAGACAGGGACATCGGCAAGGGATAATTATCGCTTTTCATTTATTCTCTTTCCTATTACTTGGTTCACTTCTCTTTCATTTTTTATAACCATTTCTTACTTGTATGTTTGGCACAGTTATATTTTTAGGATTACTGTTAAACTAATGTAGTTTGATTTGTATATGTTATCTAATTTTAGTTACAGTTGTAGTTATGTTTGTCATTTTATTCATTTTTTTCTATTATGTCTGTATAAGTTATTTATTAAGTTTTATTTTTATTTAATTTGAGTTATTTTAGTACTTCAACTAACTACATGGAAATGAAATAATATTGAATTTATGGATGTGTGTGTGTGTGTGTGCATATATGTCTGTGTGTGTGTGTACATACACATAGTTGTTTTGGTGTTTGGCTTAGTTTTATGTTAGAATCATTATTACACTCTTATACCTTTTGTTCTCTTAATATTTTGAATTGTTTGTAGCTTTATTTTGTTTTCATTTAAATGTTAAGTTTAGAAATTTTGTCATATGCATTTCTCATTTTTATTTAATTTTTTTAATGTGTGTGTATATATACTATTTATAAAGTTTTAGCTTTTAGTTTTGGATCAGTTTTAGTTGTTTTAATACTACAATTGATTGTTTCTGTTGTCCTCATTTGTAAGTCGCTTTGGATAAAAGCGTCTGCTAAATGACTAAAAGTAAAAGTAAAGTAAAGTATAATTTGAAAAATTTGAACACACACATTAGGGCTGTAAATAGATTTTTTTTATTTTTTTTTAAATTGGATTAATCACACCCTTTTCGCAATTAATCGCACACTTATCATGAAATTAAGCATATACCATTTATTTGTTTAACACATTCATTTTGTCATTATTTACTATATCTAGCAAAGTAAACCAAAAGATTGAATTGTGATTCTCACTAAACTGTATTTTCTGCAAGCTATATATATTATATTGCCAAAAGTATTGGGTCACCCCCTTCTAATGAACAGGTTTGACTACTTTAGTGATTTCCATGAGTACAAATCTTAATGTTTAAGCATATAATGATATTCTAGGGAATTGTGTGCTTCTAATTTTAAAGCAACAATTTGGACAGGACCCTTTTCTATTCTAACATGACAATGCCTCTGTGTATAAGGCAAGGTTTAAAAAGAAATGATTGATTGAGTCAGTGTGTAAGAACTTGACTGGTCTGCAAAAAGCCAAGTCCTAATCCAAGCCGAACACCTCTGATGTGACTTTAAATGCAGATCTTGAGCCAGAAACTCTTTACCAAACACCAGTGACTTGTACATGTCACTGGTAGTCAACAGAGATGGAAATACAATTTTTAAATACTTGAATTATGTTTCCATCTTTGTTGCCACAGTTTTGGAAGTGCCTTTTTCTGTTCTAAAGAAGGGGGTGTCCCATACGTTTGTCCATATAGTGTATGTACAAGTCATTGGTGTTTGCTAAAGAGTTTTTGGCTCAAGGTCTGCATTTAAAGTCACGCCAGAGGTGTTCAGCTTGGATTAGGACTTGGCTTTCTGCAGATCAGTCAAGTTCTTCCACACTGACTGAATCAATCATTTCTTTTAGAACCTTGCCTTTATATACACATAGGCATTGTCATGTTAGAATAGAAAAGGGTCTGGTCCAAACTGTTGCTTTAAAATTAGAAGCACACAATTCCCTAGATTATCATTATATGCTTAAACATTAAGATTTGTACTCATGGAAATTACTAAAGTAGTCAAACCTATTCCTTAGAAGGGGGTGACCCAATACTTTTGGCAATATAATAGTGTATCAAGCTATAAATTTAGATATATTTTTAAAAAAGGACGCTTGGACACTCCAAAAAGACACCAAAGTACCAAATGATATAAGAAGCTCATGTATTTGATATATTTATAGCCAAACACCAAAGCACACATATTAGTGCTGTCAAAATTAGCGCGTTAACGCGGTCGATTAATTTTTTTCAGTTTAACACCGTTAACGCAGGGCCACCCCACTCATAACTGCTGTTTCTGTCTGTTTTTTCTTGACAACAACTGCATTTATTCAGTCTCAGAACGTCTTTACGATCACATCAATCTGGAGACGTTTCAGAAGCGCGCTCCAGCTTCACTTCAGCGGCAGGCGCGAGTCAAACAAGAGCGGAAACCGGCGCGCGCTGTAGCCTGTATCAGTTCATATCAAAGCGCGAAATAAACTACGTGCGTGCAATGTCGTGGTCAGTTAAGGCATTAAGTTACCAAAAAGGCGATTAAAGCTGCCTTAAAACTGTGCATGCATGTAATATGTTATCTATGAGTTACATTATTAAGAACATACCCTGATAGCAACAGACTCCGGAGCGGATCCGCCCTCAAGTCGGCAGCTCCTCTTTTACTGTCAGACTCTGTTCGGTCATTCGCCCAGAATATGCCCCGCTTCCGGACCGCGCTCTGTCAGTTAGCGGACTCAATATGGGCACTGAGCGAATTCTCCATCCGAATGCGGTTTTTTTTTTTTTTAATTTGTTTTATTTGTTTTTTTTTTTTTTAACCGGTGCTGTCTCAGTCAGAGAAATCCTCAGAGTGGAGCTGCGGCCGGCCAGGTTGAAGAGGACTGAACACGGTAAGAATACTAAAAAAAAAAAAAAAAAAATTAAAATATGCTTTATTTGTACAGTTGTCAGTAACATTAACATTAATAAACCAGTTCATTGCTTTGTTGGCGTTTTTAATTTTTGAAATTGCGTTGTGTAGTGTCCAGTTAAGGTTAGCTCTTTAGCATTAGCATTATAGTAGATTTCAGTAATAACAGGCCTATTTGGACGGAATCTCCTGTGAGACGGGTAACTGCTAGTTCAACTTATCCGGATTTTAATCCAGTCCTGATAATAACGTTGGGTAATTTTTCACCCCGCTTCAGGAATAAAGGCGAGAATATCAACGTTTTATGACCTTGTGTGCCTGTTTTGTGCCTGCTGGGCTTATATAGTAGGGGAATTTACCGCTAACCATTTAACAGGTGTTTACTGTAGCATTTTTACAGTCTTTTACCGTTAAATTCACAGTCATTTTTTACAGTATATATATATATATATATATATATATATATATATATATATATATATATATATATATTAGAGCTGTCAATCGATTAAAATATTCTGTTTTATTGCCGAATCGACTTTGTTTCATAATGTATTAATTTTGCAACAATTTTACTGATATTGAATTTTATTAAATCAACATCAAACTGACACAAAGTGAATAAAGAAACTTTTGTATGCTGTAAAATTCCTTATAGCTGAATTGAGCTAGTTTATTCGTAAAGATTAACTTTATCAAGTTATCGAACTGAATTTTCTTTTTAGAGGTAAAGTTTTTCATTAAATAAAACAATGTTTTTGTACAATTTGTAGTTGCATTTTATTTTTTATTTATCTTCATGTAATAATACCTACTTTTTATAGAGCGTGTCATTGTTATTGGCCAAGAAAAGTTTAGATTTTTGTCAAGTTTTGAACGATTTTCTGTTTTATTAATATTAATATAGGGAGGCATATGGAATATTTAAGAGCAATATAGTCAACATAATGTTTGTCAGCTCTATTTTAGGTATTTCCATAGCTAGTTTTGGCCAGATTACCCATTTTAAATAAGGTATAAACCCACTTAATGAACGGATCCAGTTTGGATCCGGGCCGGATGAGCTACTTCATGAACGGGTCCGGATCAGATCCGGGCCGGATGAACCGCTTTGTTAGCAGATACGGATAGGGTCTGGACCGGATGCGGTCCGGATCCATAATCCTTATCTGTTCCGGATCCGCTGCACTGTGCAAGGGACGCCGTTACGGACCCGTTTTAAAGATCCGTTCCGGATCTTGTGGTACCTCCGGGGCGGATCCGCTCCGGAGTCATTTTGCTATCTGGGATATGTCTCTGAAATGGTTTCAAAACTGTCCTGGAGCATCCCAGCATCCCAGTCTCCCTCATCTAACACACCCGATTCAACTCGTCAGCTCATTAGTAGAGACTGAAATGGGTCCGACCTGAAATGGGTCAGAAAAGGTGATGAGAGTTGAAAGAAAATACGATGCGTGTCAGATCCACCTCATGTTCAGCAGCAGCAGCTCTTAAAGAAATAGCAGCCAAACAACCTAATAACCAGCTGTTGTGATGTCTGTTCATCAAGAACAAAAGAAAAAATAGGAAATCAATAACTTTTATATAGCTGTAAGTATTTATCTATTTAGTTTAGAATTTAGTGTTTGATAACTTTATTCAATTTCTGTATATTTCTGCTGAGGGGCACAGGTAGCCTAGCTAAATATAGCATTTATTATAATGGGTTTATGTGAAGATTTTTTTAAGTTCATTTAAATTAGAAGTTATTTTTAAAGTCTAATAAATGTTAAAATCGATAGCTCTTAATTATAATGTAATGTTTAATGGCTATAGGCAATGGTTAAATATTAGGGGAGTTTTTTTTAATAGTCAAATCAGTATTACTTGGTATCAGTGATACTGGCCTCCAGTCATAAAAAAGATGTCATTAAACAAATATTAAAAATATGTTGTTTATACATTAATTTGAAGACTGAATGTGAAATTATTGCAATATAAAAGTATATTTAAAAACTTTAATGTTAGGTGGGCTTAATCGTGATTAATCACGATTAATTTCAGAAAAAAATTGCGATTAATTAGGTTTTTTTTTTTCGATTGATGGCACTAATATATATACAGTATATATATATATATATATATATATATATATACTGTCAAAGTTAACACGTTAATAACGCATTAACGCAAATTCATTTTAACGGCACTAATTTTATTAACGCGCGATTAATGCAGCGCGCATTCTCTGTTTGAACTGTGGCCTAACCCGTAGTTGGAAAAATTGAGATGCACAGTGTTGCCAACTTGGCGACTTTGCAGACCCCTTTGGCGACTTTTTCCCCCCTCTTCAAAAAAAAAAAAAATCATTAGGGTTTGCCCAAATCTTATTTAGTTTCTGAGACTCGCTGGTACTGCAGAGCGAGGTCTTGCCTTCCCAGCGCGCGCACACACCTCTCTCTCTCTCTCTCTCTCTCTCTCTCTCTCTCTCTCTCTCTCTGTGCGTCTGCATTGTTCAGCGCGTGACGGAAAGGAGCAGCGCTTTCAGTTAAACACAGAAATGATGTTGCTTCTCTAATTTTACATGCAAGTATAGCCAAAATCACAGCACAGTTATTATCATTATCTTATGTGTATTTAATTTCATCAGACGACAATCCGTATTTGATTTCATCAGTCGATTATCAGGATTTTTTGTGCAGATTAACATCTTGGAAGGGGAGCTGGTTATTTAGTCTTAAGGCCAAAGTATACTTCGGCCGTCCGCGGACTTTAATGGGTCGCGTTTCAGTCACTATTTCATATTCATTCCGTTGTCTGACAACAGAAACAGTAAAATTTATCAATGAAAATAGTTTTATTGAGAATTTAGCTGCATCAAAATACAGTATGTGGACACAGAGAGGCAAATAAATCTAATAATAAATAATAAATGTACATTTTGCATGTTCAGAAGAAGTGAGCTGCCCTGTCCTGCAAAAATGTAAACAGGCTTGTGTAAGTAAATTGCTTAGTGCAAAGAAAGAGAAGTAATGGGAACCTGGAATTTCTTTTTTCATGTGTCTAATAGACATGAACAAGTTCCTTGAAAACATCTATGATCTTTGAAACATGTCTAGTCTTCATGCTCTATGCTGACTATGGTTTCAATAATAATAAACATACATTTGCATAAAGCATTAATATTTGTCCATGTCCATGTTGATTAGAGTATTAAAAACTTGAAAAGTATTAATTTAAGGTACATTTAGAACAAATTAAAATGTGCGATTAAGTTGCAATTAATCGCGATTAAATATTTTAATCGATTGACAGCTCTAATACATATATATATATATATATATATATATATATATATATATATATATATATATATATACTGTAAAAAATGACTGTGAATTTAACGGTAAAAGACTGTAAAAATGCTACAGTAAACACCTGTTGAATGGTTAGCGGTAAATTCCCCTACTATATAAGGTGACAAACTGCATTGGACATTACATGTAATTTTACGGTAGTATACTGTTTTTGGAAGTGAAAAAGTTGAATTACAGTGAATAAACGTAAACTGACATTCCCAGAATTCCCTGTGTTACATTTCAAATTTTATGTTTTTTGTTGAAATAACTGTTTCTTCTTAGTTTTTTCTTATCAGTTTTGTAAATTAGGGTTGTTTGTTACACCTAATGTTGTTAAATGAAATTTTATTGCATTATTTCAGTTTCATATGTGTTACCATGATGGTGTTTAGTGTTTGTGTGAATGACACTGTGCACCTTCTATATATGTTATTATAAGCTGCTTGTGATGGGCTTTGGTTCATCGTGTGACTCTCTCATCACCACCTGCATTTGGTGGTTATCAGTGTATTATAAAGGTACAAGACAGATTTCAGTACTTCAATAGGTTGGTATATTAACATTATATCAGTTAATGAAATTATGGTATTTAACTGTAAATTTAAGTTAAAACCGTAAAACCTAAAATGTTGCTACCGTAAAATTCCAGAAACCACAGTGGCCATTTTTTTTACTGTAAATTTTATAGAATCTCTTTACAGTGTGTGTGTGTGTGTGTATATATATATATATATATATATATATAGGGATAAATATAAGAGAATTGCATAGAATGTGTACAGTAGACAAGTCAAGTTGCAATACCGAACAGAACCACATGGAGATTCCAAAAAAAAACCTAAACCAATGGTCTTGAGTTTTGATTGCTTATACATACTACAGTACATGTATCCATTCAGAATGACTAAACACAGCAACATACACATGACAAATCAAAACATTATCTTGAAAACTGCATGTGTGTGGAAACAACATAAGTTGTACTGAAATGTGCCTTTGCATAAATACAATATATGATCTGTGCATCTACTGTAGAGTGGTCATACACAGTTTGTTTGTATATATATCAGATTCATGCGTGCTTACTGTAGGACTCCTATACATCACCGCAGTCTTCTTTAACTTGATTGCAATGCTCAACCATCAAAACTTTACTAGAGAGATACTGGTTTGCTATATCCAGCCAAGAAAACATAGTTTGCGTGTCACACAGGGTTGGGATGTTTTGACGTTTAGTTCAGTCTGTAATTCACACAGTGTGATGCAGAGAGCTCGTGCTCTTCAGAGACAATCACAGAATATAATAGATTTGTTAAAAAAAAAAAAAAAAAAAAAAAAAAAAAGATTTATTCAGTAATGAAATAAGTGAAGTATTTATAAGCGAGTCATTGAATCATTCTTTCAACTTGAAATAGCAATTAGCATTTTGTCAGAAACTCTAATAAAAACGTTATTTTGTTCAGTTTTCTTCTTTTTTTCAGAATAACACTACAGAGTATTGACCATGTCTGACCATGTTATAAAGTATTAAAAAAACTTTATAAAAGAAATGTAATATGCCAACGTCTACTTTTTTTTGTTTGTTTTTTTTGTCTTTGTGTTTGACATGGTCACTTTCAGTTGTCCTTTTTGGAAAAGAGCTGCATTAACATTTTTCAAAATATCTAATTGTATATTTCACATAAAAATAACACCATAATGGTTAGAAACAATGTGAGGGTGAGTAAATAATGACAAAATTTTAATTTTGGGGTAAAATATGACTTTACGTTGTATTACAGAAATAGAAAATTAAAATAAATAAATAAATAAATACATACATACATAAAAAGACAAACGTTAATGTCAATTCAGAGGACAGAGTTATAAAATTAATGTAAAATTACTGAAATTAATATAATATCAGCTCAGATGTTTTGGCCTTGGAATGTTTGAGTTCATGTTCAAATATCTAACTTTTGATCCCCAAACTTGGCAAATCTGAGGACAGTTTGAGATGTTTTTGAGATGTAAAATTACTGGGGTCCTTTTCTCAGGGGATCTCTCCATTTTCTCTCATTCATGTGTAGAATCTATTGAGATGTTCAAGATTTGATTTATTTATTTATTTGTTTTCCTGCATTCTGTTTTTGAATTTCACAACAATTGCAAGTCAAAGACACTTAGAGCTTGAGTTGAGAGTGGCTGTGAGTGTCCCTCTCAGGATATATTTAATGGCCTTCTCTAACTCTCAAAGAGCCTTTCTTGCTCTGTCTTTCTCTCTCTCTCTCTACATCCTTGCATTGCTTGCTACAGCTTCAGTGACTGGATACATAAGAAATAAAAATGTAATACTTTGCCTCTCTTAATGAAGCTCTCGGCCTTCCTACTTCAGTCTTTTCATAGGTCGCCCACTCCTTAATTAAGGCATGTGGAAAGCTCTCAAAGCATTGTGAGAGGTGGAAGCTCTCCACGGGACATGCCTAGTAGTTTTAGAAAGGCCCAAATTCAGTTCTGATACAGCTGATAGGAAGTTATTAGGTAGGACTTAGTGAAAGAAAGCAGCAGACTGGGAGAAGAAAGCAAGACAGTGAGCAAAAAGCACTGGGTGAGTGTGAACCAGGGGTAGTCAAGCTAACCAAAATGCCACACACAGCAGACAATGGGTGTCAGCTGGAACTGTTGTTTTGTCTCATTTCCTGCTGTGGACTTTGGATGAATTCGGTATGACAGCGACCATACACAACCGATTTGAACCCTGATTGCTTATAATTCCCTTCTCAAAGGAGGAAAAATTTGATTTGATTTAGCAGTGTTGGGGATGTAGAATGTTATGTAGAAGAAAAAGGAAATGGATATAGATCTGACAACAAAAAATAATGGACTGAGCTATAGTCATTCGCTCAGAGATGGAAATTGATTGGCTTGATAGGAAATAAAAACGGTGCAGCTTTCACAATACCTTGTGGGGGAAGTCGTGGCCTAATGGTTAGGGAGTTGGGCTTGTAACCTGAAGGTTGCCGGTTCGATTCTCGCACCGGCAGGAATTGAAGGTGGGGATTGTGAATGAACAGCACTCTCTCTGCCTTCGATACCATGACTGAGGTGCCCTTGAGCAAGGCACCGAACCCCCAATTGCTCCCCGGGCGCTGGAGCAATGGCTGCCCACTGCTCCGGGTGTGTGTTCACGGTGTGTGTGTGTGTGTGTGTGCGTTTGTTCACTATTCACTGCTGTGTGTGTGCACTTGGATGGGTTAAATGCAGAGCACCAATTTCGAGTATGGGTCACCATACTTGACAATACGTCACGACTTTCACTTTTCACTTTTGTATCAGATGACCATTCCCGCATATCCCATTTGGCAGAAATGCAAATGAAATTAAAGTTAATCGCCCCTTCAGAAAGCACCCTTTTTTCTTGTTCTTCCCATGTGATTGATTGAAAACGTAAGTAACAGAAGCTGGCTTTATCCTCAGAAACATCGTATTTCATCCTCTATATTAAAGACAACATAAAATCAAAGCTGATTCCATTTAAGCTTTCTTAATAAATGTCCCTGGACTTATCAAGCATAATTTATCAGCATGAGCCAATTGAAAAGCTCAATTTTAAATAAAGTATGTTCTGTATATTTCATGTGTAGTGTTTCCATAGAGCTTTTTATAACAAACTTTAAAAAAAAAAAAAAAAAAAATTATATTATACACACACACACAGTGGGTACAGAAAGTATTCAGACCCCCTTAAATTTTTCACTCTTTGTTATATTGCAGCCATTTGCTAAAATCATTTAAGTTCATTTTTTTCCTCATTAAATGTACACACAGGACCCCATATTGACAGAAAAACACAGAATTGTTGACATTTTTGCAGATTAATTAAAAAAGAAAAACTGAAATATCACATGGTCCTAAGTATTCAGACCCTTTGCTCAGTATTTAGTAGAAGCACCCTTTTGATCTAATACAGCCATGAGTCTTTTTGGGAAAGATGCAAAAAGTTTTTCACCCCTGGATTTGGGGATCCTCTGCCATTCTTCCTTGCAGATCCTCTCCAGTTCTGTCAGGTTGGATGGTAAACGTTGGTGGACAGCCATTTTTAGGTCTCTCCAGAGATGCTCAATTGGGTTTAAGTCAGGGCTCTGGCTGGGCCATTCAAGAACAGTCACGGAGTTGTTGTGAAGCCACTCCTTCGTTATTTTAGCTGTGTGCTTAGGGTCATTGTCTTGTTGGAAGGTAAACCTTCGGCCCAGTCTGAGGTCCTGAGCACTCTGGAGAAGGTTTACGTCCAGGATATCCCTGTACTTGGCCGCATTCATCTTTCCCTCGATTGCAACCAGTCGTCCTGTCCCTGCAGCTGAAAAACACCCCCACAGCATGATGCTGCCACCACCATGCTTCACTGTTGGGACTGTATTGGACAGGTGATGAGCAGTGCCTGGTTTTCTCCACACATACCGCTTAGAATTAAGGCCAAAAAGTTCTATCTTGGTCTCATCAGACCAGAGAATCTTATTTCTCACCATCTTGGAGTCCTTCAGGTGTTTTTTAGCAAACTCCATGTGGGCTTTCATGTGTCTTGCACTGAGGAGAGGCTTCCGTCGGGCCACTCTGCCATAAAGCCCCGACTGGTGGAGGGCTGCAGTGATGGTTGACTTTGTACAACTTTCTCCCATCTCCCGACGGCATCTCTGGAGCTCAGCCACAGTGATCTTTGGGTTCTTCTTTACCTCTCTCACCAAGGCTCTTCTTCCCCGATAGCTCAGTTTGGCCGGACGGCCAGCTCTAGGAAGGGTTCTGGTCGTCCCAAACGTCTTCCATTTAAGGATTATGGAGGCCACTGTGCTCTTAGGAACCTTAAGTGCAACAGAAATTTTTCTGTAACCTTGGCCAGATCTGTGCCTTGCCACAATTCTGTCTCTGAGCTCTTCAGGCAGTTCCTTTGACCTCATGATTCTCATTTGCTCTGACATGCACTGTGAGCTGTAAGGTCTTATATAGACAGGTGTGTGGCTTTCATAATCAAGTCCAATCAGTATAATCAAACACAGCTGGACTCAAATGAAGGTGTAGAACCATCTCAAGGATGATCAGAAGAAATGGACAGCACCTGAGTTAAATATATGAGTGTCACAGCAAAGGGTCTGAATACTTAGGACCATGTGATATTTCAGTTTTTCTTTTTCAATAAATTTGCAAAAATTTCAACAATTCTGTGTTTTTCTGTCAATATGGGGTGCTGTGTGTACATTAATGAGGAAAAAAATGAACTTAAATGATTTTAGCAAATGGCTACAGTATAACAAAGAGTGAAAAATTTAAGGGGGTCTGAATACTTTCCATACCCACTGTGTATATATATATATATATATATATATATATATATATATATATATATATATATATATATATAATTTTATTTATTTTTATGTTGTATCATTGAGCTTATTTGCTAATAAGTCTAACAAACTTTTTTTTTTTTTTTTAATATGACAATTATTTTTAAGTCATTAATATAGCAAGGTATTCAGCGTCAAGCACATTATGGAAGTTAAATGTTGAACAAACTTTGTGTCTTTAATTTCAATCATAGAGAGATGTAGAGATTTGCTTGACTCTTAAACATCATATAATTGGCAGCTACGATTATCCAAAATAATTACGTACACAAGTACATGTTCTTTCACAAAGCTGGTGCTTTTTATAAGAAACTGCATTTATTGTGTTTGGTATTTACACTATCATGGCAGAAAATCAATATTTTAAATGACGGTCAGACTTCGAGATTTGTAGAGCGTCTTTTGTAACAGTAAGGCTAACTAGCACCATTGTTTCTGGAACCATTGATTTTGAAAAGGCTTATTGATGGCAATCACACTACCCACACCAGGACAGCATGATGATTATAGAGTTCAGGAGTTAGAAGTAGGCTTTGAATTTGGAGTAATTGCTCCTGAATGCTCAGTCACTTATAGAAGGTACCGAATTGGGAGGGTTCGTTCTCCACACGATCATATGGCTCAGGAAATTACTGCTGGCCCAAAGGGAAATGAAGAAGCTTTCCTTAAATCATCTCGTTCTATTCACTCCAAAAATCCTGGTTGTCGATGGAAGGCTTTATGTGACACCCTCGACTAATGTGGCCTTTCTGATGACCTTTCACAGAAAAATGACACAATTACAGTTTTGTGTCAGTGTCCTATTACATGCTGATTTTCCCAACACTCTGCATGATGAACACAGAGTCTTTGTACACAGTGGAACTAAAGCACACAGAACATTTCAGGTCAGAGTCTTTGAACAAGTGCTAACTTGTGTATGCCAAAGCTGTCCACCACAATAAATGCCTGGGAACTATGTACACAGTGAATACAAGGTGTTAGGCTTTATCGCAGCTTAAAATACACCCTCGCAGTCTCAAGGGTGGTAGCAGCGTGCTCCGCAGAATTTCTGCAGATAAATGCTTAAAACATTGACAAAATGTTATTTGTTGACATTTACCCACAGAAGGTCCCAGAAGCTTCAAGCTTGACAGGCTACTAGGCCAAAGCCTTTAAAGAGTGCCAAGAATTGGCAATATATATGCATGAAACACAAAGCCCTTTTCACATTGTTTCAAGGGTTGCACATTGTTTGGTTAAAGTAGGGCTGCTCTACACATCAAGATGGTATTTTTCTCCTGTACACCTTTGACAGGTGAAGCTCTCTACTTTCAGAAGGTCTTAGCATCCTCCATGTGTCCATTTGAAGTCATTGATACTGTTTTCCTGGGGCTGTCATATTGATTTTTAAGATTAATGAGCACTAATCTCCAGCATAGAGGTCCCTTTTCTGTTTGTCTGCCTGTAGCAGTCATTCATTTGAACAGTCTTTGTCCAAAGCAGTCCACATTTTCTGTGAACCTTAAAGGAATGTTCTAGATTATTTTCAAATTAGAGTCCAATGAACTGTGGCTATGCTGTCAATTGTTACAGACAACAAATGTCTTTCAGTTTGTATTTATTTTTCAAGGTTGAGTCCATAATCTATGTATTTACATAAACATTATTAGTAGTATTTATTAGGAGTGTGCCCGAAGCTGAATAACTTATTCGGAAAGGCACAGATAATGGTTTCAGAAACGAATAACGGATAATGAATAATTCTGCCCGAATATTTGGCTGAGACTGGCACACTCTGGTGTTTGCTAGGTAACAGGTGAGCCAGGGGATCAGCGCAATATTTTACACAAACCTCTAAAGTTATGCAATAATGAGTGTGTGAAGTGAATGAATGTAAACTTTATGAATGAAAAGATTGAAAATCAAACACGCATTGCTGTTGCCTCTCCGTGCATTTCTCAGAAATCAGAGCTTGGCAAGAGTAATATCAACTAAAATAATACATCATACACATTCTACTATTTGTGTATATTTAAAAGGCAATGATTTAAATCTTATAGACTACTTTTACAGGGGCGTAGAATTAAGAGGGGGACGCTAGGGACATGTCCCTACCAACATTGATTTAAAGTGTCAGTTATTGCATAATTATTTCAATCAAACCTATAAAACCCTTTGTTACTCCAAACTACATATAAAAGCCTGATCAGTGGCTTAAAAGTAATCAATGCAGCTACTTATTCCTTTGCTACTCATTAACACGTGAACTTCCCCTTTAAATAACGTGCTCTGCCCTCTATCTGTATGACTGATAATTTTGGGCCCATTGATCTAATGGCGTTGATGAGCACTCCAAATGCAAACTTTGCATGGAACAATCAGGAAGCAACTGACAGCGCTCTGATCCAATGGCATACAGGCATCGTCAGATTGACAGTACTCTAGCCCAATGATGTTGGGGGATCTAGTGGGGGCGGCAGTCATATTTCAGGGTGACCGCGCCACTCTTTATCACACCCCTGCAAAATGTAGTGCCAGTACGTGTGCTCATTGGCGCCCCTTCAGCAGGATTTGGAAGAGCGTCCTGAGTCGCTGTCTTTAACTTTAACTTTTTTAAGTTGTGTTCATTACTACAGCAACAGTAGAGTGCTTCACCAATGTCAAAAGCAGACCTACGCCCTTGGGCTACTATGATACACGAATGAATGGAATAAGCACAGCACGATTACCAATCAAACAGCCGCGTTGCCGTCTCTGCGCGTCTCTCAAAAACCAAACCAGCTCTCTGTCAATCAGCTTAGATACAGATACATTTTCTACTAGGCCTACATGTTTCCTGCTTTATCTTTTGTTGGTTTGTATGGCACACGCACATTTGCTTAGTGAAGTTAAAAAAAAAGACTGCTTAAAGAGTTCGGCGTAATGAAAAAGTGCGCCGTGTTCAGATGATTACTAAACGTTTGTCATGAAAGCTCTCTACTTGTATGATCAATTTATTTTTAGAAATTAATTTTATGTTTTAGAACACTGAATAGGGAAAATTGTCGAAACACAAATATTTTTTTTCCATACACGATAAAATCAGCAGTGTAATAATTCCCAAAGAGTTGAATTAACAATCTACAGTGTTAAACAGTACTCATGTTCAGTGTAGTTACATGGTGTAATTTTACTTTTACACTGAAAGTGCAAAAAAAAAAAAAAAATAAAATAAAAAAAAAAACAACAACAACAAAATAAAAAACGCCAAATTATCTGGACTCTGCCCTTCAATGACGACGCCATTTTATTTTCACGCGACCAAGACGGTAAGTTAGATTGTATACAGTAGGTGACGGCAATACTCCTAAGGAGTGAACGGCCTAGTGATGGGAAGTCCGGTTCTTTTCCGCGAACCGGTTCTTTCGGATAGTTCGTTTCAATGAACCAGTTCAAAAAAACGGTTCACCAGTTCTTTAACGCTATAACGTAATGACGTCATTTGCGATGACGTAATGACTATCGTCCCTGGCCAGGATGAAAATACTTTCAACATATTCAAATATATACCCAGATAGCCCTCGTACATCTGCAAGATGTCTGTTAAAGATCTCGATCTGGAAAGCATCTGCTGTCTACAAACGTCTGACAGATGTCTGTAAGATGTCAGTTTTACATACATTCTAAATCATAAACATCTTAAAGACATCTAATAGACGTCTATTTGACATCTAAAAGGAGATGTCCTATAGACGTATTGCAGATGAGCAAATACTCTAAAAAAATACGTCTTGCAGATGTAAATGCAGACGTCAAATAGACATCTCCGAGATGTACGTGTGCTATCAGGGTAAAGTCAGTAATCATTACTTCAGTCAGTTAAAACATCACCATGATCACCATTTCTTAAAATTAAGTTTTACAACTAAGCACACAAATACAGGTACAAGCAGTGATGAGCAAACGATATGTTTTACAAGTATTGAAGGTATAAGTGAATAAATTACTTATCAGAGCAGAAGTGTGATCCACAAACTATGCATAATCCATTACGATTTATTTGTTATTAACATTTTTAAAACATTTTGATAATTACATTGGTGGTGAATACATTTAGAAATTACTAACTGCGAGTGTTTTTGTCAGGTTTACGGTGTTAAGTTCGTGAGGTGCAGAGATGTAGCCTGCAGAAGAGTGTGAAAGTTTCTCATGCCGGTTCGATTTCCAGGAAAAAAAAGGTGATTTTACGTGTAAAATATTTTTTGGAATGTGCTAACAATTTATATTATATACTTTTAGTTTCTTTCATTTTGGTTCATTGACAGATTCAGTGTTGCCAACTTAGCAATTTTGTTGCTAAATTTAGCAACTTTTCAGACTACCCTAGCAACTTTTTCTTCCAAAAGCACCTAGCAACAAATTGAGCAACTTTTAAAATTTATTTGGCGACTTTTAGCAACTTAGTGACTCAGACAATAAAAGGCACACATTTTCCATCCAAATTACACAAAAAGAGGAAACCAAAGATTCCTAGCAGTACACACATCATGTGAATTGAGTTAGCTGCTATTTGCAATTGTTCAATTTAATAATAATAATAACTGAATAATTGTTCATTTATGATACACTTTGTTAGTAGCTTCTAGCTTGTATCTGTGATTGTTGATCAGTTAGCACACTATAAGAAAAATGGAAAAGATACTAGTAATTTTCCTGGACATTATCCATTGTAACCCTGTAACCTAAAAAACAAAACAAAAAAAAAGTGTAATTTAAAATGCAGGTAAAAAAACAATAAGGAAAATTATTTCATATTAACATAGTAGATTGTGCCCTATTTTTACAGACTTTTCTTAGAGTGTTGCACACTAACTACTAATACACTGTTTAAACCATAATTGTTGAGAATGTGTAGTATTACCAGTTTACTAGCTATTATAAAAACTTAAATTGTTATCATTCAAAAATGTGTAAGTGTTCAATAATTCAATGTATTTAAAATAGTTATTTATATTTTAATATTATGCATATTATTTTACAAACAAATCTAAATGAACATAAAATATATTTTTTGCTAAGATTTGATGTGACACAATTTTGTGTTGTGATTACGCAATGACGTCATCACACAATGACATCACAACGTCATTTAGCAACTTTTAGCAACAAATTGACCTTCCTTTAGCAACTTTCTCTGAAAATTAGTTAGCAACACTGGACAGATCGTCTCGTCTCCATTCCCGCTGAGGCCTGGTTTTACTGTGAGTATGGCGCTTAAGCTGAAGCCTGAAGCAGCCACATTTGGTTTTCTACTCAGATGAGAGAATTCATCAAATGGTAAATTTATATTTGTTTTTGAAAGCATTGAGTGTGGCATTACACTGTTTCCATGCTTTGAAACAGTAATAGTGGGACTGTTAAACATTAAAGCGTTAACAATTTAGTTTTCGTGTTGAAGTGTCGTGTCGTGCCCGCTGCAAACGAGCAATGCAGTCTTTCTGCAGACGGAGGTAGTGTAACGTGGAACATTTACCAGTCATTTAATTGACATTATCTAATGGAAAACTGTGAAATTAGAGCGTGTTTAAAAACTTATGCTGTGTCCCAATTCACCTACTTATACTATGCCCTAAAAGTATGTACTCTTTTTGTGAAAAATGAGTACATACTTTTGAGTATGTAGCAGAATAGTAGGCAAGCTTTGGGACACACTACTTCATCATAGCTGCTTCTTTAATGGACGCTCTAGTTACGTGCATCCTGTAACTTTTTAAACTGCCCTGTCAATTAGTGATGGGTCAGTCTTGAACGATTCGTTCATTTTGAACGAATCTTTAATGTGACTCAGGAAGAATGAGTCGTCTCGGGGAGTGATTCGTTTAGTCGCGCATGCACAACATCGTATCGGTTCTGCACTGAATTAGTTCACCTGTTTCGAGTCTTCAGGTTTTTTGAGTCGTTCGTTCATCACGTGACAGCCCCATAAGCTAAACCTATGCAGTCTGAGCTGGAAAGAGGATTGATTAGTTCATCTCACGAGTCTTCGGGTTTGAGTCGTTCGTTCATCACGTGACACCCCCATAGACTTAACTAATGCAGTCTGAGCTGGAAAGAGACTTAATAATAATAATAACAAACTCTTTATGCCTTTGTTACCACATTCAGTGTTATGGAAAAGAACCATCATGACAGAAATTCTCACATTTATAAACTGTAAGAAATAAAAAGCTACAATTTGAGACCAGAAACGCATCACGTAACTGTAAGTGTAAATAATAATTATAATGATGATGATGATGATGATGATGATAATAATAATAACTATGCACCCGTTTGTAAGGAAGGTTATAAATTAACTAATTTCTCTATCCAATTCTGTGACATCATGTGACAAAAGAACGAATGACTCAAAAGACTCGAGAGATGAACTAATCAATTCTCTTTCTGGCTCTGACTGCATTAGTTAAGTACATGGGACTGTCACGTGATGAACAAACGACTCAAACCCGAAGACTTGTCAGATAAGAGGTGAGGTGAGCTAATCATAGACTAAAGACCCAGGTAAACAATGAATTATTCATTTCTGTTTCTTATAGCATTATAGTTTTGTATTGTGATCAACGTTTGCGTAAGTAGTAGATGTGTTAGGGAAGTAACACGTAACATTTTAATTATAATTTGCTAAAATGAACGAAATGACTCGAAAAAAGATTCGTTCATTTTGCTGAACGAGACTCAAAGGTCTGTCGGTAAAATGATCCGAACTTCCCATCACTACTGTCAATCATCTTGTCACAGTTAACATGACGTTTAATTTGATTTTCTACCGTATTGGAGAGAAATAAAGAAGCGCATCGCGGGTCTTTCATGCCGAGAACTCTGCTCATGTGTTTGCATAATGATGCATTTCAAAGTTAATGACCAAACGTATCATTATAAAAGTTCACAGTGCTGCTGCAGATGAAATATAACGTGGATAACATTAAATAAATATTTTTTTCATCAGGTTAGACATTGATTATTTATCACTCAAATCTCTTTCTCTACCTGTCTGTCGGTCATCCATATCCGCCATGTTGGTAGTTTTTTTTACACTTTTAATGCGTGTTTGTAGTTCTAATCGAAACCTCGTCCACAGCGCAATGTGTTGTGGGCAATATTAGCCGTTAGAGTGTGCATCGATCTGCACTTCGAATTCTAACCGGAAGTAGTAGACCATCCGGGAATCTTTGGCATACTTTTTTAAACATACTATGATTTGGGACATACTAAATCTATTTTCGAATACTATTTAGGACGGATAGTATGCGAATTGGGACGCAGCATCTCATTCGCCCTATAAATAATGTCATAAATATTTCTAGATATACAAAGTTAAGTTTAAATGGAGAAAGATATGTCTGAATCTATCTGTATTTTCTTTTCACATTATAAATAATAAATTAATAGTAAGATAAATTCTAAACGTGTTAATTTGTTCTAATGTAGTACACTAAGTTCATTTTAAGATGCCTTATTACTCATGTTACTCATTAAAATTATATAAATGTATTTAATAATCAGATTAAATGAATACTTAAATTGGCCTCCATGTGAATATTGCACAAGGTTGTGTGTCTATTAACTTTAACAGTCATTTAATTGATGCTAGAATGAAGGATGTAAATAAAAATAAGTTTACGATTTGACATCCATATTATAGACAGCTCTCAGCATACTCAAAATTGTGGGTAATCACAATTATTTTACCATATTTACAGTCCTAATGTAAATTAAATTACTGAAATAAGCGGGTTTTTTTTTATCCTTTTTTAATAGAACAGACTTCTGCAGTGTCAAGTGAAGGAAGGTCCTCTCATAAAATTGCAAACTGGGAGTCTGATGACACCGAGTGTGAGTGATGGAAGCCCTTCAAGAAAGGAGCAGAATGCTGAAGATGAAGCCAGAATTGTGAGTCTGTGTCATTTATGTCATTCTATGTGCAGTACAAATTTAAAACACACAAAATGAATATGAAAAATTAAAGTTTATCTGGGCAGCCACACAATATCTGCTTATGTTCACACCTGGAATTTACTAATTATTAATTTAAAATACTGCAAAACTGCAAAAAGATAATGGTTAGTTGACCCAAAAATGAAAAATTGCCATCATTTCTCACTTTCTGTCATTCCAAACCTGCAAGACTTCAATAATTTTTAAAAAACAAATGAAGATATTTTAAATGAAACCTGAGAGATTTCTGTCCTTCCATCGACAGTCTACACAACTACCACTTTGATGCTTCAAGAAGTTCATAAAGAGATTATAAAACTAATCCAAATGAATCGAGCGGTTTAATCCAAATTTTCTAAAGAGACTCGATCGCTTTATACAATGAACAGATTTTTTTTTTTTCCCCCCACATTTAAACATTGATCAGGGAACATAAACAGAAAAACTGAAAATTTGGACTAAACCACGATACATATGGATTCGTTTTCTTTATGGATTAGATATCTTTATGAAGTATCAAAGTGGTAGTTGCATGGACCATCAATCAAAGGACAGAAATCTTCTATTAAAATATCTTCAGTTGGGTTTCAAAGATGAATGAAAGTCTTGGCTGAGTAAACAATGATGGAATTTTCATTTTTGAACTAACCCTGTAATAAAATAATGTGGCCATATGTGTCTTGTGTCTGTTCACTTGTGCATCACCCAAGATGCATGCTAATGCCAGGTGTGAACAGAGCCACGGTGTGACTACACAATCAGAATGGTTCCTGAGAGAGATATTGTTGTCATTAATTGTCTTTTTTTTTTCTCTCTCTCTCTTTTTTTTTTTTTCTCAAGAAGACAAGTTCCTGGCTTCTCCCAAGACATTTAAGGACCCAATTGACATCGGAATCAGCTGTAAAGGAAGATGAAACCGATGTTTAAGTTTAGACTATATTTCAGAATAATATTATCTAAATTCATACATTATCTATATTCTGTGTTCATGCATTTTTGCTGAAGTTGTCATATCTGTTATTTAGAATAGGACAGCGATATTGCATCAATTTGTCTCCTAATTCATTTGATTCCATCATCACCACAAGGCTGCAAGGGACCTGGAAAAATGTCCTCCCATCAAGCTGAAAAACATCTTCAAAAAGGTACGTTTGGACATTTCAATCACTACTATTTTATGCCTCAAAATATTGCCAGATGGGTTGTATATGAAAGACTAATATAAATAAGATCAATTGGAGAGCTGACCTTGAGTATTATTTTTGTTTTTGATCTGCAAGCACTAACAAGAAGAACACCTTGATTGCATAGAAGAGACCACACAGCCATACCTCCTCGCTGGTGGGACAAAGAGGAACATCATTCATGGATGCTACACAACTGTCGACAAGTATATTGCTGCAGTCTTGTTCAAATCTACCTGTCATATTTATTCATATCTAGGTAAATTTGATGAATAGTTGTATTAACTATTTTATGTTTCTGTGCAACACTTAATGAATGTGACTGACTAATTAACCTCTACACATCTGGTATATGCTTTAAAGTTGCCACGTTGCCCATTTGTTAAATAAAAGTTGGAATTTATACATCTGTCTGAAGACCCTTGATTTTATGTCTAATCTTGTACATTAACACCATACAATAGCTTTTTTTGTTTGTTTTTGTTTTTGTTTTTGTTTTTGTTTTTTTTTGCACTGAAAAGAATATTTTTTAATCACACTTCAAGGATTAAAACAACACCAGGACTGTTAAACACTCCACAGTGTAAAATTTGAACAACAATAGCAAGTGTAACACTTTACACTTTTTCTACACTGTAAGGAGCTATATTAACAATAAAAATTCAACACTACAAACAGTGTACTTTTAACACTATATAGATTGGGACGATATATGATCTTTAGTGGTGTTAAAATTGACACTTTTTTACTGTGTACTTTTCCAGACCTGCAAATTACTAAAGTCAAGTGAAATACTTTTTTTAAACTGGTGAGCCAAAGGAAATCATGTTGTTTTACATAAACCTCTAAAATTACAATGCAGTAACAAGTGTGAAAAGTAAATGAGTGTAAACTCTTTTCCCATGCATTTCCTGGAAATTACTTAAATCAATTTCCATATTTCTAAACTGCATAGAAACCCTTACTGTTTTAATTAGAAGATTTTTAAATATTTATTTATCAGATCACAAAAGGTCCCCAAAATGGGACTTGAACTTGCATTCCCCGAAGCACAACCGCACTACATCTCGAAGCACTGTCTATACAAGGGTATCGGCTCCGACTGTTAGAAGATATTTAAATAAATGTTATAATCATAAAAAAATAATATTTAGTTAAACATGGCATATTTGTTCAGTGATAACTACGAAAAAAAAAGGCTGTAAAACCGTAAACATAACGGTCTTATCAAGTATAACTGTACGAATTTCCGGTTCAAACTCCGCCTACTTCCATTTTTTTATCCGAATACATCCGGATACGAATAATTTTGTGATTGTTACAGATACAAATACAGATACAAATACTGGCTTCGCTGCACACATTTAGCATTGTTTTATAGCAGTTATCTGTGATCCTATAAGAACTGCCTGCGACTTGTTTTTGGACCACGACCCACCTGTTGAGACACTCTGATTTCAGCAATATAAACCTCTTCCAGAATTTGCCTTTCTTAAAATATAAGAAAATTCCTTAAAAAAAAAAAATTAGGCCTGCCAATGATATAAAGGTCTTTACATGACTGATAGTTGCACCAAATGACTAACAGGAAATGATTAATGTTAACAAACATTACAGTGTACACAGTGTATACAGTGTATGTGTGTATAAACACCTGTAATATATATATGTATATAGCATTTTGTAAATGTATTTTTGAATAAATTAATAGATCCGGACAAAAAGGGGAATGTCATGTCATTGACCCATAAAGTGTATCTAAAAGACCAACTGGTAACAAAAAAAAAAAAAAAAAATTAAAACAATGGCCAAAAGTACCATTTTGCTTAGCAGGGTAGAAGTTTTCCAGACATATGAACAGAAATTGGAGAAAACCTAATCCTACATGACCTGTTGTGTCGGGAAGCCAGGTCTGTCGAGCCCTGTCAAGTATACTTGCTGCAATATCAGTCACAGAGGGTTTCCAGCTCACTTGTCAATGTGTTGTATATCTGTGGAGGAAATGGTTTCAGCAAAGAGCTTATGTAGGAACCAATGGTCCTATCAAGAGAGGTCATTGTTAAGTCTCCCACCACCCGGCAGCTGACAGCTTTAGTTTCATGAGTGCAGATGACTGGCTGGTTTTTCCTTGTTCCTGGACCCGCGTGGACTACAAGAGTCCATCATCTCTGGGAGAACCAGACTGTTTCAATTAACTGGATTATCATCGATCCAGAGTCCGTGACAGTCATTGAGCTGCAATAAAGGTTACCGTTCTTTCATTTTCAACATGCAACAATGTGACTAACAGTACTAGAATTGTACACTTCTTTTGATAAATTATAGAAAATGTCACATGGATGAGGATGAGTGGTGTGTCCAGGCTTTGTTAATGAGGACGGGCTATTTTTAACCCACACTTGTACACCGTGTGCCGAATTATTAGGCAAGTTGATATTCTGGTCATATTTTTTTCCAAGTACATTTTACCAATTTCAAACCTTATCAATCTTAATAACTACTATTGATTTTGTATTTAATCATTTATAAGTGATTTATAATTGTCCATGAAGGCTGGAAGTCAAAAACTCCTTATATTCAGGTGTGCCGAATTATTAGGCAGGTTTTCTTTTACAGATAAAATGAGCTAAAAAATAAATAAATAACTAAATAAAAATAAAAGAGAGATTTAACTCAGACTAAAAGTCAAAAATGATTAAATGCCCATGTGAAGGATGCAATACTAATGCCATAATAGAATTTGCAAAGTTAGGGCATGACCATTGGGCAGCGAAATGCTCATTGGGTCAGCAGAGTCAGGAAAAACAGGTGGAGAAGAAAAGACACGTTAACTGCAAAAGAATGAAGAATTAAGGTGAAGAATTAGGTGTGAAACCATCAGGAACCATTTAGTATTTACAATGTAGTATTGCATCCTTCTCATGGGCATTGAATAATTTTTTAGTTTTAGTCTGAGATAAATCTCTTTTTTTGTCTTATTTTATCTGTAAAAGAAAACCTGCCTAATAATTCGGCACACCTGAATATAAGGAGTTTTTGACTTCCAGCCTTCATGGACAATTATATATCACTTATAAATGATTAAATACAGAGTCAATAGTAGTTATTAAGATTGATGTGGTTTGGAATTGTTAAAGTGTTCTTGGAAAAAAATATGACCAGAATATCAACTATAACTATAATTCGGCACATGGTGTACTTCTCTGTCCAATTCTGTCCAAAACTACCATAAAATCTTTTAAAAAATATAACAACATTCATTCATTTAACAACTTTCACCACACCATATCTCTCTGTGTGTCTGTGTGTGTGTGTGCGTGTGCATATAAATATATATATAGAGTAGAAGTGCGATATGGCTGTAAATCGTACGGCTGTGATTCGGCTGTAAGTAATCACAGCCGTGCGATATACAGCCATATCGCACGTCTACGAGTGTGATATTGCGTTTATACAACAGTTCGATGGCACGAGTGTGTAAATAAATTAGAAACAACAACGAAGTGTCTTTAAAAGCCCTCTTTTGTGCAGAACTACTTCCTTCCGCCACAGATTTAAATCTGAAGTTGACCGTTTAACAGCTGAGCCCAAGCCTCCGTTACTAATTCCAAAACGTCACTTTAGAACTAGTAACGAAGGAACTTTGAGTTGCTTCATTGAAAACTTATTGTATTAGTGCAGTAAAAGCTTGTATTATGTAGAGTGAAGTATTATGAGAGAGAGATGGACTGAGTGACTGTAATTACCTGTATCTGATATAGCATCTCCTACAGACAATAAAACATAAGTCTGAATGTCCACTGAGGAAAGGATTATCTTTGTCGTATCGTCAATATCCTTTCATCCGTTAAGCGTGATTTGTGATGACAGCACTGCTCATTTGTTAGCCGCATCATTGTTGAAAGTAAAAATAACTTCTGTTCACAAAAGCGTTTAGTTTTCAAAATAAAAGTCTTTACTGCAGTGCTGACTCATCAAAACAGTCTCTTGTCGCCATCTAATGGTGGAACAATGTAACTAAAATCACCATCACGATCACGCACCATGACTCGGTACTAAAACTATTATTACTTATATAAAATATTATTTATTGAATAATCATATTTACTGTAATAAACAACAACAACAACAGCCATCATAAAAGTTGCTAGGCAATGGTCAGGAATCCGGTTCATGGTCTTCCGTCCACTGGCCATCAGAGGTCGCCCGTCCTTCATATTGACTCTTACACCACACAGACTGTTACATGTCACTCCGGACTACAGTTCCCATCATCCATTGCACTGATTGCACATACACAGCTGAATGCACTGATCACACAGCTGTCACCAATCACACGCTCACCTAAGAGCTATTACACACACTATATAACACACACTAAGATCCTGTTCAGATCGCCGAGTATTGTCTAGCGTTTAGCACTCTCCTCGTGTTAGCTACTTACCAAGCCATTCCGTGTTTTGTCTCCAGTATTGTTCTGCATTTATCACTCTCCAAGAGATAGCTGCTTTATGGAGCCTGGTTTCTAGTTCTAGTTTAGTCTTGTCTTTTCATGTTGCCTTGTTTCCTGTTTCCTGATTCCTGCCCGTTTTCCTTGGATTAACCCTTGTTTCACCGCTCGGACTCTGCTTGTTCCTCGTCTGGATTATTGCTCACGTTATCGGACTACCCCTCTTGTCAAGCCCTCTGGATATTGTTCGCCGATTGATGACCTATGCCAGCCCTAGGAATATTCTTCTGTTTTGTCCGTGCCATACCTGTTTGCTAGCGTTTCGACCCTGCCTGTGATGGTTGACCACATCTGCCAATAAAAAGCTTGCACATGGATCCGCACACCTCACACTTCTGTCACTCTGTTACAGCAATTCAGCCAACTGTACAAAGACAGCGCGATATACAGCATTGAAATTAAATAAACATGATAATATTTTGCCAAAACTATTTGCTCTGGAACAAATAATAGTTTAATGAGACCAAAGACTGGACGTTAGATTTACCCAAAACGAATTATATATCGTGTTCAACCATTATAGAGACATCAGAGCCAGTGGTACATTCCAGAAGATCTGGCCGCGGTCAGGCACTCTCTGTGGGTGTTATGAGTTCTGAACGGCCGCTGAACCGATGGATCTCCCGTCTCCGAAAACGTCAAAGCAAATTTTGAAATAGACCTTATCTTTATTTTTATAAATAAGCATATTTGAAGTCCAAGCAAGCACATTCTCACCTAAAAAAAAAAAAAACTCCTAAAACTGCATTCCGTGACACAAAACAGTATTATTTTTAAAATTATAGTGGATTTGGCCGTCCGCCATGACACTCGCTGTGAGAAATATGGCAACTTCGGCAAGCGAAGTAATACAAACGGTGAAGAGGACGAGGAGCTCTGTTGGACTTAGTGGAGTCCAACAGGACTCTGTTGGATATCGCATACCTATCAGCCAATCAGATTCGAGAACCAGAAAGAACTGTTGTATAAATATATGTATATAATATGTATATATTAACAAATATATATTAAAAGATATATTTTGGATTTTACTTTTAAATCAATTAACAACTAAAATCAGACACTAATTATTTTGAATGATTGACAGGCTTTAATTTGATTCACAATGAAATGAAATTAAATTTGATTCAACTCTGTATATTTTAACTGAAAAATCTTATTTCATGATATGAATAATTTCATTTCACAATAATGGTATCTATTACGATATAGTTATTTTTGCTGGAAATAAGGTTGTTATGGTGTAGGTTGCAATTGTAGATGCTAGTGAAATTTCACAGTTCTTGATATCAATTTCAGTACCACAGCAAAAGCTAATACTAGCGTGATTAAAAATAATAATAATAATAAAAAAATCCCACACAATTATTGAATTAAAACCATCAATATCTGATCTAACTGAAAAAAAATCTAACTTCCATTTGTATCTTTGTTCTTTTGTATTTATTTTTCCTATTACTTGTCGTTTGTTTCTTTGTTCTTATTTTATTACTCTGCTTATTTAAAGCGATTACAAACTCATGGCTGCAAGACAATGAAGTTTATCTTTGAAGTAGATCGACAACTGAACTTACTGTGTCTGCAAACAACATATATACTGGGCATCGTTTGCCATTTTCCTTTTTATTGATGTTTTACAACATCTTAAGTCTTTGCACTCTGATAGAGTGAAAGCAAAGGGTCATGAGCTTTTTTTTGTGTTGTATTAATCATAGAGATGTTGTCTGGAGAAAGAGCTGGTAAGTTTCAGAATTAATCTTTGTAGTTAAAATGCCAGCCTGTCAAGGCAGACCTTGTACTTCTGACAGGCAGATATGTCACTGTACTGGGTGGCCCAGCCAGTGACACAGTGATGGATTGTAGGATAGAAGGCCAGGATGTTGAGATGCATGAATAGGGTACAGGCATTCTTCTTGCTCTGTTTCGTCTTTATTATTATGCCTTCATGTGTCATCGTCTTCTCATCTTTGATCCGCAGGTGAGGGAAGTGACATCCCGCCCTGCATGTGTTCACAAACTTTTGAGAGCTCCCCCAAAGCCTTTGTTTTGTGATGTGATGTTGGGGAACAGAAGGTGCACAAACATCCTTGTTTTGATGTCCATTAAATGTGAAAATGTCAGAAGTCGTGGGGGATGAAAACAAAAGTCAAACATTATTCGCAACAGATTGTCGTAAGACCTTTCCTACTGACCAAATAAAAAACAAAGCCTAAGACCAGTCCGGAAAAGATGTCGCTGTCTTGGTTATGAAATTTATGAGTTCCAGAGAGACTCAAGAGTAACACAACATTGACAGAAGCTTTCTGAATGCAAAGAAAATGTTTTTCTTTCTTGGATAACTAGTTCTTGCTTTCCAGCAGAATCGTGTGTCACACAATCAGTGCCGTGCGGCTGGACCACATCAGTTATGAATAGGGAGTGAGTGCCCTGCTGGGTGAGGGCTTGTCAACATGATCCAATTCATCTCAACAAAACCAAACACTTATCTAATGTAAAAAAAAAAAAATCTGAAAGCTGCTGTAGTAGATTTTACACTTGATTTTACACTGTTCATTCTGTGCAAGCTGGTCATCCAAGCTTGTGCAGCTGAATCATGACCCTCTAAAACTTTTGAGGGGTGTTTCCCTTTTATTTTTACTTTTTTAATTATTATTATTATTATTTTTTTTTAAACTGATGCAACCTAGAGCAACAGGAAATTGTAGGTGTTTTTTTCCAACTATGGGTTTTTGTGGCTTTGTAGAAAATTACCTCTTTTAAAACAATCTTTCAGAAGCTTATTAGTATATTTGTTTATTTTATTTATTTTTATTTATTTATTTTATTTTATTTTATTTTTTATTTATTTTTTATTACTTAAAGTCATGAACATTTACACCTCTAATTTGTGTTTAACAGCATTCTGTAGTGGAAATGACAGTGATGGAGACAACATTTATAACATTTTTTACCAAAAAAAAATTCTATTCCATGTTTATTTTATATTTTCTAAATAGTAAAGATAAATTCCACACACTATTCCAACTTGCAAAAATAGTCAGATTAATCTGGCTGTCCACAGACATCCACATACATAATCAAGTATTTATTTATTTATATTTTAATGCTTTAGACCATCTTCCACACAAACACCCTCAGTGGTACCTCTGTGTTTGGCAGAGATCAGACCCTACAGTGAGTGAAGTGGACAATACGCCCACATTAGATGAGGGCACTCTCTACGAATCATAACGATCAAATATCAATGGCTCTTTGTGCTGCTCTCCTTTGATGTGATGAGTTGCAAGGGCTGGGGGCAACATACCCTCTCAGGAGCATATTCGGTGTAGCCGTGAAGCGACGCTGGAGAAGCAAAGGCAAAAATAGAAGCTGTCACTGCCGCTGACCTAATGGATCGGAAAACAAATAAACAAGCGTGAAGTGAGGGCGAAAATAAAAAAAATGAATGAATGCATTGGAAGGCCGTGTTAATGAACCCCACCGGTGGCGTGGAGAGGGGCTATCATGCAGCTTTTATAAGATTGTTTTACAGCATGACTGAAACTTCAATGGGGACATAACAGCAGATGTGTTGTGCAGGGTAATATATATATATTAGGGCTGTGAATCTTTGGGTAGACAGCGAATCAATTCGATTCACGATTCATAGGTTTTCGATTCGATTCAAGAACGATTTTTGCAAATTCAAAACGATTCAATTCGATTCAATTCACAATTAAATTCGATTTGATTCGATTCGATTAACAATTCGACTCTGCATTCTTTCAGTCCATTCACAGGATTATGTAAATGCTTCCCCTAAATTCTTTAAATGCTTAGTCAGAGGACAAATTACACAGCAGCCTTTATGGTTAGAGAACCATAGGTTAGAGAGAAAAAAAAAACACTTTTCTCCATTGTTAGATGCTAGTTTAATGATGCTATGGCGTGACCTGGTATATTTAGAAATTTATGTATGCCAAGATTTAAAAAAAGAGCTTTAAAAGTATTATGTATAGGCTAACATTTTGTCACACCAGGTGTGTAGCCATCATTTCAGAAGTGACAGAAATGTCAAATACAATAATTTTATGTATGTATGTATGTATGTATTATTATTATTATTATTTTTTTTTTTACAAGAAATTCTTTTCTTATCTCTTACTTTGAATTTGCTATAAATAAATCAAATACACTGCTGGACAATAATAAATCATTTGTAATCTATATTTTTTTCCTAATGGCAATTTCATGATTGTTTTATATACTACAAACAATTATTTCAATTTCCTGCACAGAATAAGGTAGAAAACTTGATCGTTTCTGTACTGTAATAAATGATATGTCAATTAGCACTGCATCATTCATGAATTTTATTTATTTTTTTGTGTTTATTGTCTTAATGTTTCACCAGTTCATTTTATTCAGCTTATCTGCAGCTGCCTTTGTCCATATTAGGCATTTCCTGGCACGTCTTAATCTAATTTTCTTTATCTCATGTTCATAAAATAAAATTCTATGGTATTTAACTTTTCCTCTCCATCGGTGAATAATGATTCTGAAAGAAAAAGCGCCCGATGTCTGTTTCCTATTGCAACGAATGCTACTTGTGCATCTGATTAACAGATAAACCTTGCGCTCTTATTTCAAGGTTGTTGTTAATGCTGTGGTTATTTTAACAGTTTTCTTCATACATTCGGTTCAACGACATTGTGAAAACACATTAATCATTCAACAGAACTGTGCGTAGGCTTTAGACACTTACTTTTTGCTCTGTCCATGCAATAAATGCGCAGCCTTCGACTGCTCATGTAATGTCGACGTTATGACCAAGAGCCATTGAAAAACTACAGAAAACTAAACTACTTCACTTTAGCAGTACTGGCCATGAGTACTAAGGAGAGATCACACATCAGCTGCTCAAAAAATGTTTCCGTGAGACGAACGGGGCGCGAGCCAATCCTGAGACAGGCAGTAAATATAGTGGAGCGCGTGAAGGAGAGATGTGAGGCACGAGCGCTGTTCAAGGTCTCCATTAATTCGTGCTTGTAGTAATTTAATGTGTATATATTTTGAAAGCATTGACTCGCTATAGAAATCGCGATTCATTCGATTCTTAGCATTTTAAATCGATTACTGTCCCAAATCTACGATTCACGATTCAAAAATCCATGTTTCAAGATCGATGCATATGTATCGTCAGGGTTTGTAATCGATGCATCGAGAAAACGAGTGAATCGTTACACCCCTAATATATATATATATATATATATATATATATATATATATATAAAATGTATGTATGTATGTATGTACAAAATCTACACATAATACACGTGTTAATTATATGTTTATTTGATCGATAGATAGATAGATAGATAGATAGATAGATAGATAGATAGATAGATATACTTAACACAGTGAAGACTAATTAATTTACACAATGTATGTAGCGTTTCTTATTTATTGTAGTTTTTTTTTCCTATTGCTTGCAATTAGTTTCTTATCCTTATTTCATCACTGACTTTATTTATCTTCAGTGAGCTTGAGGGGATTTTTTGTCTCTTTTTAGCCTTGTATTAGTTTGATATTGACTTTGGTGACAAGGATTATGAAAATTATACGGTATCAAAGATTTTAATATCATAAAAACCTTTTTAAAAGAAAAAAATTACTATATTGTCAAAATTAGTCATAAGATTTTGGTCATATCGCCCACCCCTAAGCAGCGTTATCAAGAACAGGCTTGCTCTGTTGTGAGTGATGCAGGCCAAAGGTACAGGCAGGAAGAGAGGAGAGGAGAGATATTTAATCTGTAAGGAGCTTGATAACAGGGGCTCGCATGAAGGGGAAACGGAGGTATCTAACCTGTCCTAATGCGTGTCCGCGCCACAAGTGTAGAATACATAAACACTTTTTTAATAAAACGAAAATTCATTCCTTGCGCTTTTTTGGCCAAGTCGAGTGGGTTCACAGAGGTTTCCATGGGACAATGTGAATAAATCTAGATTTAAATATGACCTGAGATTTTATTCTTATCCAAAACAACGAGATGGGATATTCTCACAGACACACACATACACACACGCACACACACACATACACACACATATATTAATATTATGATATATATGTGTGTGTGTGTGTGTGTGTGTGTGTGTGTGTGTGTGTGTGTGTGTGCATGAGTGTGTATGGTATGGTGGTTGTGGTGCCAGGGCCGATTTTTTGTCCCAGTCCAGCCCTGGATATAGTCCGGCTATGTGTAAACCACTTCTAGCCCAAATAACCTTGAATTGGTTACATGACATTTTTTTTGGCAAAATAACTTGTGAGATGTATGATATTCCATCATGTAAGCAAAGTCCACAGCATTTACAAGGTGTTTGGTTTAATTTCTTTGACATGCTCAATGCGTAGCCACGATTTAGCTTGTTGTCAGAGCGACTTTTTGTAGCCCACTTATAGTCAAAACTGATTCATTGTAGTTTTTGGCCAGGCAGCGCTTGAGATGGTTGATATCCCATCATGTTCGCAGTGTCAATAATATCTACAAAGATATATGTGTCATTTCTTGACATGGTCTATATATAGACACGTTTTAGCTCTAAATTGGACGGGCTACGTGTAGTCTGATTTTAGCCCACCCGGCGAAATCGAGGCAATCAGTGGTCTAATTTTAACGGCTTGGCTATAGCCCTACACCAGACCAGTGATGAGCATGGACCAAATAGCCTTAAAATTGTTTACATGTAATTTTCGCCCACGCAGCTTCTTATCAAATGCAAATAAACTTCTGAAACATTTAAATTAGCATTATATTGTATTTAATTATTTTACAGCATTATTAAATATAGCATTATTATGCCAAAAAATAATGCAAATTTAAATGTTTCAAAAGTTTACTTGCATTTGATAATATGATGTCATACTACAAGCTGTTGTAACATTCATACACATATACGATATTATTGATATTATTCGGCTCTTTCATTTTATAAATAAAAATGCAATTACAATTCCCAACCGCTAGATTGTAGCCCTACTGAGAGATGACTCCTGTCAACGCCAGGCGTGAAAGTTACGTTTGAATTTTGTTTTTACAAGAGAGCACTGAGTTTACCTGTCAGAGAGCAGCGGCCAAACGACAAACGCTCTCATCACTAAAGCTCTCATCTTTGACAAAGTCCATCATTTATTTTAGTTATTATATTGAATTTGTGACTGAACAATGGCTTGTTACATACAGAGACAGCGCAAGCTAATTGAATAGAATATCTTTGTCATTGTACAAGTACAATAAGATTTATTTTGAAACTTCCAAATTGATAGTTAATTGAAGTGATAATTGATAGATAATTGAAGTTTAAAATTAGAAATGATTTAAAATGGCAATATAAAATGATCAATTATAAAAAGTTTGCAGCAGTATTAAAATAGTGCAGATAGCTCAGATGTGCAATGCAGCATTAAAACCTAAACAGTACAAACAGAAAACATATTGTAATAAAACTGGTAGGGGTGAATTTATTATTCCATGTACATTTGAGAGTAATGTGTACTGGGCTACTTTTTAGTTACTGCAGCTATCACTGTGTTGTTATGAAATCAGTTGTGGCAGACAATTCTGGAGGCAGAGACAGATTGTGGGGGGGCACTAATAGGGAAAAACTTAAACTGCTGGAATAAAGAGCTCTAAAGGGTTAATGATGGAAAACTTGCAGGTCAATGGGCATCAATGTTACACTGACGCATATAATACTACCCGCCTGACATTGACGTTTATTCAGGTGTCAAAGTTGTGCAGAATTGAAGGAAAAAACCTCAAAGACAGTGCCAGAAGGATGCTGGACAGGTAAAGCCTTAAAAACTTGCCACATTAATCAAATATTGGGGCGTCAATACTCAATAAGTTACAACACAAATCAGAAATTTAATAAAGAATTTCTTTACTGGTCATTTTGAAATGTCAAACTTTGTCCGCAATTGTTAACCAACTCAATATTTTAGGGTTTTAAAAAATTCCCTCATGTCCAAATTCAACATGGAGGGGGCTGGTCCGCTGCAGAAGGAGGCATTTGAAAAGACTGCACTGTTCTCGGCCATTAGAGGTATGTATATACAACACACAACATTTACCAGAGAGCTTCTCTCTTTTTTTTAATACACTGAATGGTGATACACAATATATATGTTTTTTTTTTTATTATCTCTTTTAATCAAAAGAGAATGACTCCCTGTCACAATTAGATTCAATATTCAAGAGCTTTATTGTCATATGTACTAGAGTACAATGAAATTCTTACTTTAACATCTCTCGAGAATGACAGGGTAGAAGGGGAACAAACTTAACTTACATGGACAATACAGAATACGTAGAAAATATAGAATATACAATAAAGTATAGCAAAAATATAAAAAAAGCAACATAAAAAAAAGAAATTGATGAAGAAAAAGAAGAGAACCCGTATGCTAATTAGAAAAACAACTGTCAATAAAAAATTATTCACAGTATAAATGTGCAGTGCAGTAGCAATAAAGTGACAATTTTAAAGTGTTTAAAGTGACTAGTGTTTAAAACTGACCATGATTGTCAGTCAAATGCCTTATGAGTGTATGATGGTCCAGCTGGTAAAGTGCAGAGTGCCATTGAACAGTCTGAATTTATCCTGATGATACAGGTGGAAGTGGCAGTGGGTTTTGACTATTTATCAGTCTAATGGCCTGGGGGTATAAACTGTTCTGGAGTCTGGATGTTCTGGCCGCAGTGCTCCGGTACCGCTTGCCAGACTTCATGAGGGTGAAGAAATTGTGGATGGGATGGGTGGTGTCCTTGATGATGTTGCAAGCCCATTTGTACATCCTTTTGTTGTATATGTCCTGCAGTGAGGGGAGATCTGTCCCTGTGATTTTCCGGGCCAGCTTTATCACCCTCTGTAAAGCCTTTCTGTCATGTGTTGTGCTGTTGCCAAACCACACAGCAATGCAGCAGGTTAACACACTCTCCACAGTGGTTCTAGTGTACTTAAAGTAAAAAATTATGTCAAAAAAGCTTTTCTTATGCTATTTTTTTTTTTTCTTATTTGGCAGATGCTGTGAGCCTGTGATTACCAACTTCTTGGCAGCAACAGAGTTGGACTTGAGGAATGCAGTTGGGAAGCATTTTAAACAAGAAATAAAACCAATAATTAATTAATGTTCACTGTTGGTTGTTTTATTTGTTAAAATATGTAAACCAACAAAAGGGTTAATCTTTTTTTTTATGTTGTCATTTATCCGTAATGTTTTAATGTTGTGATAACGCTCTTGATTTGTATTAGATTTTTAAGTTATTTAAAAATTTTTTTTTCCATTTTTATATTTTTCTTATGTTGTTAAAAATTTAAGATTTTTTCATAATATTTATATTTAAATGTGTTGTATTTATAATATTTTTTTGTCATTAATTATTTTGTATTTTATCATTTTGTATTGTCTTGAGTTGTCTAAGTTGTTAAAAATAATATTTTTCTTAATAAAAGCTGTATATTTAATTTGTTTGGATGGACTGTCATTTTGTTGTCTATTAGATGTATATATGTAGTCATTCATTAGCTGTCTATTTGATGACTAGGCTATTCTTGGGCTATGGTTAGACGTCTATTCAATTTTCACTGACAGCCCAAATTCAGCCTTGTTTTAGCCTAGACCCAAATTCACCGTCTATTAGACGTATATATTGTAGTCGTTCAGTAGCGGTCTAATTGATGACTAGTCTATTCTTGGGCTGTGATTAGACGTTTATTAAATTTTCACTGACAGCCCAAATTTAGCCTTGTTTTAGCCTAGACCTCTGGGCTGTTTAGACGGCTATTAGACATATTTTAAAAATAAAAAAAAATTGCTTGCTGGGATAGTTTCTGCGCTTTAGTGAAGTGATATGCAGCGCGCCGTCGCATTGTGCTATTGAAGAGTGTGCGCTACGAGTGCGATATACCATCTGGCAGGACAGGATATTCGCTTGTTACGAAAATAACGATAGAATAATGACACTGACATACCTGTCAAATCTCATCTGACCGCATGCTGAATCGGGACAGCGCGTTTTTCTCAGGCACTCTTTACTTAAACTGCACCTGTAAACAGCTTTCATGCAGGTCTTTTAAGGGAAGGGAAGTGGTATGTGGCCAAGTATGGTGACCCATACTTGGAATTTGACCCATACTTGGAATTTGTGCTCTGCATTTAACCCATCCAAGTGCACACACACCTGGAGCAGTGGGCAGCCAATGCTGCGGCGCCCGGGGAGCAGTTGGGGGTTTTGGTGCCTTGCTCAAGGGTTTCACCTCAGTCGTGGTATTGAGGCTACACCTACAATCCCTGTCGGACCTGAGACTCGAACCCACAACCTTTGGGTTACAAGTCCGACTCTCTATCCATTAGGCCACGACTGCCCCAATAAAATAAATCTCGCATCAGAAAAACATATAGAATTACGTTTTTTGTTGTTGATGTCGTTTCTTTGGCCGTACACTCCGCGACTCGCTCAGAACGGTCTCGCGAGCAGAAACACTTCTAAAGGATATGTGATACCCACATGCCTGTTGTTTAAATGCTTTTTTCTTTCCAGTGGCCTTTTCACTGGCATTTCACTAGTTAGAGCTTTCATATTGTAGAAGGAACAGAAATATAACCTCTTTTTTATATAAAAAGTAACTTGTGCCTGAGAGTCTTCAAGTGCCATACTTTCTTTAAGTTTCAAAGGGAAGGTTAAAATCTTTTCATGCAACACTGCTCTCTTAAAAAACATTGTGCTTATTCTGCTGCTGTCAAGGACCTGTCACTACTCCCACCGGGTGGTCCGACAATGGTAGACACAAACGACAACAGATGCCAAGTGGTGACATCTCTCTCAAGTGACAGCCACAACCTAATGAATGTGAGTGGACATAGCTTCTCTATATTGTCTACTCTTCTAAAATGTTCTCAGTAGATCTTACAGTCATGTCTTGTTGCACTATTTTAAAGAAATGTAAGCAGTAGGAAAAGTAGGCGTCAGTTTAGCGTACTAACCCCACCTATCTCAGTGCTTCTCTGAACTATAGGACTTCACTGCTGCGTACAGGTCATGATTAATGGCACAGTCATAATGTAATCAGCCAAGAACCATGTTTGACCTTCCTCTATCATGGTACAGAAGTCCTAACAAAAGCTCTAACATGGGAAAATCCAGTTCTAATGGGTTCAGTTCTAATATTGAATTCTAACCTTTCTGTCTTGTTTCAGCACTAGCACTGTACTAATACGAAAGAGACATACAGACATTATAGTGCAATGTTCATCAGAGAGTAAGTATGAACAATATCTCTACAGGAGACACTTAGTAACAATCAACCATCCATTTATCACATCATTTAAAATGTCTGGAAACCCATTAGTTTTCTAATTTGCCTCAAAATAACTGCAATGAATCACCTTGGAGTCACTATTCAACACCCTGAGCTTCAGACTTATAGGGCACAAGTCATATGTATTATTTTTATTTTACTTTTATGGTGCTTTTGCATCCTTTTTGAAGCTTCTCCCGCTATTAATTGTAATTGGAAAAGAGCTGCAAGTACAATATGCAGAGTTTCCCTTTTTGATTTCCCTTTAGTTTCCCATTGTCAAACCTACACAGTTCATGCTATTAAAAAATGTGATGTGATCCCTCTGACACAAACTCCAATGCTTAACAAAACATTAATGTATTTCACACTGTAAAGGAGAACAGAACATAACAGCTACAGCACCTATATAAACAATTAATGAGACAAGCACCATGGCAATTCAAACAGTGGAGCAGAAGTTGCTTCAAAGTGTCAGGAATATAAACCACCTGCTGTTCTTTAGATGCTTCTCCAACTGTATACACAGAAAAGATAAGAAATGGAGGGAAAAAACTGCTTGAATCATTACATGAGAACTGAAGTGCATTATTATTTTGACTCAAAAATCAGCTAATTCAGGAGTGAATTTCCCATCTTCAGCTGCTAAAACCTCACTGTCTTGCTTGAATCTGATGAAGACAAATTATACCGAATGTAATACCACATTCTTTCCTCCAGCAATCCCAACTTTTGCTACAAAAAGTTTTGGCTTATGACAATTGATGGATGGGACTTTCTCATGCAAAGTATCCACATAATAATGCTACACCTTCATCTTTGCTAGGATTCCTTCTAAAAGTTGTCCCTAAACAGCAGTCTAGTCTAGTCCTGCCCTTTGTGTCTATTATGTCAATGCTCCATGCTGGAAGGATCCACCTGCCAGCCCAAAAGTGGAATCCAATGGTTGAAGGTTTAATGCGTGTTCGGTCTTTTACTTGCGCTTCTACAAAATTCACTTAATTTATCAGGATTTAGTTTCAAATTTAGTCTAGCTCCGTATTTAATCTGACTCCAGTTTTCAAGTGATCATTAAATTTAGACTGTATCTATAATCAAAAGCTGATCATAACGTTTGTTGTGTTATAATTTAAAATCCTGATTTTTCCTTACTCACTATACTTTCAATTATCCGTTCACTGGGGACCTAATGTCTCTTTTGAGCCAGAGTTCCTGTCAGATTAGAAAATTTATTGTTTTGTTGCATGGCATGTGTGTTGCGAGTGTTCCTTAGTTTTTGGCTTCACGAGGAATTAATTTCATAAGGAAATAATTTCACTCCTTACAGTGCCTCAGTCCTGTCGTCACCAGCCCTGGACTGCATATTCCCTCAAGGAGTGATTTATGTTTGTCTTTTGTTTTGTTTTGTTTTTTGCCCTCCATTGTCCTCTGGATGTCCAGTCTTTGCCTTTCTCCCTACACACTCACATGACAGGTTAATAGCTGAACTGGATTAATAACTGAATTAATAATTTATCACAAAATAAAGAATGAACTGGTGTCACTGAAATTACATACTTCACTTTTAAATAAATATTTTTAAAATCAGTTTGAAATAGCCATAGAAATAAACCACATATAACACTAGATAAATAGTGTCTGGGGCTGTCCTGTCTATTTTTGTCTGAAGTGAGAGAAAAAAGGAAAAAGAAAACTTTTTCTCTCTCTCTCTCTGTATCAGCCCTGTTTTAAACTGTCAAGGGAAAAGCAATTCCCAGATTAATCAAGCAAAATGCATATGTGCATCAACAAGCTTGGCACCTTCTCAGAGAGCAATACACTTTATGGCTACTGCAGCTAATCAGCCTCCGACCAGCTTGAAAACAATTTGCGATCCTTGACTTTGAATGTTTTCTCCAGTCCGTAGTTTTCTGAGCTTCTGATTCCATTTTAGATGTTAAAGCTTAAGTTTCTGCCTGTATAATGTCCATATGATCCAAAGTTATAGAAAAAGCCAATCTTGATGTACAAAAAAAAAAAAAATTAAATAAATAAAAAAATAAAAAAATAAAAGATCTGGTTCAATTCAGTTATTCCTCTGACCATAATGCCACTCGCTTAATCATCACATAATCAGAACTATTGAAAAAGGTGCCACTCCATTCAAATAATGTAACATTGAAGGCTTCCATTATCAATAATTGCTCTTTTACTTAATTAGCTGCTTTCAACATCAATCAGGCAATGCTAGGCTTGTATTTAAAAATAGGTCTTTACACTGGGAGCTTGAAGACAAAGGATGAGCAGTAGACAAAATCAAGGGGTGAACTTTTACCTTAAAAAGTTTTGTACCTTAGAAAATGCTGCGTTCTTACTTTTCGGTGCCTAATCCTGTTAGAGAGCGTAACCATGCCTCATTATGACAACATTATCAACCATTCCACACATATTCAGAATCTTTTGTGTCTTTACGGACCTCAATTTCTGCTCTTTTTTTTTTTTTTTTTTTGTTCTTGTTGCCAAGCACTTTTGGAATGAAATTAGAATAGCATCCATTTCAAAAGCTTCTCTCTTTTCTCTGGGTGATTTCTGAAGCATTGTCTAACATTGGGAAAAGCCCCAGTGCTGGTATTGACTGAACTCAGCTTTTTCTAATAAAGGAGGGCTGCTAAAGCCACACAGGCAGTGTAAATTGCAACATTGGTTTTTTTTGGTTCTCAACTGTTTTTTCTTCTGGATTTAGATTTTGTATTTGTTTGTCATTCGGATGTAGAAATCAAACTATACAGTATTAATATTGCTACAAACTGCATGAGCTCAACAACTTATTATTAGGCTATATGACAAGTTCAGATCCAAAAGGCAAAATTCTGAGAGCGTTGATAATATACAGCGTTAATAATATAATTTCATTCAGTCAAGAATATTAATTTAAAGTAAGTGGCTCAAACACTGTATCACTTAGGAATGAAATAAGTGGGTCATAGCTTTCAATTAATCAATTCATTCAAATAAACTTATTCCTGTGAGAGCAAAATGCTTGTTTATCATATTCATTTTCAGTCACTCTTCAGTTTGCGGAGAAATTCTCACTATTTAACTTCTCACTAACTATTAACTCTGAATTTTTTATTTATTTTTTTTTTTTTCCCCTCAATTAATTTCTAGTTTGCTGCTTATTAATAGTTAGCAAGATAGGTACTTTTAGGTATGGGGTAGGATTAAGGGGTCCAAAATCTGATCATGCAAAATAAGGCATTAATATGTGCTTTATAAGTACCAATAAACAGCCAATTTTTTAGTAATATGCATGCTAATAAACAACGAGTTAACAGTTAAAATTGATGCCTAAACTACAGTGTTATTTTCCCATAAAAAGACAACGGCTCTGAAATTGTATCCCCTTTATTAGCAGCTAAATGAATGTGTGTGAATCATGTGATAACCTTTGATCTCATAGGTGCTGATCTAGTACGAGAACTGAGAACTTTCCGTCTTTGTTTCACTTCTCCCCCTCGTTTCACTTCATGAGTGAGTTGTTGAATCATTCACTTAATCGATTCATTCAGGAATACTGATTCCTATCAGGAATAAAACATATCTTTATGAGTGAATCCTTAAATCATTCACTTAAATAATTAGTTCAAAAGCACTGATTCAAAACACTGAATCATACCGAACATACTGTACCTGTAACCCACCAGCAGAGAACCACTGAAGTAAACAACTTCGGATTAAGTCCAGTAGACAGTAACTGTTAATCTAAATAGATTTAAGAGGCAGCAGTTTTTAAAAGATGCTAGCTGTTTATCAGCCCACCATTTGGCAAGCTCCATCGACGACAAGAAAACAAGTGCAGCGGCTAAAGGTGTATTGATCCCAATCAAATAATTTGCCATCGGCTCAGTTCTGTGTTGATGACTCAATAATGCTGGATTGTCACCGAGGAATATTTGGGTTCTAACTAGTGCAGGGAACACACTTCTACTGCTGGATCTATTAAACCAATTTGACATTCTTTATGGTGAAACCCATTTCAGTTCCCTTTTATAGCCGCTTTTATTTCGGCTGAGAGAGGGGCTTAGCATACTTCTAAATTACGGAAAGTACGAATGTGAAAATAATGGCTTCTGCTTGACTGTCAAAGAATAAACAAGCAAGAAGACTTACGCATTCAGGGTGACTGCAAATCACAGAGTGGAGGCAGAGGCTCTAAATGAAGTAGAAAGGCCCAAGAGTGCAGAGTCAGGAGGGATGCAGAGTGACAGGTGTGCTTTAAGCCTGGCACACGTTCAAAGATGAGCACAGCCTCTGTATAGCTCATGGGAACATCACAGAGACAGAAATAGCATCTATCTTTTCTAGTGCATCGGTAGTAAATGTTTCTTCCAAATGTGGCTTCTTTATGGTGGTGAAATCATACATTTTTATGTATGTATGTATGTATGCATGCATCTATCTATCTATCTATCTATCTATCTATCTATCTATCTATCTATCTATCTATCTATCTATCTATCTATCTATCTATCTATCTATCTATCTATCTATCTATCTGGGGTTATGTTTAAGTTTATGCAGAAGCAGCATTCAGATTGTCTAAAGCAAATGTGTTAAACACATTTCCAGACACCCAGCTCACTTTTTAAATCTGTTTGCACACATCTTAAAGTGGTAGAACCTTTCTTTATGTGTATTATGTGGATCTATGAGTAAAACTGTCTCTGGGCAACCCAGTTCATTTTACAGTTTACATCAGTAATAGACAGATACACAGATAAATATGTATTATCCCTAATAATTGAATTCTACACTTGTTTCCAAACATCTATTGCATAAATATTAGACATGATCCATTATAGTACTGGATCAATGTTGTTGGAGGTTGATGAAGAAATTAATTGTAATTCTATACAATTTTAAAATATTTTAACAAATAATGTATAAAATAACTATTAACAACAGCATCAGCAGCATCAATAATAATTACCATGAATGTTTCTTCTGACTGTAGATTATTGGTTTGTAGCAACATATTATATTATAAAGCATACAGCAATTATTATATTATATTATATTATATTATATTCCAAGAGGACTGATATATAGTACAGCACTAAAATCATAATTATTGTAACAGAAACATAATGCTACTTTGAGGTTGTATGTACCGTAAGTAGAACAAGTATATGAGGATGTATATCTTCTGTGAAAATCAGATAAACCTCATTCGATGGGACAAATTTACAGCGATTTGCAATGCCTTTAATACTTGCAGTCTCTCCATCTGGATAGCAAATAATAGATTCACTTGTTTTTTAGTCCAACAAGTGTTCATGTTGATTGTTTTCTTGGCACAGCTGGTCGTCTCCTTCTCTCATTCTTTCCTTGAGCTTCTAATGAGATGCAAAAGCAAACTCCTAGAGTACATGCTCAGCGTTCAGCACAGCATTCAGAGTGGAAGGAAAGCTCATTCTGCAAGGCCAGACAAGCACTCCGTCCATCACTCCTCCTGCCTCGCATGCCTGTGGTGTCACTCTGCCTCATCGTGCTGATCGCCAAACATTCCTCATATAGAACCTTTTCAGAATTTCAGAAATGCCAGGCCTGCTTCAAATAGCTCGTGTTAGCAGTGTATTTTATTTCAGTGCTCATATTAACAGGTCACAGCATTCGCACTGTGAATGCAAGTAGAATGCAGGATTGCTACAATCATTAAATAAGGAAATATGACAATTAACTTTTTTTCCAGGTAAACTGTAAATGTGCTGTCAAGAGATGTAAAACCTGAGAAGAAAAAAGAAAGATGAAAGAAAGGGAAAAAAGTAGAAAAATGGATGATGTCCTTGCAGAAAATTACTAGTACCTGTTCTATTGCTTCAACACTTAAGAAAATTCCTTATTATTAACATGGTATGTTGTGTCATAGTTTTACAGACTTTTCTGTAAGTGCAGTGTTGTTTTACTTTCATTTTTATACTATTTCAGTTTTTATGATTATTTGTATTAGTTATTTTTAGCTTTATTTTTTATTTCAGTTTTAGTTTTAACAACTTAAGTACTTAATTTAAGGCAAAATTTAGGGTCACACTTTATATTAGGTGGCCTTAACTACTATGTACTTACATAAAAAATAAGTACAATGTACTTATTGTGGTCAAATTGTATTGCAAAACACTTTTGCTGCTATTGAGGTGGGATACGGGTAAGGTTAGGACAGGTTTGGTGGTATGGGTATGTTTAAGGGTGGGTTAAGGTGTAAAGGATAGGTCAACAGTGTAATTATAAATGTAATTACAGAAATTAATTACAGATGTAATTACATATGGGTATTTTTAAAAATATAAGTACAATGTAAAAACATGTACGTACACAATAAGTGCATTGTATCAAATGATTAATTTAAATGCAAGTACATAGTAGTTAAGGCCACCTAATATAAAGTTTCAGATCAAACTGATGTGAGTTGTTAGTTTCTGAGCATTATCAGATGAACATGATGGAACGTTCAGACTTTTATTAGCACTTTTGAAAGTGCATGAAAATGTGTAATGCAAATGCATGTTGTCTTGGCTCACTGCGTAGCAAACTTTAAATAGATACTTCACCCAAAAGTTACTTTTTTCATCATTTTCTTACCCTCGTCATATTTCTATGCTTTTCTTTCATCTGTAGAACACAAAAGAAGATATTCTGAAGAATGTTAAAGTCCAGAAAATTCTACAATTGCATGGGTGAAAAACAATGAGACAACTTTGTAAAAAAAAAAAAAAAAAAAAAAATGGTCTACTGAAATTAAAAAATGTCTTTCCCACAAATAGAGCCACTACCTAAGTTTGAAAGACTGTTGTCTGGATTACAAAACAGAAATCTGAACAGGGACATGATGACAGTTTGAATGTTTTGGGGAAAAAAGTCAAGAATGAAGTGTGAGTCACAAACTAAGCTGCTGTAATGATTTTCATTTTGAGACTTATTTGTCTTCTTAATAATGCTGTGCTCACTCTCTAGAGATAATGAAAGCAAGCGATGTATACAAATCAAATATGTGTCATTTCAGCTCATGACAATTAATTTCACCCCAGAGAATGTCAGAGTACATCTGATTCATGAGGCATGGAATAGGACCAGGTATAGGAACCTTAGTGCATGAAAGATAGAGAAAACAGGTACTGAAATCTGGCCTAAAACAGAGATATTCCTTCACACACACACACACACACACACACACAAAATATTGCTGTTAACCTACAGTGAGTGAGGATGGGACACGCGTGCATCTAGCTCTGGAGGGAAACATCATTTCAAGCTTGAGTGGCCACTGTCTTGTGTCCTGCCAAATCGAAACAACGGCGGTATTTCTAATTTCCTGACCTTTCTGATTTATTCCCCTAACCACTGGTCTGTGCACACTGTCCTCTGGTCACTTTTTCTCGTAATATGAGCCAATTTGTTGCTGGATTGACTAGATATCAAGTAGTGACCAACACCGTAACAAAATTGAAATTATCACACAAAAATATACAAAAAAAGTCCTTAAAATAAACAATTTATTAATATATATATATATATATATATATATATATATATATTTTTACCCGGCATAGTTTAGTTCATGGCATTTCAGGTCAAGAGAGTGTCAGACAAATAGACTGTGTTGGCATCTGCTTAATTAGGCTGCTTCTGCCAAGTGCCAGATGAGTTTGCGCCAAAATACAGCCCAGTTTGATTGGACCTTTAACATCAACAACAAAAGATATGGGAAGCATTTTGTCATCCCTTTCAAAACATTTTCTATTCTATATACAATATGTATACAGTATGTACTGTATGCACAGTGCCATTCAAATGTGGTAAAATGTAAGATTTGTATGGATGATTTTTTAGTGTTTTTTATTTATTTATTTATTTATTTAAAGTCTCTTATGCTTACCCAGGCTGTATTTATTTGTCGAAAATACTGTAATATTGTGAAATATTATTACAATTTAAAAAAAACTTTTTTTTTTTCTAATTTAACATTTTAAAATGTCATTTATTCCTGTGATGGCAAAAAATTCCTGTATTTTCAGGCTTCACTTACATGAAATCATTCTAATATGCATATTTAGTGCTCAAGAACCTTTTCTTATTATTATCAATAGTGGAAAAGTTTGTTCTGTTTAATATTTTGGTAAAAACCTCGATAGTTTTTTTTTTGGGGGGGGGGGGGGGGGGGGGGGTGTTATCAAACAAAGTACACATGAATGATTAAAGTGGAGTGCAAACTTAAGCCACTGAATTAAGGGCTGTGACACACCTGACTGCTCCACTAACCATATTTATATATTATGTCAAGCACAAATATACTTAACCAGTCACAGCTCTGTACCCATGTCTAATAATTACCCAGATGGTGACTACCATGCCTGATCTTGCACAATAATTAAAACCAAAGAGGAAAACAGCAACACTCACTCTTTTCTCCCTCCATGTTGGCCTTGGATGACCTAGTAGCCGTCCGCTCAGCGCAGGGGGATTGTGAGGCAGTAATAGCCCACCTGTTCGTCCACACGACCCTTCCCTGTTAGACCTGAGGCCCTGTCGTCCTGCCATTTAATAAAACACAGACAGAGGCTGGTGCTGTCTTCACTAAGGACCTTCATTAAAACTCTGGAGTTGTTTGAAAGTCAACAAGTTTGGGGACACAGAATAGTGGCTGGAGCTACAGAAAAGGCCTCTGATTGGAAGAGCTTTAGGCTAGGGAGGAACAATCATCCCGAGTGGGGGTTTACATGCCCCATAGGCCAGACCCCAATCAAACGCAGAGTTATGGAGACAAAGGGTCTATGCAACTCAAAGGGAGTTGAATTAATACAAGTCCAAGAGCAAGATCCCGGTGGGCTGTGGCATTTGAATACTATGGACTCACATCAACAAGCCACAGTGTGCTGTGGGCCTACTGCTTGTTCTGTCAATGGTTTTGTTGTGTGTAAGTATCCAGGGTCATACAGAACTCTAGGTAATTTCATACAGTCAGCGCAGGAAAATATGGGTAGATAAGAGATGACAAACTGCAAATGGTCAAAACAAAATAGTAAATGTATTGCAATTTTTTTACAGTATACTTGACATCCTTCAGCAGTTTTTTCATTATTATTACAATGTAATTACAATGTAACATGAGAACTAATGAAAATTAACCAAGATGACTGTATGTACTGTATTTAGGAGGGTAATAACAGTGTCCTAAATGCATGACAATACTTTACTGGTATAATAATTCAGAAAATCGGTTGAGGTTTCCAAATATTAACTCACTTCACAACAGTAACAGTATGTTTTTGGAGGATGCCATTTGCAATAATGCGAGTGATATCATGCAGAAAATTAGCTGGTCCCATCTGGCCCAAAGTCAATGGCCTCTGATTTTTCTCCTCAGGGAACATGCTGTTCAAATATACTGATGAAGCCCACACGTTGTACCATCCCAGTTATCACAATTTAAATTCATGATAGATTCCCCATCCTAATTCATCTCGTCCTTATATTTACATAACATTTCCAAGCAAAGTGGAATAATCTTCCTGCTTTGCTTACTCTTTGTAATGCTGACAGTACAAGGTGCTTAATACCTGTTGAGGAAAATGAGAATAAACAAAACAAACAAAAAAAAAAAACCACTAAGCTCTATGCAAACACCATGTTGAGCCACACAGTGCTGAATAAAACTCAGCTTTGGAGAAACAATAATGGCATAGATTACCTGCCAAATGTCATACAAGCAGGCAGGGTTAGGATGCTATGAAGTGGGATCCACTGCTGGCTTGGCAAACAGAGGTGCACTTCTCGCCTCGTTTGATAAATACGCATTTGCCAAATTGGATTTAGATAGGATGTTGTCTATCTAAGGTTCTACAGATGCTCATTTGCATGTAGGTTCAGTGTGGAGGCAACAGCATGGAGGGATGAGAGATTTCCCTCACAATAATGTAGAACCGGCCCTCCGCACCTGCAGTCACTTGCATTTTTATATATTTAAAGGAGGCACAAATGCTCCTCTTCCTAAACTGAAAATACTGCCTGTGGGTAACAGATATGACAGATATACTTAGATATATACATAGATGTTAACCTTTTAAAGATGGCTTAAAAAAAAAAAAAAAATTAAAGTCAACCCACTAAAATTGCAAGCTTAAGTTTGATTACTTAAATTTGAGTGCTAGAAAGTGCTAAAGTCACAACCTGCAGTGACTCATTTCACATTTTCAAACACTTTAAATTTAATTGGTAATGAAGAAAATAAAGTTGAAAGCTGAAAACTTGTTAAAATTTCCTAAAATTAAGTATAAATATAAAAATAATAATAATAAGGGGACATTAGGGCTGCACAATTTTGGAAAAAAAGTCAAATAGATTTTTTTTTTTTTTTTCTAATTTAAACGTGATTGTGATTCAAAATGCATTTTATTTAACAAACAAAAATATATGGTAAAACATTTTAAGGACCAATTACTTAGTTGCTTATTAGCATGCATATTACTAGCATGTTGGCTGTTTATTAGTACTTATTAGGCACATATTAATGCCTTATTCTGCATGACCATATTCTAGATCCAACCCAATACCTAAACTTAACAACTACCTTTATTAACTATTAATAAGCATCAAATTAGGAGTTAATAAAGTATTAAGTTAATAAAGTATATAAGTGAATATGTGTTCCCTAATCTAAAGTGTTACCAAATATACGTATAAAGTTCATTGTGCTTGTTTGGCCAAAAATGTTGTGCTTATTATTATTATTATTATTATTATTATTATTATTATTATTATTATTATTACATAAAAGTATTGAAAATAAGAAACATTAGTATTGTAATAACACTATTTCAGAAAAAAAACAGTATTTAATATTATTATATAAATATAAATATTAATACTTTTACTGAAAAATGCAGGGTGATTTGCTAACATGGAGGGATTAAACAAAGACAAACATACGACTGCGATAATATATGGTTTATTTCTGTTCTTCAAGCCATCTTGAGTATTTTTATGAGAATAAAGTATATTTATAATGCCATTTTAATTGTTATATTATTGCAGTATAATATCTAATAAATATAGAATAACACTATAAAATAATATATTTTCTGCCTCATTCTATGATAAGAAGCCACATCAGATTACAAAACAAAATTATTTAAAAAACTAGACTGACCATATGAATAGAGTTTAGAATAAAACGTTATTAATATCCTCTTTTGTTGGACAAGTTTATAAACACTTCTCTTAAGTTTGAGAAGATGTTTGGTGCGTGTTGTTTTTTTCAAATGCAGGTTACAAGCAACTCAAACTCACAGTGCTTGCAGAAATGTTGCAGCATTTACCACAAACTGATAGACCCAACCTGATCAGTGCTGCTCTTCGCAATAAAACATGCTGCACATATTTATTATCATACTTTTGTCAAATTGTGCAAGGAAAATTATTTTGACAAGTTATACTGACTGAAACTAAGATGATGATGAATCAAGGCATGTGAACATGCAGTTTGATGTTAAACAAGTAAGCATGTTTAAAGTATGCTTCATCACAAATTTGTATGAATTAACCACCAATTCACCAAATTGTAAAATAGCTACAGACTGCCACAAGAGTGTTTTGTATAAGTGTCTACTACTATTTTTAGAAACATAAATAAATAGTTGGTTACAATTTTATTTTAAGATCCAATTCTCACTATTAAGTAACTATTAACTACGACTTTTGCCTCAGTAAACTCATAATTTGCTGCTTATTAATAGTTAGTAAGGTAGTTGTTAAGTTTAGGTATGGAGTAGGATTAAGGGATCTAAATTATGGTCATGAAGAATAAGGCATTAATATGTGCTTTATAAATACTAATAAACAGCCAATATGCATGGTAGTTAATAGAAGAAGAAAAAAACGCATTATGGTCTATTAATTAATTAATTCTGAGATCATTCATATAGTGTTGTATCATATCCAGAGGGTATTTAACCAGAATAAGTTAATTTTTAAGTGCATTTTTGCCTGGCCTTGTTAATGAACTGGACTTGAGCCCATTGATAGTATAGGACAGTAAAAAGTAAGCACACTTCAAGCATTGCTGTCACTGTAATCTTTATACATTATATTGTACACTGTAGTATATATGTATACAGTACTCAGTATATACAGTGTATGTATACAGTACTAAGCATGAGTACACCCCCTCTGAAACTTAACAAATTCAGCAATTGCTCTTTACTTAAAGACATATTAGATACTTTGGAAATATATTGTTCCAGAAGGCTTGCTTGTTCAATTACCAAAGGAGAATGTCAAAACTATTCAGGAAAAAAAAAAAAAAAAAAAAAGCTTTCAAAGTAGTAAAAAAATATGATTATACCCTCCTAAAAATGCCACGGGTTGTTGAGGAATGAGAACAGCAAACGAAGATTCTTACTTCCAAACAGACTTTACTGAGACTACTGGGGTATAACAACACATAACACAAGATAATCACTGACAATTGAGAGAACAGAATGAGGAGTATAAATACACACATGGTAAATGAGGGAACTAAACAGGAACAGCTGGACAAGGATTAACTAATCAGAAACCATGGTAATTAATGAGAGCTCACAACCGACATGACAGGAACTGAACTAAACTGAACATAATCGTGAAATTAGCTCCCCCCCTCGGAAGGCGTGACCTCACGCCACAACAGAAGAAAAATAGAAAAGAGGAAGGAGGGCGGAGGCTTAGGTGAAAGGCGTGGTGCTGGTGAAGGACAGGAACCTAGAGAAGTCGGAGACCAACACCATGGTGGAGCTGACGGTGGGAGGAACCAGGGTGGAGCTTTGGACGAAGGACTAGGTGACACCCAGAAGCCAATTAACGGAGGCGGAACCAGGGTGAGAGGAGGAACCGGTGGAGCAGAGAGGCTGACGGACCAGGGTGACATCGAAGGCCTGGAAGCCCAAGGTGGAGCGGTTGGCTCGCGTAACTGAGGCACAGCCGGAGACCCGGAAGTCCGTAGCGGAAGCTGAGCGACGACTAACCAAGGTTTGTCCGGACGTACGAGGGAGCTCAGCGGAGTCCTAGGGCAGACGGGCCTCGGTGGAGATGAGGGAATGTAGAGCCGGAGAGGAGTCGGCGGGTTGACAGGCCGAGGTGCAGACATGGGCCTGGAGGGCCAAAGCGCAGCCGGGGACCACGCAATACCGAGCTGGTGGAGGGGAAGCCTGAGGCGAGGCTGAAGAGCTGCACGGAGCTAGTGGCAGAGGCAGAGCCGAGGAGCTGGACAACACCAGTGGAGCCGACAAATCCAGGGGACTGGCTGAAACCAGCGTAGGAGATGGGACCAGAAAATCTGACAGGAACATCGGAGGAGGAAGATCTCCGGACGGGACCGGAGCCTCTAATAATCCGGAGGGGACCGGCGAAGAAGACAAAGGTTTGAGGGTGGGCACTTGGGAGGGAACTAGACCCGCGGACCACAGATCAATGAAGTTCACGTCCACTCCTGGCTTTACGGTGGACTGATCAGCGCGCTTAGTCTCCGGGGTGGTATCTGTCTCTGGTTCCTGGACAAGCCCTGTTGGTGTCTCGGGCTCGCTGACTGTGAGGGAGAGGCCGCCGTTCTGGAGGATCCAGCCCAAATACTCCAGCCACTTTCGGCTTTCTGGTCTGAGGAGGAGACGTAACTCTGGTCCATCTCTTCTGTTTGTTTTCTTTTGCAGTCTGTGATTCTGTCACGTGTTGTCAAGGAATGAGGACAACAAATGAAGATTCACACTTCCAAATTGACTACTGAGAATACCAAGGAGGTACAACACATAACACCAAATAATAACTGACACTGGATAGAACAGAATCAGGACTATAAATACACACATGGTAAATGAGGGAACTAAACAGGAACAGCTGGACAAGGATTAACAAAAACCACAGTAACTAATGAGAGCTCATAACAGACATGACAGGAACTGAACTAAACTGAACATAATTGACCGTTCACAAAACCTGCTCACCCTTAGTTACTGTTGCCATGACCGACAAACAATGCCACTCTCACACTACACTCATGTTCTCACGAGTGAAAAATACATCGCAGAGTAAAGAGGAAACTGACAACACATCGAAAGAGAAGACAGAGCAGGTTACTTCTGATATGAAACAAGGTTTCAGGACCCTCAGCTTTTAAATTGTGTCATTTTTAAATAAATTCAAAAAATATCTGTGTGTCGTGACAGATCACTGTATTGCCTCAGTTCAAACATGTGAACCGATCGTCTTTTCATATTTACTTAAAGCACGAAAGGAACACGAATAAACATCAGAAAGTGTTTTATTTCAACCGCGGTTCACACCATTTTTCAAGTCCACCGAAATTAATCTACACTTCTGTCTGATTTGTGGTTAAGGCTTGGACGGATACAGCTGCGTTTACTGGGCATGCGCATTTATATATTTTCCGAGCCAACAATATAACGTGAAGCCTATTGAAAATGGTTTTAAAAAGTACATAGCACCATAGTTTCATCACTTTAGAGTGTCGCAGTGACCGTCTTTTTGCAGTAAAGGACCTGTCATAGTTTAATGAGTGGGAAGATGACATGAAGCGTCACGGTTGAGCGCACATAAAGCTCCCATTCGGGGCGAAGTTCACGGGATTTTGTCCACAGAATGATAAGAGCACACGTTTTAACAGGTTTTCTCGTACACAAAACAAGTACTTTAAAGGAATACCTTAGCCTATTGCCGTTACTGTGGCAACCAACAACAGCGCAGCTTAACCCTCCGCACATTTTTATATTTAGTTATATTGAAAACGTTTCAATTCAGTCTATCTGTTTTACCCCGTTTTAACATGTATTTCTATGGAGACAGGCCATAGCTATCGGGCAAGATGGCAAGCGGCGGCACATAATATCCGCGTTCTGATTGGTCAGATCGCCTGTCAATCAAGCTCTTTGTGAACGGTCAATTGTGACAAAAACCTACACAATAAAACTAAACAGCAATTTTCTGGTGCAAGTTAAAGCCAAGTTTTGATCAACGGGTATGTTGAACCAAACATTTAAAGAGAATTCATTTATTGACAATTAAATCTGTTACACTACTGGATCATTCTTTAGACTTAATGCTGACAACAGTGGAACCACTTGGGAGAGAACTCTGGGAAGAGACTTATTTCTTTGCACAAAAGAGAACAGTGGTACAAGATGAATACCAAATCATTGTTTTAAGAGTGAAAATATAGCAAAAGTAACCCGGAAATTTAAAAAATTGTGACAAGGTCTCTGAAATAACCAGGCTTTCACTTTAAGCTTTCATTTCATGATGAGTGATTTTTTTTTTTTTTTTTGCTAAGGGGAAAAAAGCAGGAGAAATTCCAAGTAAATATCTCAGAGCTGGCAAAATGAAAAGACTGACCGTTTCATTTTACACAATAAGATGTAACATGCAGAAGTGAATTGCATGGTAGTTGTCCACAACAGAACTACCTACTATCATGAGCTTGTACATTCAATGCAAAGTAGGGTCACAGCAGTATACTTATTTATGATATATTAACTACTAGAATCCATTCAATATGCCATTAGTAAATCATAAACCATGTTATATTTCTTTGCATATCAATTTTCTTGTTTTAAAAGCATCAAGAAAGCAATGGTGTCTAATTTGAATATGCTCTGTATATGATTATTTGCTATATTGGGGAACTATGGGGGCTTTGCCTGAGGGTGTAGGAGTGCAACAAGGAACATTAGAGCTTGTTTACACCAGATTTAATAAGCATCAGGGTATGTGGAGAGAAAGACAGACACAAATTCAGAGGATGAGAGAACATCCATTATTTAATCCATTATTTCACAGAACTGCAATGATATTTTGTTGAGTTAGTGAGTTCATGTAAGACTATTGTTATTATTCTTTCCTTTTCCTTTGATAAGACAGAGTAGGTGACTTTCATTGCACATTCATTTTACCTGAAGATTTTTACCCTGTCATGTCATTCTCTTTTTAGATTACCATGGCATTGATGCTCAGCAGCAAAGACGTGGATTAAAAAGAAAGTGAAGCATAAAAAGCCCTGACAATGAAGCAGAGACTGACTTGACAGTACAACATCCAGAGCATCTAAAAAATAGCTCAAATATACATTCAAAGACAAACATCCATCAAAACTAAAGGAGATTGAAAGGGCTGAGATTATGTCTTAGCGTTTCCTTCTATACAGTCAAAGCAATAACTGACAAAATCATTCTAAAATTGCTGCTTTTAAAAAACTAAATTGAAATTCAGTTTGACACTAAAATGTTGTCTAGTCCTGCAATGGATGTTATCAGCTATATGTTATTGGTCCATTATAAGTTATATGACCTTTTCTTTCTTTCTTTCTTTCTTTCTTTCTTTCTTTCTACAAGTGGTTTATATGAAGATATGAGGATGATTGACTTGCAAGGTTTATTGTCTGAAAAATTCTGATAATCAACCTTCAGATGGAAAAAGAAAAGACTTCACAAACCAACTAAACCTTTTGCAGTGGGCTGCAATTTAAAGCCTAGTCAACAGACAGATGCACTGATGCAATTTGAAATCATATACTGACTTATGCATAATAATTGTTCACGCACTGCCGAGAGATCTAAAGGAATAAGAGTCTAAATTTCACCTAAACAACACAATGTATGTGAATAAAATAGTTAAAAAGTACAGAATGTAAAACTTATCGGAAGAAATAAATATTTTTATATATTTGCAATCTCAAGAATAAATTATATTTGAAAATACATTAAAATGGAACATTTGTTTATTTATTTATTTTTATCAGATAAACGCAGCCTTGATGAGCATAAGAAACTTTCAGATTGGCTAAGAGGTTATTCCAGCATGCAATGTTCTACTCTTGCTTCAGTGTTCTCAGAGATGAGCTCCAGGATGTCAGTGGCTGTTTAGCGCTCATGAAAACACAGAGAACAGCCTTACCTCTGCCAGTTCTTCTGAAATTTGCTGCTGTGAAGCTCTGATGTCTCTATAGTGGTTAAACATGACATAATCTTTGGTCTCATTACTACAATATTTGTTCCAGAGCAAGTAGTTTTGGCTGAGGGCAAAGTTTCATAACTTCATAATTTTATATAACTTTAATGCTGTATCAGAGTGCTGCCTTTGTACTAATTGCTTAGCAACTTTTACAATGGCTACTGTTGCTCAATAAATATTATTGTTCAATAAATAATATTTTATATATTCAATAATAGTATAATTTAATAATAGTATTTGGTATTGAGAAACGGTCTGTATATTTGTGATGTCATTAGTTGTTGACAAGAAACTGTCTTTGTGAGTGAGTCAGCAGCAAACACTTTTAGGAGGTTAGCTTAGGAGCTTCAAACTTCCACTGGCATTAACATCAGCACAAAAACTGAGAGCTTCATGGAATGGGTTTCAAAGGCCAAGCAGCTGCATGCAAGTTTCACATCCCCAAGTACAATACCAAGTGTCAAATAAAGTTTTGTAAAGCATGCCGCCACTGGACTCCAGAGCAGTGGAAATGTGTTCTGTGGAGTGACGAATAAGGCTTCTCTGTTTGAAAGTCTGGTGGGCGAGTCTGGGTTTGGCGGATGTTATAGCTACAAAAGTCTAAGTACATGGACTCCACAATGTATTTGGAATGCAATGTCACTTAAGTCTCTGTTGGTCTAATGGTGAAGTTTCCCAACACTTTTGTCCATATATATAGGTCTGGGTGGCAGCGCTGTATTACAGAGTACATGTTGGAGACGTCTGCCAAAGCAGTCACACCTCATTTGCATCAGGTCAGCCTACCATGCCCATTTGTCTCACTTGTGCGGTGACCTAAATGGAATTTAATTGGTGCTAAAATATTCCATCTGTTTTATTAATCATGTGAGTCTTCTCATCCCGCCTTCATATTTGTCCAAAACTAAGTGATTATTAAGTGAACAATTTTAGACAGTCCGCATAAGTCTGCCCAAAGTGCTAGGGTTAACTGAATCCAATTAGCTTTGATATGCATACAAATGGAGTGTCGCCTGGGATTCACAAGGGGTGTCTTTGCTATTTGAACGTGAACAATCGGTAACAGGCTTAAACAACCAAAAGATAAATGCTTTTTCAAACAGTATTTGGTCCTTGCAACCAAAAACACAAATTGCCTTGTGCAATCTTTCCTTTTTTTGTGGTTGATCTGTCAAAGTACATCAGTTTTCAGCCTCTTCCTTCTTGAACAACCAAAGTTATCATCTTAAAATAAATTGGTGGGATAAAACGATTACGCTCCCTTGGGTTTCTGGTGTTCCCAGCACCCTGGCACGTTTGATCTGGAATAATGCCTCAGCGAAATGGGAAGCACCCCAACTGTACACTGGTAAGGGAGAAAGACAGCCATTTAAATGAGATTTCTTATCAACCAGCTGTTTATTCAGTCTGCCTGGAGCCCATTGGGATCCTGATAATTCCACCCACACAGAAAATATGTTATTTAAGGGGCCATATGGGGAGCATGGCCCTCAGGACTACCTTATTGGGTGACAGGGTTATAATGGTGTAATCGTAATCACAAAAAGCTGTTAATCTTGCCCATGCTCACTGAACTTTCTTTAAGAGAAACAGAGATATGGGCAAAACTGGTTTAATTATGGACAGCAATCATACAATTACAGTATTTACATTGTGCTGATTACAGTAATAATTGTCTAGTGGCAGGAATTCATCACTGATTAGAGCAATGTTTGCACAAAACAATCACCATAGACACACAGACAAATAAACCAGCAATTACATTTGAACAACAGTGATGTCAAATATGCATATATAATTAAAGCATTTAATTCACAGCCCCAGTTCAAATTAATTGCTAGCTTTGATATTTTGTTGACTAATACATTGTAAGGTAGATTTATATGTACAAATACTAGTTGGAGTCATTGTATGTCAAGTTGCTTATGGGCCGATGACAAAATGTGTCCAAGGAAAAGAAAAGGAGAGAGGGTAACACTTTAGAATAAGGAAACACTTATTCACTATTAACTACGACTTTTCCCTCAATAAATTCCTAATTTGTTGCTTATTAATAGCTAGTAAGGTAGTTGTTAAATTTAGGTATTGGGTAGGATTAGGGATGTAGAATAAGGTCATGTAGAATAAGGCATTAATATGTGCTTAACTACTGCTAATAAATGTCTAATATTCTAGTTATAAGCAACTAGTTAAGAGACCCTAAAATAAAGTGTTACCGGAGAGGGAGAGAGTATTTTGAAAATCTAGTTTAAAACACAAAGTTCTGAGAAATGAACTTGCCATGTGAAGAAAATAATAATAATAATAATAATAATAATAAAAACGTTTTATTCCATTGTTAACAATGTTTAAGTTTAATGAATCAGTTTTAAAAATGTAATGTGGTGTAAGTTTGTACAGTAACTTTTTTTTTTTTTTTTTTTTTTACAAATATAAACAGCCATTGATTCATAAATTTAAATAAACTAAAAATGGCTTGTCGTTAAAAGGCCAAATTATCTGATATTCTAAGAGTGTTGTATCACAAGATAATTATATCACCGTCATTTTTGGTCTTATGTCCCCAAAGAACATATTTTGTTTAATACAAATTATTAGATTCAGACAAAAAATAAGTGGTGTGCAATAACTACAAGGACAGTGATGTGAACTCAACTCTTTATATGCTCCTACAAGCTACTGTATATTTAAATACGAATGTCGGATGCTAAAAGACACAAAAATACTCCCAGCACCTCTCATAATAATTTTGAAAACACTCTCCACTCCAATAATCTAATGACCCGTGACGGTACCCTGGTGCATGCCAGCAGCTAAATCCAGTCCCTCCTTTTGGCAGTGCCTTGAAATAACCGCTGACACTGACGAAGTAGGCCAGGTGGCACCAGCTGGAATAGATGCCACTGTTGATTGATAAAGTGCCACGGGCGTTGCCGGACCAGCACTTCACTCCTGCCCTCTGCACAATCCTGTTCTGACCATCAAAAGGGTCAGCCAGGTCAGCCCCATCAGCACAACATTAGCTTCAACACACCAGCTTGAAGACATTGTGATTGCCCTGTTGGGATGTACCTCTAATGTACAGACGCAGCATGAGCAAAATAATGACAGAAGACAATGAGGCATTAAAATGTCATTTGGAGGAAACTGCTGTGTGGTTGTAGAAGTCCAGTTTAGTCCAGTTATTATGACACATCATTCCTCCCTCCATATTGGAAATTAAAATACTTTAGTGGCCATTATACAATAATGTTTGACCTCAGCATGTGGTGACTGACTCATAAAAAGTATTGCAGAGAGCCATGTTGACTATACATTGTCAGAAAAAAAAAGTTCATACAGTTGGTGCCAGTAGCCTCGTGGTTAGTGTGGAAACATATAGCGCAACTGCGTTTGTGGTGACCTGAGTATAATTCTGGTATAATTTTGATTAGGTACAGTAAATATTATAAAAAAATGTAAATTTATTATAAAACATATTATTAAATTTATTAAGATAAGCAAATACATTATTTTAAGATGGCCAAATAATCAATATATTATAAAGCATTCACACCAGGGTTTTATTGTTAACTAAAACTAATACTAAAACAATAAATTCATTACTTGTAATAAAATAAACATTATCTTAAATTAAAAAAGGTGGTGGTGGGGGGGGGGGGGGGGGGTATTTTAGCTAGTTGCTAAGGCAACAGTTCTCATTTTCATTTAGTTTAAGTTGAAGTACTAAAATAATTACTACTAAATAAACTAAAACGGAATAAAAACTATACAGTCATATTTAAATTATTATTAATAATAATAATAATAATAATAATAATACACAGCAAAATTACTCAAATGTTAACTCAAATTAAAATGAAAACAGAAAATATAACAATAAAATATAATTAACAAAAAAAAATAAATAGTATATTAATGTTACTAAAATAACACTGATTCACACCTTTTCAGACTTCATGTAAAGTATTACAGTGATGGTCTTTACATCATCAACTGATGTAAAATTATATTTCGTAAGCATCATTCTCAGTGCTGAAGGACATTTCATAGCCTTTTATTTTGTTAAATGTTCGCCAAGCCTCTCTCAAACAGGAAAACATAAAAACGCACTCTGTAATTGACTGTGATCCCAAAATTAATGTGTCTGGAGAAATCATTCAGGTAGTCTCTCATGTTAAATATCTTGGTATTATCCTTGATTCCACTCTATCCTTCAAAAACCAAGTGAAGAAAGTACTGCAAATAACTAAATATAATCTTGCTAATTTTAGGTATATAAGAAATTGTTTAACAACTACAGCAGCAAAATTATATATAAATGCAATGATTATTCCTCGCTTAACATACTGTATGACAACTTGGTCTCAAGCTAAAGGAACAACACTAAAGCCTATTCTCTCTCTGTACAAGCAGGCATATAAAGTATTAGATAGAAAACTCAATACTTACCACCACTGCAATATTTTGGGCAAATATGATATTATTAGTTGGGAAAATTTAATAAAATACAATGATGCCTGTCTTATGTTCTAGATTTTAAATGGAAAAGCTCCTCCACCACATAGTATTTTTATTAAGCAGAAAAATTTAAACAACATCTACAAGATCTACTCAGAGGAGACTGTGAAATTCCTTTCAGGTCCACCTCGTTTAGTCAATCATGCTTTTCTGTAAGAGCTTCTCAGTTGTGGAATACACTTCCAACTGAATTAAAAAGTGTACCATATATCATTCCTTCAGACAAAGTCTTAAATCCTGGCTTTTAAAAAAATAGACGTGATCATTTTTAATTTATAAATCTTACTGCTCATTTTACTATTAATGTTGGTATTATTTAATCCGCTGTTAACTTGTTCCATGACCTTTGTTCGCTGTCAGGTGGCTAAATGTATGTTTTGGGTGTGTTTTGGATTATTTTATTAATGTTTTACTAATTGTCTGGTATGTTGGAGTCTTTTGTGCTTCATGTATGATTGATGTTTTTCAGCACGCTTACGTATACCTATTGAAGGTTGTGTGTTATCGCTTTATGTGCTTGTATGGCTGATTGTGTGAAAACGTTGATTGTTGTCATAGTGTTAGTACTGTTGTCATGATGTTTTGTTTAGTGTTCTTGATATTTTTAAAGGGTTTTGAAACATCTTGCCAAAGGACTGCTGTTGAAAATTAGCTGACTGGCTGACTAAACATTGGCACATTTACAGAAATGTTGATTAATGTGTGTTGTCCTTATAAATAAAAAAGAAAAAAGAAAAAAGAAAAAAGAAATAAAAAAAGAAAACAGAAGAACTTATTCTAGAGAAGACGGTCCGAGCATTACACCTGATTAATGTAACATCAACCTGACATGAATTCTGATTGGTTGGTCAAAGCCCAAATGCCTTTGAGGCAAATCAAATCGATTCTGCTTTTTCAGGTCATCTTCTCAATCAATCAGAGGTGATAGGCTCAGTAAAATCAATATCAATTTCAAAGTGGTATGTTACATCCTTTGTCAAAATACAAGGAGCATTTGCAATACATTGCAAATAAATAAATAAATAAATAATAAAAATTGATTATAAAATACATTTTAGGAAAAACTACACAAATTATGTGTAGCACTCTAATAATATTAAATAAAAATATCTTGAAATTGTTGAAAGAATTTTGCTATTTTACACATAGTTATATGTAGTTTTAAAAGTAACACAGCCTCAGAATTTGTTTACAGCATTTAATATGTGTAGACACTCAGTTTTTTTTTTTTTTTTCAGCTATTTGAACAACAGCCAGCCCATTGTCTGACAATGACTGCGACTTGACAGTGACTGCACAAGAAAACAAATTTCTTGAGTTAAGTTGTATTTACATTTACATGCAAAAATCATGCATCGGTTTCTAACATAACTGTTAAGGATTAGTTAAGAGATTAGTTAAGATTAGAAAAAACCTACCTGCTGCTGTACTATGTTTAAATGTATATTTATTTGTGATACAGCAAATGGACCTGGGACAGTGACTCATGTGTCTTTGGTCACTGGACACCTGACCAAACAGTACTTATCATCATCTATAAAGGCAATACAGAAACATGAAAAATAAAAATAAATAAATAAATACACAGAATTTTCCCATCCTGTTCAGTCAGAATGGTTTCTGAAATATAACAGAATCTTCAATGACTCTGTTGACGGTGACAACACCACAGCAGTGCAAGACTACAGTAGGACAAATGTCAAGTTCATGTTGCCACTGAAGTCACCCTACAAATAATTTCCATTTAGCCTCCCCAGACTGAAGATATTAAGTTGAGCACTGCAGTAAAACTCACTACATCATTCATTCATGTTCAAGTTCAAATTCTGATTTATTTATAAAGCACATTTAAAAACAACCTTGGTTGACCAAAGTGCTGTCCATAAAATAATATACAAATACAGATTATTAATAGTAAATGAAGCATTCTTAATAACACTTGTTTTTATGTTTGCATTATTTTGATTTTTTTTTTTTTTTTTTTAGGCTGAAGACTCTCTGTCATTATAGTCCTTCTGCAGGAAGATTCTATAAAATTATATAAAAATTGAATTATATAAAAATTCGGACACACTATTTAACTGTCTGTAATTCATCATTTGTTTCTTGATTTTCATAGTAATTTCTTGCATGTTTATAATTTTATTTTGTGTCAAACAGCTACCCCTCCACTGCAGACATGCTGAATTTGGCTACATCCTTGATTGCAGTCTTTCCCTCTTTGAATCTCAGCATTTTTTTTTTTTGAGAAAATAAAGCTTCGGAATATGAGGCTGCATCTTAAAGCGAAACAGCGATGTTTTCACTGAAAACTAAAAGTTCTCTGCAATGTTTTATCAGGAGCATCACTAACTTCATTGACTGATAAAGACCCAAATGAATTGTCGATTGTCATCAAGAGAATGAAGCCATTATCTGAGAACACTGCTGCCATCAGAACAGAAAACACTTTCAAAAGGTAGGTGTCACGAATCCTATGCCTGTCCTTCTGCTCACTCTCCACAAGAGGTCGCTCTGTTATCATATTAACTCTCACATTGCACAGACTGTTACACTTACACTGGACTTCAGTCCCCACAATCCATTGCACTCATTACACTCAGCTGCAGCCAATCACACATTTTACATAAGCCATGGACTTCCTCTCTGTCAGCGCCGAGTATTGTCTAGCACTTATCGCTCACCTAGTGATAGCTACTCTATGGAGCCAGTTCCCAGTTCTAGTTTCTAGTTCTTAGTTCATAGTCTAGTCTTGCCTTGCCTTGCCTGTTTTCTCGTGTTTCCTGATCCTTGCCTGGTTTATCTCCTCTTGTCTGTCAGCAGCCTGCCCTGGATTTATCATCTGTTTGGATTAACCCTTGCCTTGCCGTTTCGGACTCCGTTTGCACCTCTCTTGGTCTACCTCTCGTGTACCTGGATTATCTCTCTGCCTTGCCCTGTTGGATATTGTTCACCGAACGAAGACCCACGCTTGCCCTAGGACTACTCTTTGTCTTGCCTGTGTTATACCTGTTTGCCATTGTCTGAACCTTGTTTGTGTTGTGACCACGTCTATGTTTAATAAAAGCCTTGCACATGGATCCGCACATCTCTCGTCTCGTCGGCTCCGTAACAGAATACTCGGCCACACAAGGATCCAGCAGCTTTTCAAGAGGACAATGGCCAGGTATGGATACTGCAAGACTGTTATTAGCCCTCGAACAGGGCACACATTCGCTCGAGGACAATATACAAGAGTATTTGAAAGTTGCTTTTTACTCTGATCTACCAGACTGTGTTTTGATAGACTTTTTCTGTGAGGGTGTTAATCAACCACTGAAATCTAAGCTAATTCACGAGGGTCCGCGTTTGTCACTCAGTCAGTTTCTGGACTTTGCTTTACTGTCTGTTGGCTCTTTGTTTACTGTGGGTGTCGTGGAAGAGGAACGCAACGCCGCACTCACTCGTGAAATGATGGCCACACTAGAGCACCCTCACAAAATGGCGGCGACAAAGGAGCTTGACCGTAAAATGGCGGACACAACAGCATCCCATTCTGTCACAGCTGCCAATCCTGAATTAAGCCAATACACTGCTGATCACCATGAATCAAGTTAAGTCACAGTTGCTCGTCATGAGTCAAGCCAAGTCACAGTTGCTCGTCGTGAGTCAAGCCAAGTCACAGTTGATCATCGTGAGTGAAGTCAAGTCACAGTTGCTCGTCATGAGTCAAGCCAAGTCACAGTTGCTCGTCGTGAGTCAAGCCAAGTCACAGTTGATCATCGTGAGTGAAGCCAAGTCACAGTTGATCGTCGTGAGTCAAGCCAAGTCACAGTTGCTCGTCGTGAATCAAGCCAAGTCACAATGGATCGTCACGAGTCAAATCACATCTCCATTGATCGTCACGAGTCAAATCACGTCTCTGCTGACCTTCCAGAGTCTCTTCATGTCTCCGCTGACTTTCCAGAGTCTCTTCACATCTCCGCTGACCTTCCAGAGTCTCTTCACATCTCCGCTGACCTTCCAGAGTCTCTTCACGTCTCCGCTGACCTTCCAGAGTCTCACAGTTGATCATCGTGAGTGAAGCCAAGTCACAGTTGATCGTCGTGAGTCAAGCCAAATCAAAGTTGCTCGTCGTGAATCAAGCCAAGTCACAATTGATCGTCACGAGTCAAATCACGTCTCCATTGATCGTCACGAGTCAAATCACGTCTCTGCTGACCTTCCAGAGTCTCTTCATGTCCCCGCTGACTTTCCAGAGTCTCTTCACATCTCCGCTGACCTTCCAGAGTCTCTTCACATCTCCGCTGACCTTCCAGAGTCTCTTCACGTCTCCGCTGACCTTCCAGAGTCTCTTCACGTCTCCGCTGACCTTCCAGAGTCTCTTCACGTCTCCGCTGATCTTCCAGAGTCTCTTCACGTCACCGCTGACCACCCAGAACCATGTCACGTCACAGCTGATCATCCAGAGTCTTGTGACGTCCTGTCCATCACATCCAGATATTCAAGGTCAGTGCTTCGATTTCCCAGTCTGGTTTCCAGTGTGAGGGATGCAGCGCTGGTGCATCCCCAAACTCACTCACTCTAGCCCTCCTGTTCCTGAACTAATTGATTTTTCCTTCCACTCAACTTTCTGTTAACATGCTTGGATACAGCACTCTCTGAGTGCTGTATCCAAGCCAGCTTCTTTGGCAATGATTTTTTTTTTTGGCTCACCCTCCTTGTGAAGGGTGTCAATGATTGTCTTCTGGACAACTATCAGATCAGCAGTCTTCCCCATGATTGTGTAGCCTAGTGAACCAAACTGAGAGACCATTTTGAAGGCTCAGGAAACCTTTGCAGGTGTTTTGAGTTGATTAGCTGATTGACATCACCATATTCTAATTTGTTGAGATAGTGAAATGGTGGGTTTTTGTTAAATGTGAGCCAAAATCATCACAATTAAAAGAACCAAAGACTTAAACTACTTCAGTCTGTGTGCATTGAATTTAATACACGAGTTTCACAATTTGAGTTGAATTACTGAAATAAATTAACTTTTCCATGGCATTCTAATTTATTGAGATGCACCTGTGTATATATATATATATATATATATATATATATATTGCTTCTATTGTTCTCATTTGTAAGTAGCTTTGGATAAAACATCTGATAAATGACTAAATGTAAAATGTAATGTAAATGTAATTTTAATCGTTATGAGGTTTTCTGGAAATAACTCACATTCTGCTATTCTGTACACAATATTAGCTAGATGTAGAGTTTGGAAAGATGTTTGATGGAAAGAGGAAGATATTCATCTGAAAATTGGAATCATCCATTATGCCAAAATTGAATTGGATTGATGCTTTGGAGGAGAGGTTGGATCAGATTACAAATTGCAACAATGCTGTGTAATTAACTGTTAAGTATATTCTTAAAAATAAAACTTTTCCTATCCTTCTCACTTGTGGGACATACAGAACAGGGTGCATTCTGATGTAGGCAGCCAGTTCTGAACAGGCACCAATTTTTGGAGAAGTTGTTCATTCATTCCCAAACGTGGACAAAAACTTTGTGTTGGCTTTTTAAAGGACTGTTATAGCTACATATTTTGATGATCACTTTACTCATATGCTGTGGAAAAGATGAAGTAAGTTCTTTGGTCACCTAGGTCAAAGAGAACAAAGAAAGTTTATTGTCTATTAATCAGTGTTTAAATGGCATGACTGGATAGCAATACAATACATATTCATGATTAATAGATTCAAACAGCCAAGGGAATGATTGACAGGTGAGATGTATGAGGGGTGTTTCTGAGCCATTGTTTCATAATACCTCCCATCTTCCATTCAGACAACACAATATTCCTTCAGTTAATTACTTGTCAGGAAAGCACACAGGTCTGAGACAGTGATATAATGCCTTTGCTTTGTTAACTGGCAACAAGATCTGTCTGAGGACCCGCTAATGAAATAGATGCAGGAAACTTCCAATTCAAGAATGATGACTTTGCCACTATTTTATTTCATTACTTACTTACTTACTTACTTACATTCACAAATACAAATGCACTGGGATATTAAAATGTACCTGGTTTGAGCCAAAAGTTGCTGGAACCATAAAGAATAAACACCTTTGGAATACTGTTTGCAGATGGTGCTAATGAAACAATATTATATTACAATATTGTTTATGTTGTATTTATGTTTAGAAGTCAGAAAAAGAGCTGTCAAGGAAACTCTTAACTGCTAGTGAATGTATTAGATTTGCTTAAATGTCTCTTGTGTGATCTGTAATTACTATAGAATTTGCCTCACACTGTGCCATTTCACAGCTTGTGATTAGATTGTTGTGCAAATTGACATCAACAGCTGCTAGCTATTACATAACAAACATATGGCCTCCCAAAGAATGAAAGAAAAAAAAAAAGCTTATGAAAAGTCAGACCTATAAAATAGTGAATCATCTGAACAAATGTGAAGTGAAGACTTAAGTTAAAAAACAAAAAACAAAACAATATACAGTACACATGGTACATGGTAACACTGTCAGGCATAACTTTTGTACAGTAACTTCTATACTCTAACTCAGGAGATCAGGAATTACCTCCTTTAACCTTAAAGTGCTTATGCATTGCTGAAGTCATTAATCCTTCCTGGCTTTAAAGCATCATAGATATCATTTATTAAAACCTGCTGAATAAAAGTGATAAATGTGTCCAGTTGAAGCACTTAGCGTCTGTGTTTGCACAATCTAAGCACAGAAGACGACAGCTCACTAATGCAAAGACCATGTTTTTTTCCTTTAGAATTCAGAAAGGGAAACTTGACCTTCTCAGACAGATCTTGTTAGGTCATTTGTTGATGTAACTATTTCTATGCACTTCAAAGGCACCTTTGATATCTGCAATTACTGGAGATCTATTTTCAACCACTGAGCTTACAATAGTCTATCCTTGCACCCAATGTTCATTCATTTCAGTCACATCCACATATAAGCCAAAAAAACATCTTGTTAACAATCTGAAAACTAATTGCAAGCTTCAGCAAATGATGTTGCAGCAATCACTTCCTTTCAGTTTTGTTAAGCCCCTTATTCTTATAAGAATTAGAATAAACCATTATCTTTTATACTGATAAATGCCTCAAAACATAGAACATGATATAATGAAAGTCAATAGGGTCAAAAATTTGATCCAAAAAACAATGGATCCAAATTACTTTTTATTGGACAATACAAACAAACATTTCTCAAAATAACATGAACGTGAATGGAGGGAGGGGCATGAGGTAATCCCACATCAGTACGATGCTCACTATAGTAGTTTGACATGCACTGCCACACAGCATATGAGTGAACTAAAGTGATGTTGACAGTATCACCACATTAGTCCAATATTATTCACAAGATATAAACACGCACAACATACTTGTTTGTTCCTGAAACAGCATCTTTACAATATTCACTCCCCTACTCCTGACCCCCAAAAAAATCATGACTATATGATTGCAGTGAATTGTGCAGGAAATTATGCATAGGAACGTTTTGGAATTTTGCAAAAACTTAGGTAACTGGGCACTGGTTTCCAATGAGCCTATGTTGCAACATGAGGTATATAAATATAATGCAAGAAGCAGAGGTTCAAACATTTTTTTTTTTTTCACAGCATTGTAATCCCAAAATCAGAGGGGCTAAAATGAAAGGGATGTTGTTCTAGGCATATGTCCTACTTGTGCAAATCACTTTAAGCCCAATGCACAGCCGGAACACCTCTGCACATGGTTAGCTGCTAAACACTGTGTTGTAGCAAAGAAACACTAACATATGTAAAGACCAGATAAATCCCTAATTGAAATGCTAAATTAAATGCCATACCATAGAAAACTACCAAACATCCTGCTGTCTCCCTGACAGCATTTGTTCTTCTCCCACATTGTCTATTCTGTCAGGCTTGGCCAAAATATGTTTTCTTTCTTCACCTTCTCCATGAGCACACAAACAAACTTCAAATTAACGAAAGAGAGGCAGAAGAACACCATCAATAAGTCTAAAGGCAGCTGACACTGAAATGTTTAAGAGATGTTTTTCCCTCCACCTTCTCCTCTCAATTGCTAGGGCCCATCATTTTCTTTAACACTATCCTCACTTATCTTCCTCATAATTCTTTTTCCATTCCTCCACTTGGTGTTCCTTTCTTTATTCTTTTCTTTTCTCCTCTCTCTCTTGACAGGGGAAAGATGGATTTCTGGGTTGAGAAATAAAAGCCAGGTTGACAGTGCAGAGGAGGGAGACTCTAATTATATGGCAGCTGGGCACAATGGGTGGACATTTAAAACACTTTTGTGAACCGGGTGGTCATTTCTGATTCTCATCTGCCAACATTCACAGTCATTAACACACTGCATTCTGGAATATGGGAGAGTCAATCAAGTGTCTTGATGAGAAAACAGACCTTAGCTTTGGGACTGAAGAAACTTAAGCTATGTTAATGGTCAAGTGACATAATGCATACATCCTGCTAAATCATCTTCTTTGGTATCAGACCTGACGTTTTTAATTGATCACTCCATTCTGTTTGATCTTATGATTATTTATCATTATTTATTATCATTATTCATATATACTGTATCTGTGGTAATAAAATATTATTCTTTGCAGTATTTAACATTCTGAAATCCCAATATCAGTGGGGCAAATAAATAAATAAATAAATAAATAGAAATTGTAATGTTATGCAAGATATTTTCCTGAGCTGAGGTGAAGACATAAACTACATTAGACAGTGGACAGAGGGTATTCTTCACAAAGACAAACCTTTAGGACAGTTAGAAAACAGAGAGAAGAAGAAAGCAAAGAGAGAGCTCCACTGAAGGACAGGGAGAGAGATGAGAAGAAATCAAAAGGCTTAGGACAAGAGCCAGAAAAACAGAGACAGAGGCTGTGAAAGCGCATCAGGGATAAAAGAGAAACATCATTTTCCAAACGTGACAAGATAATTCAGAGAGGAAGGATTCTCACACCCTTTGGGGCTCCTCACCACGTTAAACCTGCAGAAAATGTGAAATACTAGGCTTTTTCAGTATCTCAGGATTTTGACTTATCTTCTAGTAAAAATATCAAAATATGTTTGCAAATAAAATTTGAGAACCTAAAAAGCAAATTGCATTAGAAATCAGGCTTGAAACTAAAATGGAAATAAAACCAAATTAAAATAATTTAATAACAATAATAACCCTGATCCAGACATTTTGATTTAAGAACACTTGTTTCAGCAGTTCTTATTCAAATGCTGTTACCAATGCAGCATCAAAACTACGTGTTACTTTAAATAAGACCTTGACTACTGTCACCATCAAAACTTTGACTTTACTCTATATGCTTTCCAGTCACACTGTAATACATCTCACCAAGCCTTTATAAAAACGCATGCACATTGCACATACACGACATGTTCAGGCATCTCTAACCACGGCAGACAGCTGAAAAAACAAAAAACAAAAAAAACAAAAACAAAAGCAATAAATGCAAAAAATAGCTATACACTTAAGATACACGAATAGCCAGTATGTCAGCTCATAATAATAAAAACCTGTGCCTCTTCTGTGCCTGTATATTTTATGATATTTCAGCTAGACTCTCAAAGCTACTGTGTGATTATTATGCAGCCACTCGATCTTACACCCAGGGCAGCATTTATGGGTTTCTATTCCTGCTAGCATTATCCTCCAGAGGTGATCTGACTGCTATACACCGAGCCCATGAAAATGCTCTTATTTGCTATAATCATTCCTCCTAGGACCATGCCAGGCTTGCTTAATTGGACTCAAAAGACACCCGTTCCTTAATTTTGGAGTCATGAATATGAAATCAATAAGCAATGAAAAGGAAAGGAAATATCAGGCTAAATTAATAATCCTTAGACATGGTGATAACAAGGGGAATTCATAAATCTGGGCTACCCAGGGTAATTACAAATATACTCAGACCTATTCATTGCCTTGTTATGTAATTAGTCAGATGAGGAAAGTCTAATACAATGTAGGTGTCATGGCACCATGGTATATGGGCCTCTACACAATATTGAATTACACTCTCAGACCAGATATTGCATTACCTGAAGCTTAGCTGTAAGTGTTCTTTTTGCAAAACCACACATAAAATGTCCTTGCGTGACAGATACCACCTTAAAAAGGTGACTGTGGAAATCACATCTGTCTAGGCACTAGGCTCTGTGAAGAATTAAAAAAAAATAAAACACTTTAAAACAAGAAAATTAGAAACATTCTCATTTTTGTATGTCCGGGTTTGCTAACATCAGGTTGGCTGACATAATTATGGAGGGCAGGATTTAGGGAAAAGAAATGAGCATTGTGCAAATTTAGTGGCTAAAGGCCAGTTCACACCAAGGACGATAAAGATAACTATAAAGGACCAGATATACATATGTAATAAGATCAGCTGCAAAAAAAAATAAATAAATAACTGTCCATGCATTTTTATTGCTAATTGTCTTTAGAAAATCCTCATTTTAACGCCAAACCACAAGTCCACCCCACAAATATAACAATAACAACTCAAATGAATGATATTGTTTGGAATAAATTTCAGAGCTTTTTTTTTTTTTTTTTCAAGCTGATTAATGTTAAAAACTTTGACAGCCAAACAGAATCCATCCTGCTTTAAATAGTTCAACCATTTAAAGCAGCCCATGACATAACTGCCCTGAATGCTTAGAATAAACAGAACTTGGTGAATCCATTGGTGTAGTTATCATTACAATTATCTTACTTGGTGTGAACTGGCCCTAAATCCATCAAAATGGGCAAAATCATTTACAGCACCTTTCAATTCATCATTATAGGGTTGGGAAACAAAAACTGATTTGTTTAGTTCCCACACGTGCGTTCTAATGAATCAGTTTTATTTTAATAAATCAAAAATATACTGCACAATGAATGTATTCCGATCCCCAACAAATGACTCCAATGAGCTAGTGAATCAAAAACTTGCAACATGTAGTAAGTTGTTCATAGACAGTAGTCAAAGACACAGTTTTGTCAGCAGTATCTTTTAAAAATAAATGACTGAAATTAATTTACGTCCTGATACACAACACCCATTTTTCCCAAGTCCTGTCACAAATTTTTCTCATTGAAGATGAGAACAATGGGTAGGTATTTCCTAATAGGGCACACAAATAGCTATAGACCTTTTTACTGGACAGTCTGGCTATCTCTTTTAAGGTACTCAAGGTGAGGGTTTTAAACCTGAATATCCCGTCTTTTCCACGTTTTTGTTGTGTAATTATGGAGATGCACAGTGCTATGGCCCAAGGGATATGTTTGTTCAGAATCTGTGGCATGACAAAAAAGGAGCAAGACAAATGACAGAGCTACTGAAAGCTCGGCACTCAACCTGCCAGCTGGCTCCAAACAGCCTCAAATTGGCTAAAAAGAGCCTTGTGATAGTTGCCAAACATATTTCTTTAGCCGAGGACGACGCAATGACGTCCATCCAGTATCTGATACAGTCCTTATTGTTCTTTCTGTATGAAATCATCATTTCCTGTGGGGGATATTGTACAGTGAGAAAGCTAGCGAGGCTGATGAAGGGTGAATGGGCTGTCTGTTCACTGTCAGAGCGCACCTCACGTCCACTGCCAGAGCTTGCGGCCGGCCTTAAATGAATCTGTCTGCGTAATTGCTCTGTGAGTGTACCGCTGTGTGAGAAGACTACATTCCATTAGGCTGAGAAGACCCTGGGGGGAGACGGCGGGATCTTGGCTAGATGTGTTTGTGTGACAGGGCAGGACATCGTAAAGTGAGTGTTGTAATGTCTAGGGACGAGAACACACAAGACCATGCGTCTGCTCGTTGACGGGGAGCAAATGTTCCAGTTTGTGCAGAAATGTCATTTGTAAAGTTAAAGCATTCCCAACGGTACAGTGTGCTTTTTCATGGGATTTGTACATTTCAGTGAGATACGGGATGTCGGGGGAGGGGGGAGACTGCATTTCACTTTTTCTTTAAACATTAGCAATATGTGGTCACATCAACAACTTTAAAGGTTCATCAACCTCAGGTAGACATCTGATTGAGTGCCATACTATATAGAAAAAAAATGGCAGCTTCTGAGTCAGCACAGCTGAGGGAAGGACATTAGCAATCAATGTTGCTAGCATTGTGTATTTCAGATTTGTTATTTATAGTTTTGGCTAGCACACATTTTCTGTGGTTGGAGAAAAAAAACCTTCTCAGCAACAAATCTGACAGGCTTCAGCAGTTAGACAGGACACCTGAGGCTGAAGGTGCTGCTGAACCATGATATGGGTCTAGGTAAGTGCACAAGACAGCAGTTGCTCAAATATATTTCAGACGTTCCCAAATTATATAGACAAACTGTACGGAGATCAAAGTCATATATAGAGACGTGGGTATTTGACAGCCTAGACTTGTGATTCTGAAGCTTGTCAGTCCAATCATATTTAATTAAATCATTAATTATTATTATTATATAAAATTAATCATTATTATTATTATTATTTAAATTAATCATTAAATCATAATTAAAGCATTTTTTATCAGCTGATCTCTCAAAAATCAGATTAATTTCAAAATTTCGAATGGTAGTGTTGGTAGTGTTGCTACATATATGTCTGCTAAATGACTAAATGACTAAATTTGAATTCAGATTTAGATTTTGTACACTGCTGATAATAAAATTATGTTCACATGAACAAAAATAGCTGCAATTTGTAGGTATAGTCCATTGTTTGGATGTTAAATCTTTTAAACCATTCAACGCTAAAGAATAAAAGCTTAAGAAATCTAATTCCAGAAGCTCATTAGTCAATGCAACCAACCATACAGCAGGTAAATATGACCATCACTCACACAGACAATATGATCCATAATCCACTTGCTTACATTAACATACTTGAAAATATGCATAAACCCATGATTACTTGTGTGTTTACAAAGGGCTCCCATCGTCTCATTATAAAACTGAAACACGTTAACAATAACATTATAATTAATGTTAAAAAAATGCATCTATATTTTAAACGTAAAAAAAAAAAACATGCTTTCAGACAGGTCAAGAATCGGTCGAAAATTGTCTCATGCAACCCATATTGTATTTTATCTCCCCAATACAGCTGTTTGTGATGTATCTATTTTGTAGTTTCACTTAAGATTCTCTAAGCTTTTGTTTTGACTTCCTTTGGGGTGGTTCAAACATTAATTGAGGTGGTGAGACCCCTACAAACTCCCCTGTATAATTTGCACTCTTTTTTCCTGCAAATCATGGAGTTGGAGGATAGCAGATGTCGGCAATATAATAAGGTGACCCTCATTCTACTTTATGTCAGTCACGGAGGATCACCCTTAAGCTGGGCCCCAGAGCTCAGTCGCGCAGCTGTGCAGGTCTGCATCAAAACGATACGCAGAGTTATTGTGCATTTAATGCCATGCCGGAGGCCCACGTGGCACATTTATTATGTGCAAGAATTCAGCAAGCGTAACACATAAGATGGCAATCAAATAATGAAAGCGTTTGCACCCACATGGTTGCCGCTTTTCGACGGGCTTAGATGTGGGAGTCGATTCTTCATTTGGCTCGTTCCGAAAGGTACAAGCATCTCTGTGACACAGGCGGGGAGGTTGACAGAGGTTTCATTCTCCTTCGTAGGGAGGCTGGACAGCTTTGTGCAAGATAACAGATTTAAATAACCAAACAGAGAACAGGAGGACTTCTTTTCACAGGAAGTAGAGGCATTTTAATAGACAAATGTGACAGTTTTGTCAGTCAAAATGGATTCACATGCTTTCCGCTATGGGGGACAGATGTGTCAAACGTTGTTCTCCTGAATAAATCCCAAGGCAAACATAAGACCTCATATGAAGGGTAACGTATCAATTTATCTTTTGGTTGAGAAAGGATTTAAAGAACGGGACACCCACTGGCTTTTCAGTCTCCATGAGTTTCGGCAGGTAATAAGTGCATGTCATTTTTCACTGTTGGGTTTTATTGCCCAGACATCAGATTTTAATAGGCCAATCTATTAAAGATATTGTTTGAATTCATTGCCATATATTTCAGAACTGATACGATCTGTATCCAATATGAACGGATCTGGAACAATAGTAATGGTTGCTTGATTAATGTAATTTGCTCCTTACACTGCAAAAAAAAAAAAAAAAAAAAAAAAAAAAAAAAATTTATTTTATTGAATACATTTTTATTGAAATTAACACACACACACACACACACACACACACACACATATATATATATATATATATATATATATATATATATTATTATTATTATTATATTTTTTTTTAAGAAAGATTAATTTACTTAAAGCAGAATTGCATGAGAATTGAGATATTAAGAATTGCTTTTAAGAATACTTTTTTATGAAGGATTATTATTATTATTAACAATGTTAATAACAAAAATGTAATATAAAATAAATATATAAACATTAAATATAAAATATTGCAAAAATATTATTATTATCGTGACATGTTTTGTGTATCTATAGTTTATTATAATAATAATTTTAAATGCAAACATTTAAATTTAAACTATTATTATTATTATTATTATTATTATTATTATTATTATCATCATCATCAACAGATAATAACAAATGTTATTTTACAGATAATCAAAACTTTCCATTTCACCTCTATAGGTGGACTGTGTTTTGTTTTTTTTTTGTTTTTTTAATAAGCGACAGCAGCTGATAAATATTTGAAAAAAGTTTTTGTAGTGCATCTGCTCTAGATGGCTTGAATACCCGTCCAAATGCATCAGCATGACACAACGTACAGTAAGAAAGGCAGCCTGTGCTAGTGGGAAAAAAATAAAAAATCGAAGCAATCTCACACATACACGTACCTACATAAATGCGTGCACCCATATGTGCATTCAGCTGAATTGAAACGCAAATGACAGCAACCAAATTTGGTGTACATTTCTGAGCATTTTCTTAAGAGTCAAATGTGTCCTCATTTTTAATGCATCATAGTCCTGTAGGCTCAGATTACATATTTATTCAAACAGATCTGTGTGCACAGACCCAGCTCCTACTGGCTTCACATCCTGCCTTGTCTTTTCCTGCGCCACTTCAAAAGAATGTTGACAGATTGTTTAGTTTTTTACATATTAATTTCGTTTCACCCTTCTTTTAGCCTTTTTTACTTCTTCTCAAGACATCAAATGCAAACTAGGGGCCACTAATTAAGTCGGAGCTTGTAGTAGAGTAATTAAGAGTGCAAAAATAATCCTCCCGTTTCCTGTCTCTGTGGACTCTGCTGTTGATATACATGCCTCCCACCCAAACAGAATTAATAATCACTATAGAAGCCTTTTTGCAGATGTGCTGTGTGGCACAGAGCTCTTACGCTAATATAAGGGATTTTAACAGGAACTCATTTCACAGTTAAAGAAAGCAGCAGCGACTGAAATGTACAGCGCTGAGCCTTAGGGAACAACAGGGATAATTGTAACATTTAATAAATGTAACAGAAGATATTGAGAAAAATCTCTCTTTTTTTTTTAATGTTGGGAGCAATATTGCAATTTTCCTTCCTGCATCAATGCATCAGCTGCCTCTAGGCTGTTGGAAAGTACATGGAGAAATGGTATCCCAGAATGCAGGGCATCCCAGAATGCACTTGCCATAACTTTTAATATTAAAGGCTGGAAGTATGTGTTTTTTAAACCGTTTCACTGATGTTGTTTTCCACTCACTTAGTGTTACTTTGAGGTTTAAATATGCATACAGCATACATTTTTATATTTCCATTCAATTCTTGTTTGTCTAGCTTGATATGTGTTTCCATTTAGTCTTATGTCACTATCAAAGCCTGTCCTTCAAAATCTTAAAATATGTCTAGTATTTGATAAGAGATTTGTTGAATTATTCACATTATAGAACTTTTTAATTTATATTCATCAAATCAATTATATAGGATATATAAATATATAATATATAGAATGTCATGAATGTAACACCGACCTTCATGTACTTCTAGTTTAACTGTATCTGACTCTTAAGTTATTTAATTGACTCAAGACAGCTCAAGCATTTCAGGATAACAATATTTGAATATTAATGCCAAGAATAAAGTTAAAGAGCATTTTCTAAACTTATTTCTTTAATATTTTTCCTCTCAAAATATACATTCTATAAATGTTGCAAACACATGATGGTTTTGAAAAACTATCCCAATTTCAACTGCCATGCTCGGCTTCAGGTTTGTGCAAATCACAAGCAGGCGAGTAAAGCAGCTAATTTCCTTTTCTCTGGTAATTAATTCTGTTCAAATCTATGGAGGGATTTTTCCATCCCTGGCCAGACAGTATGCCAACCTGCCCTTAGGTGCTCATTAGATCTCTAGCACAAATGATTCCTTCTACATCTTTTTAGTCTATCCTTGCTTACAAACTAATCATTGGCACATTTGACACTATAAGTAAACATCTAAGATACCTGCACACTTCCACAATGACTTTTTAGCATCAAGAAGTACCTTCTTAAGAGGGAGAAAAGGGGAATATAATACTTTAAGAGGCATGTGGGTAGGAGAGTGGATATAGGCTGAATGGCACTAAACTAGAAATCCTGGACACAATGTGGTAAAAAGTGCCTTCTGGCTACATCAGATCCTTGAGATGTAGGGACAACTCTCTGAACACAAAGAATCTGCCATACAACACATCTGCTTTTACAGAAACCAGAAAAACAACCTGCCATTGAAGATGGGAAATACGCCACGGCATGTTTGGCATTTTTGAGTGTGACAGAGATGTTTTGGCAGAGCAACAAAACTGGTTTCGGCCGATGTGTAGCCTCAGTCTCTTGGCTCAGAGTAATGTGCTACCTCAGCAGGCATCACACATCACCTGCGTCCACAATATTGCAAGAAGTCACCATGTGGGTCTGCTAAGCAAGTCTAAAGCAACACATATAGCTGCAATGAGGGTTCCTGGATGTCAGCTCTTCTAACCCAACAAAGTCATTTTTTGGCATTGAGGACCTTATTTTGGGGTCCTCTTAGTTTTCACTACAGCTATGGAATAATGAAAGGTGGATGGTATCAAAACAGATGGTATTAAAACTTTGAATCTTTTCATTTTAAGTGTAATGCATTGAAAATATCCCAAAATACCACACTGCAGAACCATCATGAGAAACGAAAGTACAAGAAGTGCAGTCAAAAGCACAGAAAACACTAAATCGGGAAGAAAAAAGGAATATGTTTTGAAGTCATACCTCTTTATCAGATGCCAAAAATCACAGCCTTGATAAAGTCAGAAAACCATGGAGCTGATCGGCTGCCAATGTTTCTAATCTCTTTGCCTCGTTGTCTATTGCCAAGCACAGATGTGAAGTGGACCATCTACCACAGGGATGGACTCCATGGGCTCCTCTGGCTGGCTAGATAAGTGGCTTCCTGGCAGGTAGGTAGAAACAGTGAGAAAAGTCCTGTAGTCCTTGCTGTTGGTACGGCAGGAGCGCCGTCAGAACAGAGCATCCTTCAGTGGGCAAGAAATCCAGAGGGAATGTGCCTGTAATCCCCAGACTGGAAGCATGCGCTGAAGATAAACAGGGGAGAGTTGCCTTAACATTGTTTTTTTTCCACTAGCAGCAACATCTCTCTTCTCCCACATCCTTCTGACGCTATTTATTTATGTGGGACCAGAGTGGAGAGAGCGTGAGTGAGACAGCGTGAGAGAGAGAGAGAGAGAGAAAGAGAGAGAGAGAGCGCAGGAGAGAGCTTGCACTGTCAGTGACTACATTAGCAGCTCTGAGTAGGTGGAGTTTTCTTTGCAGCAGAGGGGATCATGATTCGAAATCCAAAGGAGGGAGCGAGAGAAAGACAGACCATGAACACAGCATGAACAGCATAAGAAGAAGAGGAAGAAATAAGGTAGTGCTGAGGTTCAAGAAAAGGAAGAAGAGAAATACATCATGGGTTCACAACACTGTTGACTATTCAGTTAGTTCTGCCACCAGTCAACGTGTCAACAAGGTCTACAGAAAAACAAAACAAACAAAAAAAAGTGCTAGTTCTGGCAGAATTTGTTGAAACACTGTTGAAATGTCTTATGAAATATTAGCAATATATGTTGGTCAGTCAATAGAAAAAGACCGTTTTTAGAATCAGAGGGTGTTGTTACAGCATCCACCAGCAGGGCAAATGACCATAGTTTGTGTTGGCTTGTTATGGATCATATGACTTCATGTGCACTCGGAGATTGTCCCAGCACTGCTTGTCTACTGGTTGTCTCACATTCCTGTGAGATTTATTTACATACTTTAATTTTCAATATTTTTCACTAAAATAAACGAACTATGTAACAGACACAATTTAGTAATTGTGATGATTCTAATTAAGTGATAAAAAGCAGTTGCAAACTACACAATCATCTCTGCACCAATAGAAATATACAACATTTTGCATTTTACTAGCAAGTTTTATGTAATATCTAATTAATTTAACTTACACTAAATTTTCTTAGAATTCTTGTGATTTCAGGGCACATGAACATGATGAATGATGGGATATGCTTAGCCTCAAATACTGCTTTGTTATACATAAGGGGTGTGCAATGCTGAGCCACTGTCCTGCAGAGTTCAGCCCCAACCATAACTGAACACACCAACTGAACTCAACCACTTAGTCAAGATCTTTAGAACTTCTACAAACTGACCCTGTTCTACATGGTGAAAGCAAGAAGGTACCCAATTCTTCTGTTCTAAAACTGTGTCCAAATAGTGCAACACAGGGTAGAATGCAAGGGCCTTGGGACATTAAAAAATAAATAAATAAATAAATAAATAAATAAATAGGGGGTACAACAACGAAAGTCTGACATAATAAATAAATAAATAAATAAATAAATAAATAAATAAATAAATAAAAAATATACAGAATTCAAGAACCAGTCATATTTTGAGCAAGTTAAACGTAAATTGCATTGATGCTGCAGGCAACTGAGTCTGTATTCATTTAGAGTATTCATATACAAGACCAAATTCTACTGCCATAAAACTTATCAAGTGTCACAGAACTGATCAAAAGTCATCAGCACATGAAGTTTCTGGACCATTTCATACACTGCATGCAGCTTGAATCTGGCCAAGGAGATAAGCACTTTCATTTCTTGACTGTATCATCTTAACTGCATGGGCACTTCTATTAACTCCTCATCAACACAGCTAAGATGCAGCTGAAGCACACTTATAGAAGATCAACCATGACCTGTCAATTATTCCACTATTTCTCTGGAGGACTAGTCAAAGGATGAATTATTTAAGCTTTCAAAATTTGTGAGTTGACATTATGTGCCTAATAGGATATGAATTATCATATTCAGTAATATTTACATGATCTGATAGAATTATTTCTGAAATTCAGTCAATAATGACTATGTGACAAGTCAAGAAGCCAATTTAAATACAATTTGTGAAACTAAACAGAATATTTGATGTCATGATTTCATGCAGAGTTTATCATTCTCATAAGACTTTATAATTCTACAAACATCTCTCATCTGAAAACAGCAATGCACAGCTGAGCTTAAAAACTCGGTTTTGCATCAGAAAGTGTTTGATTTAGAGAGTATATCTGTAGACTTTATATAAGTAACAGAATTCTGAATAATTCAATAATTCCTCTAAATTAAAAAAAAAGAAAAAGAAAAAGAAAAAAAGCATTTCCCAAATGCAAAGTTTTACTTTTACTTCCTTGTAAGTCAAAGTGACTTACAAGGCACATTTATAAAAACAGTCCCCTTGAAACAACTTTATGTTAAGTGTCTCGCTCAAGGACACATCTATGATAGTTTATGAATAATCCTTTTTGGGGTTTGAAATTACAACCTTGCATTTGCCAGCCCAGATCTTTTTTCACTTTACCACACCACCCCTAATAGTATATCAACACTATCACACTTTCAACACAGTGTTTCAAATATGGACCGAATTCTTCCATTTTGTAGTTTTATTTTGTTGTTTAAACAGCATCAAATCACTTATTCTCTGTAGTAAAGCTATCCAAAGAAACTGACTGTTCTTGCTTAGAAATATATATATATATATATATAGCAGTGTTTATCGCCATAATAACTTCCGCGCTCCACTGCTAACCTGCTCTGGGGCATGTTATGTTCTGGTTTAGAGATCTCAAACTGAAATTTGACCAATCAGCTTTGAGCAAAGTAACACATCTCTGACACAATAAAGCCACCCCCCAAGTTTCTTTTGCTCCAAATTAAAGACCATTACATAGTAAAACATTTTTAAAGATAAAATCACCTGGCTTTATTATAATTATTTTATATAATTATTATTCCCTTAATCCATCACATGAGCCATTTTATTTTAATAATTATTATTAAACGTTTATTTTAAATAGATAGATAGATAAGCTTTAGAATAAATCAATAAAGCTTTAAAAATGACTACATATCTGTATATGAGCTTAGATGTTTGAGTGTCTCTATACTTACATATATTAGCAATTATATAAACTAACTTTACAACTTTCACTTGCACTCATATAACAAAAAGTTTTCTTTAAGTTGTCCACTTTCATGGACAGCTCTTTTCATCTTTCTTTGTAAATGTGTTTAAATACTTAATATTTTTCAGTCTTTTAATCTATGGCAGTGAATCACAATGACTCTCTCGCGAGAAGTGAATCACGGTTTTAAGGTGTGTGATTGACTGTTCATTACTGATGTCACACTTTTATGTGCACGAGCTCCATATACTCAGAATCAAAGAGAAAATTAATAATCAGCTTCATAGTACCAACAAAGTGGACTGGACTGGTTTGGTTTGGTTTTGTCAACTTGAAACTAATCCTGTATCCCTGAGTTTGTTCATCTGCCATCATGGTACAATTCCCTGGTCCTCTCTCATCCATCACTGTAGTCACTCTTCCTTTTATCCTTTTGGAGCTCCTCTGTGGGACTCGAGACTGGTGTGTGGTGCAGGTGTCGCTCATTATCATTTCACAGAAGCATAAGTGATTGTGAATCAGTTTATCTTTCTTTGGTGCAAATGAAAGTGACAACAAGTGCACTAGAGAGGCAACAGCAAGACAACCCCTCCCCCACCCCAGAAGGAAATGTTTTTGCAGGTGGAGGCCACAGACGATTGCTCTCTCCTTATACTTCTTGACTGATTTATCTAGAGATTTGTGTTTTGTTAGGGTACCCTCTAAGTAGCATGAGGCAGTACCATCTTGCACAGGTAGTCCAGCTCCTTCAGGATGGCACATCCATACGTGCTGTCACAAGGAGTTTTGGTGTGTCTCCCAGCACAGTCTCAAGCGCATGGAGGAGATAATGGGAAACGGGTCATTACCTGAGGAGAGCTGGACAGGGCCGTAGAAAGGCAACAACCCTGCAGCAGGAACGGTATCTGCTCCTTTGTGCAAGGAGGACCAGGAAGAGCACTGCCAGAGTTTGCCAGATGTTTCTCACAAAACTGTCAGAAACTTTATGAGGGTGGCATAAGAGCCTGACGGCCATCAGCAGAGCCCTGCACTATGCAGCTCATTTGGCATTTGCCATAAAACACCAGAATTAGCAGGTCTCCATTGGCACCCTGTTCTCTTCACAGATGACAGCAGGTTCACACTGAGCACATGTAACTGACGTGAAAGAGTCTATAGATGTTGTGGGGAACATTGCACTGCCTGCAATATCATCCAGCATGACCACTTTAGTGGTGGGTTAGTGATAGTCTGGGGAGGAATATCTTCGGACTATTGTTGAACAGACCTCCAGGTGTTAGCCAACGGTACCCGTTAGGTACCGAGACAAAATCCTCAGAGCCATTGTCAGACCTTACGCTGGTGCAATGGGCCCTGGGTTCCTCCTTGTGCATGTCAATGCCTGGCATCATGTTGCCAGTGTGTGTAGGCAGGTTTCTGGATGAAGGCATTGATGTTATTGACCAGCCCTCAAGTTCTCAAGTAACATGTCTTATTGTTATCAATGTTAAAAACAGTTGTGCTGATTAATGTTTGTTTATTTGTTTTTTATTTATTTTTTTTTTTGGAAACCATGATGTTTTTTTATTTATTTATTTATTTATTTTTTTTTTTTTTTTCAGGATTCCAAGATAATTAAAAAGTTCAAAAGAAAACCATCCCATTAATGAGAGTAGCTGAAGCTTGTGGAGTATGTAAAAAACTGAACGGGCATCTGTATACTGTATTCAGTCTAGATAGTATCAGATTAAAATGGGTTCTATTTGTTTTTTTGACACAATGCAATGCTCTTGGCTAGTGTAAACAGGTGTCGGCCATAAGCAACTAAACACCAGTTGGGCGGGGCATATAATGCAATGACGTATAACTATTCATCAGTGTCTTGCTCTGGAGGCAGTCATATGCAAATACATTTGCTCATGAGACATCAGAGATCTCACAATATCCAAAAGATGGTTAAATACTCTACTATGAAAAACCTTTTTTTTTCTTTCTTTTTTTAAGTACTTTAAATTACATTTTAACTTAAAAATACCTGCATCATTATGCTAAACACAGGGCTAATTTATTAAAAAAAAAAAAAAAAAAAAACTTTATTTTTTTTTAATGCATTTGTATGCTCTACACTGTGTGTCAAAAAATGTTATAAACAGCACATTTAACACAATAACAGAAGAAAATTTGAATGCAGCAGGATGGGGTAACACCAAAATTGACAGATAAATAGAAACAAAAGCACAAAATAAGTGTCAGCTGGTCAGAGAATATTGTGCAGAAAGGCACTTTCAGGCTTATTATAATTTCAGTACAGTTAATGTTCTTAAAATAAATAAAATTCAAGATAATTTTGAAGTCCAACAACAAATATACAGTACTCAGCATAAATGAGTACAACCCCTCTGAAACAGTCTGAAGCAGTTACTCTACTTAGACGACAATTAAGGTTATTTGGAGATCAAATGTTTCAGCAAGTCTGCTTGATCTATTACCAACAAAGTGTTTCAAAATTATTCAGATTTTCTTATCAAAGTGATAAAGTGTTATAGTGCAAAAATTTGTAATAAAACTTTTTTGGTGCAAGTCAAAGGAACTCTTTGATCAACAGATGAGTATGTTGAACCAAAACATTGTCAGTTTCTTAACAAGTGTTACATAGCCCATTGAATCACTTTTAAAATGAATGCTGACAATAGTGGAACCACCTGGGAGAGAACTGTCAATAGACGTATTTCTTTCCACACACACACAAAAAAAGGCACTACAGGAATACAAAATCATTGTTTTATTGTGAAAATATAGAAAAAGTAACACAGAAATTCAAAAACATTGACTTGACCTGTTTTAGAGAATACAGAAGTGAGGTTGTGGTTGTGCATAACCCCCATTGGCTAATTTACTTATTTTACATATATTAAAGGGTTACTCCACCCCAAAATGAAAATTTTGTCGTTAATCACTTACTCCCATGTCGTTCCAAAACCGTAAAAACTTCGTTCGTCTTCGGAACACAATTTAAGATATTCTGGATGAAAACCGGGAGGCTTGTAACTGTCCCATTGACTGCCAAGTAATTATCACTGTCGAGGCCCAGAAAAGTATGAAAAGCATTGTCAGGATAGTCCATCTGCCATCAGTGGTTCAATCGGAATTTTATGATGCGACGAGAATACTTTTTGTATGCAAAGAAAATAAAAACGACTTTTTTTCAACAATTCGTCTCCTCTCTGTCTCTCCGCGTCACCGTAGCGCCATTTTAGAGATTATCCACTGAACGCAAACTGCGTACGCTCTTCTGTATCAGCCGCAACACAAGGATGCGCTATTTTCGTTCAAATCAAAGCGTAAATACATGTAGAATAGCGCATCCTTGTGTTGCGGCTGATACAGAAGAGCGTACGCAGTTTGCGTTCAGTGGAGAAATTTATAAATTTTTCTATCTTCTTTTGTATTGTTCAGATGGGGTGTACTAATTTATCAAATATCATTGCACTCCTTTCTGTTGCACTCTATCGTGTATGCTCATGATGAAGTCTTCCTAAATAGAAACAATCGCATAGATTTTACGATTTTCATAATATTTATCTAATGTAAATATTCTAATGAATTAATTGGAAATTAATGTAATATAGCCCGAAATGCCTAAAGCTTCTAATGAAAGTAGTGAAGCTGATCACACAGGTCGAAAATCCAACCAAAAATTAATCTAGAGATCCAAAAATCTTAATAATATATCTGCTTATTCATAACAACATGGCCCGGCAGCTAAATTTAAAAGAGAATTCCACTAAATGCTTGTAAATGTTCTTCTACTCATTAACACTGCTGCCACTGTCAAACAACTGTTTTCTTCTGCTAAGCTTTGTTCCTGTGGTCAACATCGCCAGCTAGCGGTTAGCCTGTGAATTTTCAGAACGACGCACAGATGCAGAAACGAGACAGACAACAAAGTCTGTGCAGTTTAATTAAGATTAATCACGGTACAAATACAAATGGTATGGTTTATTTTGTTTATTTGTTTTACCGAGTGCACTACACTCATTATATCCGCACAGTTTTGTTTATTTAATGGTTTGCACTATCTGCCATGTGCCTTACGCCACTTTACCTATCTCTTTTTTACAATGTCCTTATTGCATATCTGTATAGTTTGTATTTATATATATTTAAACTGTAATTATCTGCATTTTTACATTACTGTTAGTGTTTAGTGTTAACTGTATGCACCAAGGGTCTGAGAGTTACACAATTTCAATTCTCTGTATGTATGTGCTGTACATGTGGTGGAATTGACAATAAAGCTGACTTTGACTTTGACTTTGACTTTGAGAACTGTAACAACTCTAACATACATCTTATTGTGTTTTATGGTGGCGATTAGGCTATGTACTTTTTTTTTTTTTTTTAAGTATTGCAAGTATACATCAAATTTATGCAATATATAGTAATTGCATGACTTTGAGTATATAATGTAAATATATATAAAAATGTGCATGATGTAACCAGGGCTATCAGTGGTGGGCTGAAATCAGCTTCTGTGTGGCAGGGGCATCTGTTGCCTAGCAGCCACATCTGACCCTGGCACTGCAAGAAACACCAAAGTAAGACTCGTGAATCAATCTGTCTCTAAGGAGTAAGTATATGTCACTCTTTGTCTCTTTCTTACACACGCACATTTAGCAAAATTCACACACACACACACACACACACACACACACACACACACACACACCTGTGGGATGATTGAGTCATGTCTTGCTGATGGGGTCATGTGGTTCTCTTCATAGCAGACACAGACAGGTGACTGGCTCTAGAGTACTTATTGAAAAAGGACATTACCGTTGAAGTTCCGTTTAGAAAAGAAACACTCAGTATAGGGAAAAGCCAACTAATGCAACTATAACAACATATGTACAACAGAATATTTTTGCATTTTTATCATATACACACCAGCATGAGGGCGAGACAGTAATCCCTTCCTTCCAGCAACCTGTCACTCCTGAGATCGCAGCAATTAGCAAAAGACAAAGATCCAACATTCCAATCAATTACCAATTGACAAAATGTCCTATATTTTTTGACAAAATGCTCAGTGTTTTTCCTCCTTCGAGAAGCTGCTACAATCAAATATATGTCACAATAGAAAAGACAATCACAATTTTCATTTCATGCATATATATATATATATATATGTATGGGGCGTATAATGCTAATTTTAGATGACCTTTCGGATGTATTTAATTATAAAACCCTTTATGATCTATAGTAACATTAAACTTATTTCATATTTTCTTTAAACCTTCTTGGATATTAAGACAGGCACCTGCAAATCTAGCCAAATTATAGATACATTGTGCATGAATTGTTATAATGTTATAATGTAAGCATCATTAATGACCTCGTGTTTAATTAAAAAAAAAAAAAGATTAGTGAAATGAAAGAATGAATTAAATAAAAATTAGAATGATTAGTAATTGTCTCTAATTGGCCTGTTTAGCTAAGCCCTCAAAACACTTCTTATTTAGTGGTACAGTATTGCATGATTTGTAGATTATATTTAATAGTTCACATTTGTATAACCATTTGCAATGAGTTATTAAAATGTAACATTACATTCTTAAGGATTCTACGCCGCTTTCATTTCTTTTCAGGAGCACTTATGCTCCTGCTTAAAAAAGCAAAAACAAAAACAACAACAACAACAAAAAAAAAAAAACAGGAACACCTTCTGATCATTGACAGGCAATATTTGACACCTTCAAGGGTTTTTTTAACCTTTGTAATGCCTCTAACTTCTATCATTTGTGCCAAAAATTGTGCCAAAAATTGATTTATAAATCTTTTTTCGAAAATTTTAATTAAAATATAAATTCGATCAAAATTATAAGATACAATTAGGAAGAATAAGTTACAAGTCAAATGAAATCAACATCAACAATTTATCTTTGCACAGCACAGAAGAGCACAAATGTGGCATATTTAGAGATTTTTGACAAGACTCAGAGGTGGCATTAATGCATTTCATAATAACAATGTTATGAGATTAATGTTTTAAATATAAGGTTTTGAATATAGAAACGTTAAACGATTTAAATGACTCAATTTATACTTTAAAAATGAAACTGAAACGCCAGTAGGTGGCAGTAAGTCACTCTCTTTGTCACTGAATCATTTATTCAATAGATTCGTTCAAAACGGCTGAGTTATTTAGGAACGAATCAAGTAGGCTTGTTCGAGATGAACTACACTAGCCTGCCACTGGCTGGTGAGAGTAGTCGCTTGCAGTTGGGGCGGAATTAAAAAGCGGAGACGTCAAGTCGGACACTTTCTGCTCCCGGTGGTGATGCTCGCACGGTCATTTTATGCTCTTATCACTTTCGTGATCGGCATCTTCTTATTGGTTTCAAGTTATTGTTTCGTCCGATATGGCATGATGAAAGTAGAGCGAGCGGTCGGTGAATCGGATCACCAAACAATTACGGGACGAATCTTAGACATATCTGGACGGGATTAGATTTCTCAGAGGACTTCTGAATAAACCGAGAAGCAGTATCTGATTCACGAACAAATATAAAAAACAATTCGTTGGTGAATGGGCTGCGCTTTGTGTTTTCGACTCAAAAAGAACCGGTTCATAAGAGTCATTTGTCAATGAAGCCGACTACACTGGGCGCGCTGCGTGCGCGTGCAACCATCGTGCACCATCGCGCGCTGTCATCGCCGCGGCTGAAAAGTAGCACATGAAATACTGCTTACATTTATATTTTATTTTGTGATATTTCTGGGGTGGCAGGTGGGGTGGCACAGCTTTTTCTTAGGGTGGCAGTTGCCACCCCGTGCCACCCCGGTAGATCCGCCCCTGTGCTTGTCATCACAGAATCTAACCAATGAGTATAAAGTGTGTCATCATCAAGGCTCTCGCAGCCGATTTTGAGTAACTGCAGCGCCTGACCTCGGCGGCTAGTCTCCTTTTGCTCTCGCGGTACTTTCATAGCACATGTGATCGTAAGGCGGCTGCAGCGCCGATCAAAGTCGGACAAATGTTCTAACCAGAATGCATTGCTTTTGTCTGGCAGCAGCTGATCTTTGCGGCGCCGCATGAAGTCGAACAAGCCTAGTGACTAGATGAATGGGTCATTGACTCACTAGAATTGTTCAAAAACGCAGATTCATTCATAAAGGAAACACAGCTGTGTTTGCTTGGAGATGCACAGCGACTCAGCAGGGATGTTGTTTGGAACTATTTTCATTGACGAAACAGAGCACAGTCAGACAACACTGTTCCTAAAATGTAGTCACTTAATATAACTTGTGTATAAAAACTGTCGTATAAATTCAATTTCACATTTGCAAACTCCCTTTATAATAATTAAAAGCTGTCACTGGTCTTAGTTCATTGCATCTCACAAACTGTCCATTTTAATTAATGAAGCTCTCTACACTGCATAATGAATCTATTATTTACATGTCTCTACACTTCGTTTGTTATAATGAATGGCAAAACCTGCAGTCTGCTTATGCCTCTGCTCAGTTCACGCTGCACGATTTTAGCCCGATTTTTCACTCACCGACAGGTTTTGATAAATCGCCGACAATGCCCGAAAACTGAGGCAAATCGGTGCTCGTTCACGCGAGTGACAATCACGCAGTGTGAATTATCAAAGACGAGATCTAAGGGAATCGCCTATGCGTCGCCGTGAAATATTTGGCATGCTAAATATCTGGAGCTGTCCGCGATTCAAAATCATGCCGTGTGAAGGAGTTCTGACTGAAAAATACATTGGCGATTACCTACAGCCAATGAGAGAGCAAGATACAGAGCAGCGGAAGTTTATTATTATTATTTTTTTTTTTTTTTTTACAAAGCGAAAAATCACTTTTATCACTTCTCGTGTGCGTTTGCCTGTAGTTTGCGGACCAGACAGAGTTGTCGGCGATTCTTCCTATTGTAAACTCATGCAGTGTGTAACCTCCTGTTGCCGAGCCATCATGCAATGTGAACACAGCAGGACTGAATGCTACCCCAGACAGTCCTGCAGTGTGAAAACAACGGTGATCCGATGACTTTGAAAATCATGCAGTGTGAACTTGGCATTAGTGCTTTCATGATCTGTTGTTCTGTGAGGAGCAGCACGTGCAGCGATAGAGCATTTCTATTGGCTGCAGTCTGCAGTTATTATGGCCAATCACAAAAGACCATTGCGCAGCGAACCATAGTCACAAATATCGCGCTAGGTCTATGTGCAGAACTGGGATGGCTTTCGTAGTCTTTTGAATGGATAAAATATAGAAATCACTCTAATTTACAAATAAACCTAACCATTTGGAAATGAAAGAAAAATGATTTTTTTGCCTTCGATAATGAACGCGCTTGTCAGTGATCTACGGCTCTGTGTATTAAATTGCGCTCTATTTGAAAACAGGTGATGGAGATTTAGCGCTAATCACGGAACCGGCTTTACTGACTAGATGCTCATGAATATTGTGTTCAATATACCGCCCAGCCCTAATATGTATCTGAGTATTTAAGGTTTCTCTGTGAATCAGGAAAATCTGAAAGTGAACGAGCCGGCGCACGGAGGGTTAAAGACGATGCATTCAATTTTATCTTTAGACGGTAAATTTAGATTTCAAATTATTTACTGTATGTAACGCATGTACTTTATAACTGTAATTAAATTGCCTAAAAATTAACAGTAATCCCTTACTTTACTTTTTCAGTGGATAAGTAATTTAATTACAGTAACGCGTTACACCCAACACTGGTTGCTGTGATTTATGACATGCATCCACACAATTTCTTCCACTTTGTAAACAAAGGATGCCACAAGCAGACTTGGACAGCACTATGCTGCATGATACAATCTGCAGATGTTCTGTTTTAATTGAGCAAGGAAGCAATAAGTCAGGCCCGTAGAGTGAGCTACCTTAACGTCTCATCCAACTCAATTAAATTTCACCAGTAATTATTGGCTCCAGCCCACCCTCAGGTTTTGTCACTAAAGCACAGAACAATAAATCACCTCAACCTTGTTGCATCCCCTTGAAATCTAACTGAGACAAAGAACTTTCATTTATTACAAGGTTGGAGTTTGAAGCAGGTGTGGCCACTGCCTCAATTTCCTCACCAAACTTCCAAATACAGGTGCAGGAGTTTTATTTATTGATACAGACTATGGAACATAGAGTGATAAAACTCGATGCCAGTTTTCTTCAGGCTGTTGAGTGCCAGGAAGAAAGTATATCTGATTTGGGATGAATATTGAGGGAGAAGTAAGAGCCAGATATAGACCGTACCTTCAAACTAAATTATTCTGTAATACTGAACTTACAGGTGCATCTCAATAAATTAGAATGTCGTGGAAAAGTTCATTTATTTCAGTAATTCAGCTCAAATTGTGAAACTTGTGTATTAAATAAATTCAGTGCACACAGACTTAAGTAGTTTAAGTCTTTGGTTCTTTTAATTGTGATGATTTTGGCTCGCATTTAACAAAAACCCACCAATTCACTATCTCAACAAATTAGAATATGGTGACATGCCAATCAGCTAATCAACTCAAAACACCTGCAAAGGTTTCCTGAGCCTTCAAAATGGTCTCTCAGTTTGGTTCGCTAGGCTACACAATCATGGGGAAGACTGCTGATCTGACAGTTGTCCAGAAGACAATCATTGACACCCTTCACAAGGAGGGTAAGCCACAAACATTCATTGCCAAAGAAGCTGGATGTTCACAGAGTGGTGAATCCAAGCATGTTAACAGAAAGTTGAGTGGAAGGAAAAAGTGTGGAAGAAAAAGATGCACAACCAACCGAGAGAACCGCAGCCTTATGAGGATTGTCAAGCAAAATCGATTCAAGAATTTGGGTGAACTTCACAAGGAATGGACTGAGGCTGGGGTCAAGGCATCAAGAGCCACCACACACAGACGTGTCAAGGAATTTGGCTACAGTTGTTGTATTCCTCTTGTTAAGCCACTCCTGAACCACAGACAACGTCAGAGGCGTCTTACCTGGGCTAAGGAGAAGAAGAACTGGACTGTTGCCCAGTGGTCCAAAGTGATGAGAGCAACATGATAAGAGCAATTTCATTTGGAAACCAAGGTCCTAGAGTCTGGAGGAAAGGCGGAGAAGATGTCCAGTGTTAAGTTTCCACAGTCTGTGATGACTTGGGGTGCAATGTCATCTGCTGGTGTTGGTCCATTGTGTTTTTTGAAAACCAAAGTCACTGCACCCGTTTACCAAGAAATTTTGGAGCACTTCATGCTTCCTTCTGCTGACCAGTTTTTTAAAGATGCTGATTTCATTTTCCAGCAGGATTTGGCACCTGCTCACACTGCCAAAAGCACCAAAAGTTTGTTAAATGACCATGGTGTTGGTGTGCTTGACTGGCCAGGAAACTCACCAGACCTGAACCCCATAGAGAATCTATGGGGTATTGTCCAGAGGAAAATGAGAAACAAGAGACCAAAAAATGCAGATGAGCTGAAGGCCACTGTCAAAGATACCTGGGCTTCCATACCACCTCAGCAGTGCCACAAACTGATCACCTCCATGCCACACCGAATTGAGGCAGTAATTAAAGCAAAAGGAGCCCCTACCAAGTATTGAGTACGTATACAGTAAATGAACATACTTTCCAGAAGGCCAACAATTCACAAAAAACTATTTTTATTTATTTATTTTTTTTTGGTCTTATTCTAATTTGTTGAGATAGTGAATTGGTGGGTTTTTGTTATATGTGAGCCAAAATCATCACAATTAAAAGAACCAAAGACTTAAACTACTTCAGTGTGTGTGCATTGAATTTATTTAATACACGAGTTTCACAATTTGAGTTGAATTACTGAAATAAATTAACTTTTCCACGACATTCTAATTTATTGAGATGTACCTGTATATTCTCCTTTTGTTCATTTTATCTACCCAGTGGGTTTCTGCTTATTAAAGAATTATGAGGTCAGTTTTCAATGGTTGTGAAATTAGCAGGCTTACAATAGGCTTGATTTGAAGTGTTAGGGATCCATATGAATGCTTAAACCATTAAATTAGACAATAAATTGACTGTGAAAGACTCTCTGCAGTCATAATGTGCTGCAACACATCTTTTGAGGACTTAAAATGAATTTATAGTGGCATAAAGATGATGCAGGAATGTTCCAATTCTTCATTAAAGAAATAAGACACAAGAGCAGACAGTGTATTACAGTGTTTTTTTTTTTGTTTTTTTGTTTTTTACCACAGGTTATGGAGTGTTCTTAGTCACTATAGAGGACCAAAAATGTCACTTAGACATAAACTGAATAAATCAATTATCACTAGTAGGAACCAGTGAGTCCAATAATCCAGATGAGACCAATGGGTACAAATATACTTCAGGGGTGGGGGTATGACACGGGAAAGTAAGACAGGAAAAAACAAAATAAGAACATTAACTACAAGTCCAAATAAAAGAAAATGAAAACAAAACCAAATACGACAATATGAGAGCAACCAATTAACTTAATTAAAATCAACTGAATTTTAAGAATTTTCTTTAAGCGAGTTTTCTAAGAAGTGTCTTAAAATAGTGTCAAAATTTATTGTTATATTTAGTTACATTTTTAAACATTAAAATAAGTTATATAAAAAAAATCAATATGTACATTCTTTTAAAAGCTGTTTTAAAACTAATTATTTACTTACCAGCGATTAATTGTTTTACTTATGTCTTTTTAGTTTTTTCAGCAAAGCTCATTCTTACAGGTTCCAAGAAACAGAAAAACAGTATTGAAAAACAGTTTTGTAAATACTTTCTGAAGCAGCTTACAGTGATTTCTTTAACCATCTGCATGTTTTACATCAATACATCAATAGTTTATTTAGTTTAACACAGTGAACAGACTCTGGCTTTCGGCTGGACATGTTCAGAATATAAATATTTTTGTTACTGTGCAGGAACACAGCACGTATTTTGAAGTAAGTCTATATAAAACTAAAGCTGTTCATATTATAAGCAGTGGTAACAGCATGACTCTAGTAGGTGTAGGCAGTGCCCTTTTAGCTAAGATTATAACTAAAGGTAAAAGAAAAGAAGAGGGGAAAAAAGGTGCACGTTACTGTGGGCACCATTCAAAGAATGTTATCCAAGAGAGAAAAATCAAAGGGCTGTCTGAGTCTCTTCGTCTTTCCACAGAAGTGTCTGGACAGGTGGGGTTGATACTACCTCTCCAGTATGGCTGGAGGGCTTGTGTAATGATTTTACACAGACAGTCCATCACTCACCAGGCACTGATACTAGCACAGTGAGCATAGTGATGAGTCATTCTGACTGGAAAATGACATAGACTGCATTACATTGTTATAAAGAGGTTATTACGTAAGGAATAATTAACGACAGGCAGTTGAATAATCCACCATGCCTCAGGTGTGCATGGTTTTTCTAATTATTCAACAGCTGGAGTCAATTATTTCATTTATACTATGGTTAACCAACCTCAAGACTGTCACGATCGCCAGCTGGAGTGCCCATGAACTCCATTAGAGGGCACTCCACCCAGGAATCTCGCCATTTGTTTCTGGACTCTATTTCTTATGTATCCCATATTCTGATTGGTTCCCTGGTTGCATGTGTCTTGTTCTCATTGGTTGGTTTTGTCATGTGTTCTCCTGGTCTTGTATAAAAGATGCTAACACCCACTCTTGGGGGCTGATTAATGTATAGCCATTTCCGTGTTCCTAGGTCCCGTGTTTTCCTTTCCGTGTTATGTAGTTTCTCTGTGTTTTGACCTTGGATTGTTTCCTAGCTTCTTGATTGATTGCCGCCTGCCCTGATCCTTGCCTGTTTATTGGATTACTCTTTTGCCTCTGCCTGGATTGTACTGTTTGCTGGTGTTTGACCCTGCCTGTTTTGACCACGTGTGTAAATAAAGCTTTTGCATTTGGATCCTCCAACTCTGTTGTCATGCTCCCCATGTTACAAAGACATTGTTCAAATGATATATTTCAAGACATTTGTCAGGTTTTTGTCCTTAAAGCACTTTTGTATGTAGGACTAATTTCTGTCCAACTTTATACTATTTATAACTACTATGACTTGCATCTAAATAAATGAATAAATAAATAAATTGTTAGGTACAATGTACCTCCTGTGTTCATGCTGAATTGCAAAACACTCCTGCAATTGCAATGGGATACAGTAAAAGGGATAGTTCACCAAAAAAATTAAAATTCTGTCTTTAATTACTCACCCTCATGTCGTTCCAAACCCGTAAGACCTTCGTTCATCTTCAGAACACAAATTAAGATATTTTTGATGAAACCCAAGAGCTTTCTGACCCTGCATAGACAGCAAAGGAACTACCATGTTCGAGGTCCAGAAATGTAGTAAGGACATTGTTAAAATAGCCCATGACACATCAGTGGATCAACCATAATTTTATGAAGCTACAAGAATATTTTTTGTGCGCAAAGAAAACAAAAATAACAACTTTATTCAACTCCTTTTCCAGTAAGTGTGTGTCCACGACACGCATGTGTCGTGGTACTTTCATGAATGCCGGCAATACTAGAGGATACCGGAAGACAATAAGTAAAATGTAAAAACATATTTACACAATAAGTACATGCAATGCATTGTCGATTTAATTCAGCATCAGCAAAAATAGACTCAGCTCCAAAACTACTGTGGCACTGCCGCTTCTTCTCCACTACATGCTGCTACGCAGCCTTGACGTGTAAATGACATCAAATTTTCTGCTTACGCATTAAGTGTGAAACAAGCCTAAGAGTGTACTCAAACTAAGCAATCTGAACCATGCCCGAGCTCATTTGACCCCTAAAGTCGGTTGATATTTGACTAGTGTGACCGCTCCTTCCTGGGCATGCTACGTGGTAAGAGAAACTTCGAGACACATGACAAAGACAATTTCTGTACGGTATAAGCGATAGATCTATTAAGCAACATATTATGCATGTGAGAGGACCGTATGTCACCACACCCCAAGTGACTCAGAATAATAAGCCACAAAGTTAACATCACAATTGACTCCATTATGCTGGCCAAGAGCATTTTTCTCCCTGTTTTCTATAAAACAGTTGCATCGCAATGATGCAAGCATGCTCAGGCCTGGAACGTTGCATACTTTAGCTACTCTTATACTATTGCAGAAGGTTGTTTTTTAGTCTGTGGGTTTTTGGAAATTTTTACCCTGATTAAAATGCAATGTCAGCAATAGAGTGTAGGTCAAAAAGGGAGTGGGTTGGACAATTGTGTTTGTGCAGAGTACAAGGCAAAAGTGTCTAGTGTTAGCGTGCCTTAAGTTTAATTGCTTCAAGAACAGCGAAGTTACCACATCGCTACTGAGAAACGTCAAGTAGTTTTTCAGCTGCAAAACTATTTTATTCATATAATTTGGGGGGCAGCACTGACAACAATTATGTATGTGTGTGTATGTTGTATGCGTGTGTATGCTTCTGTGTGTTTGTATGGGAGAGAGAGTGGGAGAAAGAAAACATGCTTTCTGTTGATAGTAAAACATTTTTTGGGAAAAAAAAGAGAAATAGTTTGTCATTTTTATCATATTGATTTTTTATATATTAATTGGTTGGTCAGTGTCTTGTGGGTTTTGGTTCTTTTGATGTTATAGGCTGTAAGCACCTTTAAACTGACTGAAATCATTTGGTGATGTGAAATGGAATTGTAATGTGGTTAAGATCTGCCTGAACTACTTTAACAGTGTGTTTCTTGAAAAAGTAATTGCACACAATAGTGACGTCTATCAACAAATCAGATTTAAGAATTCAACAGCCCTGTAGTTTAAATGCTAATAAAGTACATATTACTGTACATCAATAAATATATCAAAATATATCAAAAAAGTAGTCCTGTTCAAGCGACATAACTGGGGGTTCATAATATGTCTGTAGTAATACTTATCACAGACATTACATGCTAATACACTACATATTACTGTAGCATATGAACAAAGCAGTCCTGTTGAGGCAAGTTAACTGGGTTTTCATAATATGTTATTAGCTGTAATTCTCACAGCTACATAGTCTTTATGATTGTTCTTGCATTTATATTGTGCACAAAATAAATTTAAATAAATAAAAACACTATCAAAGGCAAATATAAAATACATATTTTTATCTAACCACTGAATCACAGAATCTCAAATGTTTACTTCATTTACTACTACTTAAAAAAAAAAAGATGGGACAATAACTAGCTGTCACGGTTCTGTTTAGTTAGTTTCATTATCATGGACTTTTAGTTTGTTTTCAATAGTTTCCTGTCTTCCTTTGTTCCATTTTCCCACCACTCTTTATTTGTTATGGATATTAATTTAATTAGCACAGGTGTTTTCCATTATTACCCTCATTTGCCATGTATTTAATTGCTATGTTCTCACCTTTTATTTGTCTGGTATTGTTTGTGTTGTACACAGTTGTCTTGCAGATTGGCTATCTTTTGAGTTATTTTAATAAACTTTGTTTTATTTTTATCATCGTTGTCTTCTTTGGAGTACATGACACTAGCTAGTTGTCTTGATTATTAGTAGACTAAACGTAAAAAAAAAAAATAAATAAAGTAAAAAATAAATTAAACAATTCTCATGTGGATCCAGTTGTTTGTTAAAAAGATGTCATAAGTTGAAAATTTCTGTCATAAGTTACTCACCTTCATGTTGTTCCAGACCTGTATGTATTTCATTATTCTGCAGAACATTTGAAGAATGTTGCTAACCAAACTGTGTCTGTTGCCATTGACTTTCATTCTGTCATGTGTATGTTCGTGTTCAGTTCCTGTTTTTCCTTATTTGGTAGTTCCTGTTCTTAGTTAATCATTGTTCATTCAGTTCTCCTGTGTTTAATTAATCCTCTTGTTTGCTCCTTTGTTTCCATGTCTTTATAAGCCTTCAGTTCCTAGAGTTCTTTGTCCTGTCTGAACGTTGTTTTAAGTGGTTGTGTTCTCCTGCGTTTTCTCCGTCGTGTCATTAAAGACTGTTTATTTTGGATATCTGCCTCCTTCGTGCTCTTTCATGCTCCTCACCTTGGCAAGCCATGACAGAAGAGAGAACCCAACAGAAATATGGAGATCGCTGCGCTGTTCTCCACCCTGGCCCGCCGTGATCTCCCATTCGTCGAGTTCACCCGGGAATTCTGCGGGCTCGCCACGGCGACGGTGCTGGATGATGCCACGATCGCTACACCCAGAGTTTTCGGCTCCGGTCCTCTCCCCAGAGTCCGCTCCAGGATGCTCCCCATCGTCTCCTTCGTCTCCGCTGGTCCCGTCCAGCCCCGCTGCTCCAGAGCACTCTCCAGTGCCTGCTCCTCAAGAGTGCCCTCCAGTGCCTGCTCCCCAAAAGCACCCTCCAGTGCCCGCTCCTCGAAAGCGCCCTCCAGTGCCCGCTCCTCAAGAGCGCCCTCCAGTGTCCGCTCCTCAAGAGCGCCCTCCAGTGTCCGCTCCTCAAGAGCGCCCTCCAGAGCTCGCTCCTCATAGGCGCCCTCAAGTGCCTGCTGCTCCAGAGCGCCCTCCAGAGCCCGCTCCTTTTAGGCGCTCTCCAGAGCCCGCTCCTCGTAGGCGCCCTCAAGTGCCCGCTCCTCCAGAGTGCCCTCAAGTGCCCGTGCCTCCCTGAATTCCTCCGGGCATTAAAAGACCTAATTTCCCCCAAGAAAATTTTTTGGGGGGCCATATGCCCGTGGCCATATGCCCCGGAGGATCTGCCATGGCCTCCCGAACTGTCTGCTCTGCCGTGACTCCCTGAACTCCCTGACCCACCATGGCCGCCAGAGTCCCCTGCAGAGGTGGGTAGTAACGAGTTACATTTACTTGAGTAAATTTTTTGGGTAACTAATACTTTTAGAGTATATTTAAAAATGGGTACTTTTACTCTTACTCAAGTACATTTTTAGTGAAAAAACGGTACTTTTACTTCGCTACTGTGGGCGACGCTCCTCTCGTTACTTTATCTTAATGCAATAAAAGTTAAAAATGCTTCAATTTATTCCAAATGCACGTCTACTTTTGACGAACGATGAGCGATTCCCATTCGCGAATGATTCATTCTTTTGAGTCAATTCTGTTCAAAGGCTTGATCAAACCAGTTGGCAAACCAGTGAATCGGTTCGCGAATCAGTTTGAATGATTCGTTCAGTTCCCTGCCGCACGCGCTGAGTCGTCTGAAGCGGTTCTCACTCAGAGTTGTAACAGAAATTTTAAGAACATCAAGAGCGTTGAAGACGTGGCTTTGGATCTACAGTCAATTGAAAGCAAGTCTGCAAAGGCTATAGAGTGGGGGAACTATGACGTCAGAAATTCAGCATCAGCAAAAACACACATCCATACCCAAAACTAAAAATTTGAAGCAGTTATATTCATTTTTGAAATGTATGTTTTTAATAAGTACCTAGATAAGAACGTTTGGGCTGTGAGTGTGTGCAGTTTACATTGTAGAACAAAATGTAAAAGTATCGTCAAGTTATGTTTACCACAGGCTTTATTTTACTAATAAATTGAAAAACCCCATTATAAAACCCCATAGGAAAATCTCGAAGGAACCCACGGCGAATTACTCTTCCGGGTTCTGACGTCATAGTTCCCCCACTCTAATAGAGTTTGCTAGCTATGAAGATCTTCATTAGATGAACACCGCGTGTGCTGTCTACAGCTCCACAGGTATAGATGGGCTACATTCGACTTCAATACACTATACCACAATAGCATTACCAGTTTGTTGTACATGTACCTTATACATTAAATACGATGTATAATTTCTACATTAAATAAGATGTCACAAAGTATGAAATGAACACCCGCTAAACCCGCATTAGTTCTGTGCAGCGGCGCACGACCTGTTTCAGGAGGAATGCCTTTGCCTAGACACAATTAATATTGATATTTTCACAATATTTACTATTACAGAAATATACATTTGTTTACATTTTGCAGAACAGATGGAAGAAGATCCGTCAATGTGCCTTTGTTTCGTTATGTTCGGATGTTCAGTAGCAGTCATGTGAGGAGTTTTCACTCTTCTCCGTGTCAGAGGTCATGTACATATATACATATATAATACATAATTAATATACTTTAAAATATAATTTAATTCACTGATGCAAATCTGAATTTTTATCAGCTGTTACTCCAGTTTTCAGAGTCATATGATCCTTCAGAAATCATTCTAATATATTGATTTATTAGTGTTGTTGAAAAAAACAGCATATGCTGGTTAGGTATGTTTTGAAGCTGGGATGCTGGTTTAAGATGGTCCTTAGCTGGTTTATGCTGGTCCTTAGCTGGTCATGTGCTGGTCTTAAGCTGTTCGGACCAGCACATGTCCAGCTTAAACCAGCATAAACCAGCAAAGGACCAGCTTAAACCAGCTCAAACCAGCATCCCATGATTTAAAACATATCTAACCAGGATATGCTGTTTTTTTCAACAGGGAACAGTTTTGCTGCTTAATATTTTTTGGAATCTGTGACATTTTGTTCAGGATTCTTTTATGAATAGAAAGCTAAAAAGAACAGCATTGATAATAAATCAACATATTGGTATGATTTCTGAAGGATTATGTGACACTGAAGATTGGTGTAAAGGCTGATAAAAATTCTGATTTGCATCACTTAAATAAAATAAATTACTTTAAAAAAACATTAAAAATCTTTTGAACGTGTGTGTGTGTGTGTGTGTATATATATATATATATATATATATATATATATATATATATATATATATATATATATATATATATATATATATATATATATATATATATATATATAATTATCTATATATCTAAATAAAAATAGACTATATATATATTCAATATATGATCCAAAGTAACAAAGGCTCTCCTTGTCTCCGCCCTGGTCCAGCCCTGCACCAGCCTCCAGGGCGTTCTTGTTCTTAGTTAATCATTGTTTATTCAGTTCTCCTGTGTTTAATTAATCATCTCGTTTGCTCCTTTGTTTCCATGTCTTTATAAGCCTTCAGTTCCTAGAGTTCTTTGTCCTGTCTGAACGTCGTTTTAAGTGGTTGTGTTCCCCTTCGGTTTCTCCGTCATGTCATTAAAGACTGTTTATTTTGGATATCTGCCTCCTTCGTGCTCCTTGCCTTGGAAACCCGTGACACATTCCATGGACAATAATTAATTTAATTAATTAATTAATTAATTTAAAAAATACAATGGAAGACAGTGGGAATCGAAACTGTTTGATTACCACCATTCTTCAAAATATCTTACTTTATGTCCCATAGAGCAAAGAAAGTCTAGTATGTACAGCTAGGCAGCTGGTTATCCAAAAAATGACTAGTCAATTAGTGAAGATAACTAGTTCAGGGACTTCCAAATATGATGAAGGTAGTAGAAACGATTTTAAAATAAGGTAGTTTTGACTGATGCAATGAAATACACATATGCATTTTAACACTTCAATCAATTTAACTGACAGAGGTACAGCATTTGAACAAATAATAATTGGGATTAATAAGGATTCATATAGTTTATGAGGCTGTGTCATTTACGCAAAATGCTGAAATAACTGAAATGCTCCAGTGGGGAATTCTAGTGCTTTTTTGTTGTGCATACAGTATTCGTCTGAGAAATACTGAGTTGACATTTTGTAATTACTTTAATTTGCAATATGAAACACTCTGGAGTAAAACTCCTATTGAAATGGGAGTGAGGAGACTGACCTCTGGGATACACGTCAAACAGCACATCCATACTACGCGCAGACACTCATAAACACACACCTCCTTACACAGCCCATTACCACCTAACCAACTTGTCTGAAGCAGCAAATAACATGTCAGAATTCCCTATGTGGCCACCATATTTACAGCATTAGAGCCCGGCACACTCTAATGGTGTGTTTTATCTCACTGTTTTTATGGCTGACATCTCCCTGACACACATATATAAACACAGACCTATCCGATGCTTCTCACACATCTCATCTGATCAGCAATTGTAGGGACTCTCTTGAGTCGACCTTTTGATGGTGGATGCTTAACCTTGGCTTTCCTTGTCACTCAGCCCCTAATTCTTCAGGAAAAAGCCTATGTTTATTGGAATCTCATTTAGACAGAGTAAAAAATGTAATGCCGGGCCAACACTCATCAGTCAGAGAGAGACAGGGCGAGTGGTGGTGGCTTTCACAGCTGGCTGTCTGACCTACACTTATTTAGGGAATGGGGGTAGGGAATAGTGGCCATTTTAGGGATGGGTCTCAATGGTCAGTTAGTTGACTAGTTATCCAACAACTAACCCCCATCACAAGGTGGCAAATAGGTAAAGTGTAGATTTTCTGTTTGCTTACGTGCATCAGTCAGAGTGTAAACAGTAAAAGATCTTGCAGGTGCGACCTGTGCTCCATTATGGATTAAAAGAGAAGGAAAAAATATGTAAGGTAAGGAGGCAAATAGGTAGGCTAATAAGAGTAGAAGTAGAGGCAAGTTGCACTGTTTGTTTGCTCACATGCATGAATCGGAGTGTAAACAGTGAGAGATCTTGAGGCAGATGAAAATGGTTTTGTTAATGGTGAATATTGACCTATTGTGCATACTGTTGTAAGGTGCCAAGTAGTGTTGTCAAAAGACCCGCTACTTCGGTACCAAGTCGGTACTAAAAAAATAAAAACGTTACGGTACCAGGTTTTTTTAAGTACTGGTGGTACCGAGTACCCGGTCAACCCGGTTCTTGATGCGCTATCTGAAAGGTGCGCAGATGCGTTCTCTTCATAAAAGCACACAGCGACCTCAAAAGGAGGAAACACATCAAACTAACAAAACACTTTAAAGACCGACACCCGGATCAAATGAAAGAGTTCAAGCAGGTAAGTTTCAATTTAATTTTTAATATTTAGATCTTCTGTTATGAATATTATTCCATATTTTAATTTGAATGTCGGACTGAAATAAACATTGCAGTTAGCGTAGTTAATTGTTAGCATAAGCGCGGCTAACACTAATACATTGAGCATTAGAATGAAGTTTCTTTATTAACTACTTAATGCCCCTATAACATTTATTAGGATAAAAAAAAAAAAAAACAGGAGGACATGACTATTGACTATTTTTACACACCAGAGGCTTTTAAATGAATTGTAAATCTAAAATATGCATGTTAGAGAATGTACAAATGGTTAACAGCGTTTATGTTATATCAGTCCGTCAAAAAAGCAGGTCTGGGCTTTTTTTTAAGCTAGTTAGTTGTTATTATTGGCTGGATAAATCTAGCAGGTTTTAAAAGCCCTTTAAAATTAAATATGTACACAGGTTGGATTAAATGAAAGTACAGTCAAATTTTATCTCCTGTATAGACTTTACAATAAGATACCATTCATTAACATGACTTCATGTTATTTTCTAACATCAGCTTACAGTGAGTGAACAATATTTTTTACAACATTGTTTTTGAATGTTAATACAAACACTTGATCATTCATGTTTGTTCATTGTGCATTAAATAATTTTAACAGATTGAACTTTTGATATTATGTATTAGTAAATTTTGAAATTAACCCTAAGAAGAATAATTGCTATATAACTATTGTTTATTGATAGGTCATGTTATTTAACAAATGTAATCTTATTGTAACGTGTTTTTAATACTAGAGTTTACATCTATTTGATATACACTTGACTTAAAATATATGTAATCTTATCTAAATTTATTATAAAATCTGAGGTTTGTTGTTTACTGAAAAGTTATATTTTAGCTGTTGTCAATGATCTAATGTTGCATTTGGTCAGACTCAGCCCATTGCTTTACTTAAGTATATTATATTTTCCTTTTACAGCTGCAGGCTAAGGAAGATCATGAAACACACCAACAAACCCTAAAACAGACAGCAGTTTACAGTTGTTTTTCAGAGGCAGCAGAAATATGACAAAAACTTTTGGGTGAAACTTGTTTACTTTTTTTCATACTTTTATTACGGAATATTTATTGCGGAAAAACTTGAAACACAATTTTAAATAAGTATAAAGAATTTCTATACGTTTTATTTTTGTTTGACTTTATTATTAAAAAATTGTTTTTTTTTTTTTTAATTAGCATGTTTTTGTGTTTTGCTTTGGTACCGAAACTGGTACAGAGAACCGTGGATTTTCCCTGGTATTGGTACCGAATACAGAAATTTTGGTACCGTGACAACACTAGTGCCAAGAATATAAGAAGACCTGGGTTTCACTGTCTGTTCACACGCATCAGTCGGATTGGCAGCTGTCTTTAGCGGAGCCTTTACCGATTACCTCCACTTTTCAAAGTATTTGGCACAATCGTCTGTGAGTGATGTCACTTCCCAATACAAACATGCCCCATAGTATAGTCCCACCACTGACACTGATTGACAGGTTTCCGTGTAAGGCATTGGAAATTCAAATGCTAAAGGAATTGCGATTCCATTTGAGTTTTGGCAGGTTACATGCGCAATACATAGAGAGTGAAAAAGCTGATGTAGTAATTAATATTGTTGTTTAAATATGACAGGCTCATAACTCGTAAGACATAGAAAATACAGTTGCAAATGGACTTTGCTTTTGCAATTGAAATTTGGCAGTCACTTTGCGTTTGCGAAAAGTGAAAATGCAAATGGTAATTCAAGATTTGCAATTCCCTTCGCAGGGAGCTTGACTGACAGGTGATTTGACCAATCATAATGCCAAATCCGCCATTTTGTCTGACAAATAAATCAGACAGTAGAGCAGATTAGCTTTGGTGAACTTAAACTTGAAAAATGGTGTGTATTAACGTCTTTCCACAGTTTAAATAAAATACCTTCTGATGTTCATTCATGTTTATTTAGTGCTTTAAGTAAATATGAAAAGATGATTGTGCCTCTTGAACTGAGGCAATACAGTGATCTGTCACGACACATTCAAGACCCACAGAACGGTATTTATTGTTTGAATTTCTTAAAAATGACAAAAATAGAAAGCTAAGACTTTGTTTCATACCAGAAGTAACCTGCTCTGTCTTGTCTATTGGCACACTGTCAGTGTCCTATTTGCTCCACGATGTATTTTTCACTGTGTGAGAGCAGCATTGCTTGTCAGACATAGCAACAGTAACTAAGGGGGGCGGGTCTTTGCGAAGGGTCAATTGCGTTTGGATAATGTCATAATTTATGTGTCCACATATGGAAAATGAAATTTAAACTTAAAATATATGTAATCTTATCTAAATTTATTATAAAATCTGAGGTTTGTTGTTTACTGAAAAGTTATATTTTAGCTGTTGTCAATGATCTAATGTTGCATTTGGTCAGACTCAGCCCATTGCTTTACTTAAGTATATTATATTTTCCTTTTACAACTGCAGGCTAAGGAAGATCATGAAACACACCAGCAAACCCTAAAATGGATAACAGTTTACAGTTGTTTTTCAGCGGCAGCAGAAATATGACGACAACTTTTGGGTGAAACTTGTTTACTTTTTTTCCTCACACAGTTTTTTACCAGAAGTAACCTGCTCTGTCTTGTCTATTGGCACATTGTCAGTGTCCTATTTGCTCCACGATGTATTTTTCACTATGTGAGAGCAGCATTGCTTGTCAGACATAGCAATAGTAACTAAGGGGGGGCGGGTCTTGTGTTTGGATAATGTCACAATTTATGTGTCCACATATGTAAAACGAAATTGAAAATGCTGTTTGGAATTCTTTTTGAAAATAGTCCAGAATATCCTTCCATAGCGTGCTGTGCTTTAGCTGTTAGATGCATTTTGTATGACAAGAAAGATTTGTAAATATGTACAGGTAGTTTGCATATCCCCAAACCCATTCCCGAGCAGTCACCCGAGGAGGTTCGCTACACTTCCTAGACTGTCTGGCTCTGTACAAAGATGTCGAGCTTATATTACGCATGAGATCACAGACACATAACTGGAGATTATGTCTTTTTGGAGCCTGAAATAACAGCTGTACTACTTATGTGTGGTGTTGTGAGGTAAAAATAAATGTTACACCAATAACAAGAAAATGACTGTTATATTCAAGTGTAGAATACGTACAGTACAAATGTAATGCATTGACTTGGCACTATGGTAGTTTAGTTTAATAATTTTATTGTTTGTTTCTCCTCTTAGGGCTCATTTGCTTGCAGAATACTACAGCATTTCTTATGTAAGGCAAAATTAAAAACATTTGATTCCAAGCTAAAAATAGAGTGAGCAGCATACACCTCAAATAATCAACTTGTTGGTAAGGTAACCAACTCTGAGCATTACAACACACTGTACTAAATTCTTCCATTTAATTTTTCACACAAAATTACAGTTACCAAAATCTAGTGGAGCCTCTCAACCATTTGCCAGCAGTGATCACAGTCTGACATGTGAAATGACCTTTGTTTTAATTAATTTTCTTTCAAACACTTACCACTCAAGCCTAGAAAGCTTACAAATGAAACAAACCCACTTTCAAGACATGTTAAGTTCCCTACCTTTTGATGTTTTGCGTATAAATTTCCTGGTCTTGGAGATCTTGACTGAGTTTACTGCCTGGCTGGCTATTTTTAGCATTTCCATCCTAAACCGTATTTGGTGGTCTCCACCTCTGCATGCTAATTTACAAGGCATAACAACAGTGTAAAGCTGGACTCAGCTGTCTGAAGTTATCACCATGCTTGAGTGTACAGCCAGGCTTCCTGACTGGGCCAGTAGACTATTTAAAGGAGCTTATTATGAAACATGGCTCATTTTGCCAATGCAGATGCTTCCTAGCTAAAAACACTCTGACAAAAGATGCTGTAATAATACAAATACTAGAGCTCTGTATAAATGCATGACAGCACTGGATTGGTAGTACTCAAAAATTCTAGTTAGGTTTTGTTCTAATACCTAACTCTGACATGAGCAATAGTGCTAGCGTGTTTCTTCAACTTTGGGAAATTTTACAGAATGTCCGATGGGTTTATTTTTTTAATTAATTATTTTTTTTATTTTTTTTAGTAAACCTAACAGATAACTTTGTTTATTATATGCATATCACATTACTGTCTTAGAAACTTTATTAGTTGAATTTATTTTTGTAATTAATTTCAGAATTGTTAATTAGTCATTTCAGTCACCTGTGACATCGTTAATTAATTCATTAGTTCCTTCTTCAGTCTTGCGTATAAATACTTCCTTTTTGGTTCAGTTTGATGTCGGTCATTGTATGTATTATGCTCTCCTGATCTGTGTCTCCTCATGTTTCTAAGTAAAAGAAACATGAACATGTTATTTGGAACTTCTTTGCTGTTTGGAGTTATCTACTGCACCAGCCTGTGACTATATATGTGTGTGTGTATATATATATATATATATATATATATACATATACATACATACATACATACACACACACACACACACACACACACACACACACAGCTGCAATATAATACAAATTAAATCATTATTGCTCTTGATATTGTTATAATGATCATTACAATGTTGATGCCTAATAGGTTTTTGTGAGGGAAAAGCATGTCATATTCTAACTACAGACAAAACAACCTTTATAAAAGGCTTTTTTTTTTTTTTTTTTTTTTTTTTTTTTGCAAATTAGAAAATCAAGACTTCATTGGCTGTTTCATTAACATGAAAAACAAAACATTTATACAAACTGAGAATAGATTATTCCTGAAGAAAGTGAGCAAAGAACACCGAAACTGTCCATGACTTCAGTCTAATGTGAGATATGCACTGTCACAAAAACTCCTGTTATAATCACTGAAGCAGTCAACACTGCAAAATAAATTTCTTACATATTTTCTGCAATTTGCTGTTTATGCTGATGAGAAAATTTGCAAAATACAGATTGAGAATTCAGTCAGGGAGCACATGCACTGAACAACTCAGCGTTCTCCACGGTGACGAATCAAAACTCCTCAGAATGGATATTGAATTTAGAAGTGCAACATAAATGTCTGATTGGCGTAAACTGTGCACAAAAAGAAATCTAATGCAACATAAGAAAATCTACTGTAAATGTAATGCCGCAATCAACACTTTTCATTCATTTCACATTTCTCTTTGATCATGTTGTAATAGATCTATCTTACCAATACTACAAAGTAGTGCTTATGTGAAATGAAATCAAATGTATACCTGTGGAATCATTCACGGCACACGCAATGTTCAACTAATACAGATCTTCATCGCAGATGTAGCGCAATGATTGAGTATTGCACTCCAATAATATGAGCCTTAAAAGAGCATAGATTTGTAGTTAAATATAGTGTTAAAATGTTAGTCTCATAGTACGCCAGCACGCCAGCAGATGGCGGCAATGTTGCATGGAGTGGTTACGGCACTGTGCTCTCTTGAAATCTCGCGTGAGTTTGACAGCGACATTTCCTCATGAGCGATGGTGTGTGATGTTTTGCGATAACCACGAGAGCCGCAACTAAAACTTTTATTTACTGTTTTGCAGGTAGGCTGGTGTAAAATGTGTGAGACTTGTGTATGAATGTTTATGATGTTATTGTTTCTATTCCCGTAGTGTTTGCATAGAGTATGGAGCATGTGTATGTTATATTAACCGTGCTATGCATTGATTTATGAGTTTGCACGTGTTTAAATGAGTTCGTGCGATAGCAAGAATGTTGTTTAGAGGGAATAGAGCAGAGATGTTGTTACAATTATTTCACGCCGAATTGAGGACATGTGCATGTTTAAAAGAAAAAAAACATGTTTTGCACGTGTGTGAAATCTCGCGTGAGTTTGAGAGTGAGATTTCCTCATTAGCGATGGTGTGTGATGTTTTGCGATAACCACGAGAGCCGCAACTAAAACTTTTATTTACTGTTTTGCAGAATAAACACCCTTTAAATGTGCAACCCCCCTTTTGTGAATTCTTCACTGCACACTGGGAAGTGTTACATATTTTGGTGAGCCAATTAGCCAGGAGCTGCAAGTTACGAGTGAGCTCCAGAGACAAATCTAGACAACAAAGCAGTGGAAAATGGCAAGCATGGATGAGCTGCGTGATCAGATCAGCGTAGCACTACTGAAGCTGAACAATTCTGACCTCGTTCGAGTCTGTAAACATCTAAAATGTGATGAGCCAGTTGGAGGCTTTGAAAGCAAAACACGATGTGCTGTCATCAGACTGGCAAAAACGCTGGATAGTATAGAAGAAACAGAGGATAAAGAGGTGTGTCTTCAGTGTCTGGAGGATCTGCTGTCACTAATAGACTCTCTGATAAGGTCAACCGAAACTGCATCGAACATTCCACCAGATGAGCCTAATGAGTTGGACATGTTGAAAGAGAAGTATTCCAGACTGCAGATGGAACAAGCTCAAGTCCGTCAGACACTTGAGGAAGAGATTGTCGCAATGGAACAACATCTGAGGGAGGAGACTAGAGCTATCACAGTTACACCACCTGCATTGCCTGAGGTGACTCTAAGGAGAGAGTTTCGGATATGTGGACAAATTGGGGAAGCAGGACAGCGAGAGAAACTGTCCTACACCAGCCTCATGAACCAGATTGAGTCCGGACTGCGGAAGGGTCATCCAGAGACCGAGATCTTTGAGGCTGTGACACACGCAATGAGCCCAGGCCTCCATTTAAGAGATATGCTCGAAATAAAACGAGATCTCACTCTTTCAACCTTGAAGACAATTTTGAGGGGGTATTTCAAAGTTGATCCGCCATCTGACCTGTTACAAAAATGAATGAACATTTCACAAGATCCAAAAGAATCAGCCCAGAACTTTCTGTTCAGAGGAATAGAGCTCAGAGAAAAGTTACTGTGGAAATTGAGTGAAGAAGATGAAGGTGAGCAGTTCAGCCCAGAATTAATTCAAAGAAAATTCCTTCGCTCCATAGAGACCGGACTGCTAAGTCAAGCTGCAGCTTAAGCCTTACCTGAGCAACCCTAGAATCAAAGATGAAGAACTGATAGAGTGGGTGAATGAAGCTGCAAATCTAGAGCAAGAGTGACAACAAAAGTTGAAAAAGACTGTAATGAGCAAGTCGCCAAGACTAAGTGAAATACAAACCAGCATATGCCCGTTTGAGTCTCAGCTACATTCTCAAGGTGGTATGGAGCCCAAAAGAGATGACAGAGCATCTGTAGTTAAAGGTGACTCTGCCACCATCAGCAAAAAGAGTCAAGGCATGTGAGATGGGGCAGACTCAAACACCAGCCAACTGATTGAACAGCTCAGAGCAGAAGTCCTAGAAACTCCTAGAAATGAAAAAGATGGTGAATGAAACAATGGAGACAGCTAAGCTGTGAGGTAAAACAGACAAAGTAACACCTGTGAATGCCAACAGACTGCGAAGATGCAGAGCATGTCAAGAAGCTTGAGTTGGTGAGCAGCGCGAACATTGCTTTCGTTGTGGACAGGAGGGATATTCAGGTATTCTTTCCAGAGGATGTCGGCGACCCAGAGAACAGCAGGGAAATGGGAGAGGGCTGCTGCGGCGGGACCCTCAGTACCCCATGAAATAGAGTCCCCCCTCGATTACTCGAAGCAGACTGTGAAGCTGAATGACTTGGAAAAGACGGTTAATGACATTTCTCTTTACCAAAATGTGAAACTGATAAACCTCATTGGCAGAAAATGCCTGGTGCACTGTTTGCTGGAGAGAGTTCCTGTGAAAGTTTTGTGGGATACGGGTGCACAGGCAAGTGTTATCAATGAGGAATGGAGAAAAGAGTATGTACCTTATCGAACGGTGAGGCCTCTCCACGAACTGTTGGAGTCCGGTACCCTGGTTGGGTTAGCTGTAAACCAGACCGTTATACCATTCCTGGGCTGGATTGAAGCGGAGTTCAGTTTAGGCCAAGATTCAAGTGCTACCCCACCATTACTGGTTCCAATATTAGTTTCCACTGACCCACATGTAGCAGAACAGCCTATCATTAGTTTTAATGTAATTTAAGCAGTTCTCAGTCAAAAGAGGGACCACAAGTCAGAGAGAGATACCATCTGCGAAGTGAGTAGAGCTTTCTCTGTGCCATTTAAGACCGCAAAGTTGGTGATCAAGTTAATTCAGTCTACAGATTCTGAAAATGAAGCAGGTATCGTGCAGACAGGAAGGAGACAAATTCATTTATCAGCTAATCAAGTCACGACTGCATGGGTTAAAGTCAATACAGGGTCTCAGTTTAAAGGTCAAAGTCTACTTCTAGTCCCAAGCAAAGAGCCTTCACTGCCAGAAGGGGTCGCTATTGAAGAAGGATTAGTTACTGTTCCTGCTGACAGATTTGCAGTTGTACCAGTGCCGATCGCTAACACCAACAAATATGCTGTTACCCTAGATCGTCGAATAGTCCTAGGTCATCTTCAAATAGTAAAATCTGTTTTACCTATGGCTCCAGGACACAGAAACAGGGACAATTCCACAGACAGCAAAGATCAGGACAACACTGACAACAGTAAAAGGAAGGAAACTGTGACTAAAAGTGATTCAGAGAAACAAAAACCTATTCATTGGGAACCTCCAGTCTCCCTGGATCATCTGAGTGGAACACAGAAGGAGATAGTGATACAGTTGTTAAGAGAGGAGCATCATGCTTTCGTGTTTGATGAAGATGACAGCAGCTGTATTCCATCACTGAACCTGCACATTACACTTCACGACACCACACCTGTGAAAAAGACATATGTGTCGGTTCCAAAACCATTACATCAAGAAGTAAAAGAGTACTTACAAGACTTACTGAATCGTGGATGGATTAAAAAGTCCCGGTCACCCTACGCATCACCGGTGGTCTGTGTAAGAAAGAAAGATGGGACATTAAGACTGTGTTGTGATTACAGAGAACTGAACAGAAAATCAGTACCAGATCGACAACCAATTCCGAGAATTCAGGACATGTTGGATTCTCTAATTGGCAGTTCCTGGTTTTCAGAGTTGGATCAGGGAAAAGCATATCACCAGGGGTTCCTAGATGAGGAAAGCAGACTCTTGACTGCCTTCATAACCCCATGGGGTTTATACCATTGGGTGAGGATACCCTTCGGCCTCAGTTCGGCACCAGCCAAATTCCAACGGAGTATGGAGGAGTGTCTGGTAGGTCTTAGAGATGTAGTGTGTCAACCCTACCTTGACGATAACCTTGTCCATAGCCCTAGTTTTGAAGACCATGTCAGTCACCTCAGAGCTGTGTTACAGAGATATCAGCAGCACGGTGTAAAGCTCAGCCCTCGGAAATGCGAGATCTTTAAGAGGAAGGTGAGATTCCTTGGACGGCTCGTGTCAGGAGACAGATATACAATGGATCCTGCTGAAGTTGCTTCTGTGCAGGCCTTAAAGGATCGAGTTCTTGCTACTGTAGGTGATTTGAGAAAACTACTTGGATTCATCTCATATTACCGTGCGCACATACCTGATTTTTCCAGGCTGTCAAAACCCCTGTACCAGCTGTTGTCATCACCCCCTGAGGGAGTAGCACCTGTGGAGAAAAGATTAAGAGGAAAATGTGTCAGCTGACGATGCCAAGGTGGTCTCCCATTAAACACACCGATACAGTGGACTCAAAGCCATCAAGAGACGTTGAACTTTCTCATTGACAAACTGACCACCTCACCAATATTGGGCTATCCAGATCTCACCCAGTTGTTCATTCTGCACTGTGATGCATCGCAAGAGGGGCTGGGTGCCGTGCTGTACCAGAGGCAGAACAGTAAATTGGTGGTGATTGGTTATGCTTCCAGAACTCTAACCATGCCTGAGAAGAATTACCACCTTCACTCAGGAAAGTTAGAATTCTTAGCATTAAAATGGGCAACATGTGAATGTTTTAGAGACTACCTGTACCATGCTCCGCAGTTTACAGTATATACGGATAATAATCCGTTGACTTATGTTCTCTCCACTGCCAAGCTCAACTCCACAGGCCACAGATGGGTGGCTCAGCTGGCAGATTTCAACTTCTCCATAAAGTACCATCCTGGCAAGAACAACGCGGACGCAGATGGTCTGTCCCGGATGCCAGTGGACATTGATCAATTCATGGAGGAGTGAGTCAAGAAGTCATCGGTGCATCTGTTCAGGGACTGTTGGTAGGCAAAGACACCCCACTTGCGTGGGTTACTGCAAGTCAAGTACAAACCCTTCAGATGGTGAGTGAGGCTGCTGTGTCTACAGTCAAACCGCTCACGCCGAATCAGATCTTAGAAAGTCAGAGGAAAGATCCTGTGATCGGTCGAGTTCTGCAGTATAAAGTTAATAATCAGAGACCATCAAGACAAGTATTCAAAACCGAGCCGACGGATGTGAAAATGCTTCTGAGACAGTGGCAAAAATTGCACATCAATGAGCATGGCATACTGTACAGAAAGGCGGGTGGAAGGGATCAGCTTGTTTTGCCAAAAGAGTATCACCAGACTGTATTCAATGAGCTTCATAAAGAAATGGGACACTTAGGAGTAGAGAGGACAGTGAATTTGATTCGTGATCGGTTTTACTGGGCTTGTATGCAGAGGGACACAGAGCATTTCATTGCCAATGAGTGTGAGTGTTTAATGCGGAAGACACCACACAAGGCCACAAGAGCTGCTCTTGTTTCAATCTTCACCATACGACCGTTTGAGTTAGTGTCTATAGACTTTTTACATCTGGAAACCTGTAAGGGAGGGTACGAGTACATTCTGGTTGTCATAGATCATTATACTTGTTTTGCACAGGCGTATGCTACGAGAAACAAATCAGCCAAGACGGTGGTGGACAAGATCTTTAATGATTTTGCTTGACGTTTTGGATTCCCAGAGAAGATCCACCATGACATGGTTAAGGAATTCGAGAACCAGTTGATGTGCCAGCTGCAGAAGTGTTGTGATGTGCGAGCGTCTCATACTACCTGCTATCACCCACAAGGAAATGGGCAGGTAGAGCGCTTTAACAGAACATTACTGTCTATGTTGTGCACACTTACAGATGCAGAAAAGACACAATGGAGAAAGTCATTGGAGAAGCTGGTGCACGCTTATAACTGTACTCACTGTGAGGTCACAGGTTTTTCCCCTTTCTACTTGCTTCATGGTCGTTCCCCACATTTGCCGATCGACCTGCTTTTCAACTTACAACCAACAGAAGGGAATGAGAATTATGCTGAGTATGTGAAGAATTGGCAAGCGAGGATGCGTCAAGCTTATGAGATTGCTTCCAGAACTGCTGACAGGGAAACCTCAAGGAGTAAGGCAGGGTATGACAGGAGAATTCATGGAATAGAACTTCAGCCTGGTAGACGAGTGCTCGCTCGGAATCTATCTGAGAGAGGAGGACCTGGTAAGCTCCGATCGTACTGGGAAAACAGAGTGTACGTGATTGTCAAAAGAAGGAGTGACGAGAGTCCGGTGTATGAAGTCGTACCTGAAGGAGGAGGTAAAATGAGAGTGTTACATCGGAATCTACTTCTCCCTTGTGATAGTTTGCCACGAGAGAATTCAGAAGCAATGCCACAACCAGAGACAGTGAGGAAGATAAAAGTAAGGAGAAAAGACAGAAAATGCTTGAGAGAAGTTCAGAGTGAGGTGTCAGAGAAGGAGGACTTTCAAGATGGTGAGCAGGTGTTACAGTTTCCTACTTCCTTGAGTCAGTGCCAGAATCCTGTTTGTCTCAACCCTGAAGCAGAACCGTTCACGCCAAGTGTGGAACAGCACTGGGAGCGAGAGCCACAGAGGACTGAGGAGGAGATAGCAGAAGAGGTGCTAGAGGAGCCAAGGGAGGCGGATCTTGGAATGCCTGCGGTACAGTCAGAGATATCACGAGAACAAGCATCAGTTGAGAGTGAGGATGATGACTCCTTACCTGTGAATTCTTACCCAAGAAGAGAACGCCGTTGTCCAAGAATTCTGACTTATGACTCGTTGGGTCAGCCATCTGTGGTGGAAGTTGCGATAGATAGACTAAATGTGAGTAAAGAGTCTGCAGTCCAAAGACTGTGGCGACCTTGGACAATGTTTGAGGTACCCAGTTAAACTTACACTGTTTATCCACACGTGATCAGGACTTGCATGGAAACAACTGTTTTCATGGACAAAGATAAATGTGGGAAAAAAGAGGGTTTTCAATAGTTAAACATAAGCAACTAAGAAAATTGTTGACTTACTCTATAAAGTAAACAAAAAGGGGTAGTAGACTAAAGAATTGTCTGGCCAAAATTAAGAGTCTATTACAAAAGAGTGTTACGAGCGGGATAGGTGTTTACTGTTGCTGGAAATATAATATGATTGTGCGACAATGGACAAAGCAACCAATGGTTATTTTGACCTGTAGAGTGTATTTCCAGTATTTTGAAATCAAAGTCATCACTGCTATTATTAAGAGTTTGATGAAACAGGGATTGGTCATCAATAATAAAGTCTGAAATGTTGGTAAACATTTTAAATTTAGTAGGGGAGAGTGTAGCGCAATGATTGAGTATTGCATTCCAATAATATGAGCCTTAAAAGAGCATAGATTTGTAGTTAAATATAGTGTTAAAATGTTAGTCTCATAGTACGCCAGCACGCCAGCAGATGGCGGCAATGTTGCATGGAGTGGTTATGGCACTGTGCTCTCTTGAAATCTCGTGTGAGTTTGAGAGTGAGATTTCCTCATGAGCGATGGTGTGTGATGTTTTAAGATAACCACGAGAGCCGCAACTAAAACTTTTATTTACTGTTTTGCAGAATAAACACCCTTTAAATGTGCAACCCCCCTTTTGTGAATTCTTCACTGCACACTGGGAAGTGTTACACAGACAAACAGTAGAATTTGCAGATCTGGTTTTAAACTGGTTGTTTGGTCATGTCCACTTCATCCAATGCTCTTTATGTTCTCCGTGTTCTTAAATTTCTCAGTACGAATTAAAAACCGCTTCAGGCGATTCAGTGCCAGCAGGGAACTGAAAGGGATAGTTCACCCAAAAATAAAAATTACCCCATGATTTGCACCCTTGAAGGGGTGGTTGATTGCGATTTCACTTTTTAAAGTTAGTTAGTGTGTAATGTTGCTGTTTGAGCATAAACAATATCTGTAAAGTTGCGGCGCTGAAACTTCAATGCAATGCATATCTTTTAAAATTCTGGCAGTTTAATGCCTACAGAAACGGCTCGTAGGGACTATAACGAGTTACTTCCCAGGTTTGTGACATCACAAACCCAGACAAACCCTGCCCCCGGGAACATGCAACAAAGGGGGCGAGGCCATGCTGCACTGCTTTAGAGAAGAGGAAGAGAACTAGGGGTGCACGTAAAAATTTATTCATATATGAATCTGCCTTCTAATGATTCTAATGGATTCACAACTTTTAAAATCAATGTTCTAAAGCAGCGGTTCTCAATGTTGTTCCTCGCGTCGCTCTGCTCTGCACACGCTCTGCTCTGCATCTCTCTCTTATTCAGATCATCAGCTCAGCTCCAATAATGAACTGTTCCATTTATACACATTTTCACATAGCTATGAGAAGCATTATACATGGACGCGTATGTGGTTGCCGTACTGTATTAAAGTTTTAATCAGGATAAAACCGTATATTAAAAGCCAAAAGAAGCAGTAGCATTTACAAATAACAGCGTATGTAAAAGTATGAGAAAACAACAAACAAAAAACATACCATTAAGAGCTGTGTGCTTGCACAGGTTCTGCACGATCCTCTTCACTAATATTCTCTGGGTCTCAATTGGGCTCAAATTGATAAGCAATATAGACGATGCCATTGTTTACAATAAAACTGGAGCACAGGCCGCTGAGGTGAGGGCCAGGACATTTAGACGCGCTCTAGAGGCGGTTTAGCCAATCACAACACACTGGACCAGCTAACCAATCTGAGCCCATTGCGTATTTCTGAGGGAGGGGCTTCATAAAAGCAGGAAATGATCAGCACGTTTATAGGAGAAGGGACAGAGCGGTGTGAAATAAAGGTAAATTATGTGAAAAATAATGGGGTTTTTTTTATTATTATTATTTTTTTTAAACTAAGCATTAACACATGTTAGACTGCACACCATAAACACAATCAAGCCTAGGAAAAAAAAAACAGTCAACCACCCCTTTATGTCATGGTGCACACATGAGGGAAATGAGACGACGAGGATGAACTCTAAATACAGTCTGTAATAAAATCCAAAACAGACAGGGCAAGACAAGGCAAGGCTGGGACACACAGGGAGTAACAAGTAGACCAGACGAAAATTAACAGAACAGGCAGGAACTAAATACACAGGACATTAACTAAACACAGCTGAATGAAATCTTAAACAATCAAACTTGACGAGGACAGGAACAGGAAGGACCAAATATGGGCAAGGAAGGAAACACATGACAGACATGATTGACATTACTCCTCCCTCCCGGAAGGCGTGACCTGCGCCGTAACAGTACCACCGGGGAGTGGGGGGCGCTCTGGAGGTCCCCCAGGACAGACACATGGCAGAGCTGGGAGCTCTGGAGGCCATGGCAGGTGGTCTTAGTGGCTGAGAACCCCTTGTACTACAGCTGGAACCCCTTGTACCCCCCAAAAAAAAAATTCTTGGGGGAAACTTACGGGCAGAACTCTGGAACAGGAGCCCTCATAGGGCTCGACTCAGGAACAGGAAGCCCTCCGTGGGCTGAACACAGGAACAGGTGCCCTCCGTGGGCTAGTCTCGGAAGCTGAGGCTTCTTTCTGGGCATGACGTAACTTTAGGGGCCCTCACAGGGTCCCTCAGCAACCGCTTCCACTTCGGCGACAAGAAGGCAGGCGGCTGGGAATGGCCTCCGTGGCCATAACCATAAGAGGAATCAGACGAATCTCCATGGACAAGACAGACCAGGTTCTTTAAAATGTTCCTGTGGACACGATACTTTAAAAGCCTAGACTCTGGTCAGGGGCTGGAGCCATCACTGGACTCTTGGTCAGGGGCTGGAGCCATCACTGGACTTGTGGTCAGGCTGGGAACGGCACTCCTGGCCGTGACTGGGGAACTGGAGTCAGCGACGGCCGGCTGGCTTGAGACAGCGGTGGACGGCGTGCTTGGGTGAGCCGCGAACGGCGGCATGAATGAGTGAGCCACGGACAGCGGCGTTGATTTCCCCACGAAACGGCGGGCTTGAGTCAGTGGCGGCCGGCGGACTTGGATGAGCTGCGGACGGCGGCGTGGGTGAGCCGCGGACGGCGGCGTTGATTTCATCGCGGACAGTAGGCTTGAGGGAGCCGCGGACGGCGGTGATGATTTCTCCGCAGATGGCGGGCTTGAAGGAGCCGCAGACGGCAGCATACTGGAGGGGCTCGCGGCCAACGGACTCACAGTGCTCACGGCAAATAAACACACTATTTATACACTTATTTATCTAACACACATACTTGGTCTACATTTCAATTTGCACATAATATACCTGTACATACAAAACTGTCTACTGTTATATACCTGTACATACAATTGTCAATTTGTATATTGTTATTCCTTATTTACTTTTCCTTTTTAATTCTTCTTTTTATTATCTGTGTTTTTTGTTCTGTCACTGTCATTCTGTTGTGCTGCGGTAGCTTCTGTCACGAAAACAAATTCCTCGTATGTGTAAACATACCTGGCAATAAAGCTCATTCTGATTCTGATTCTGATCCCACCGAACTCCCACGCTCATCTGTGGGCTAGAGCGGGAAGGACGAGCGGCGACTTCCCATGCTGTGGGGGAACACAAAGGAACAAAGCAAAAACCTTTCAAAAACGAACAAAACAAAAACAAGGTGAATGGGCGCCGACCAGGATGAGCTCAAAATACAATCTTTAATAAAATCCAAAACAGACAGGGCAAGACAAGGCAAGGCTGGGACACACAGGAACACCGGGGAGTAACGAGTAGACCAGATGAAAATTAACAGAACAGGCAGGAACTAAATACACAGGACATTAACTAAACACAGCTGAATGAAATCATAAACAATCAAACTTGATGAAGGGAAACACAAGACACACACGACAGACATGACTGACACTTTAAGCCATCCTAGGTGTATATGACTTTTTTTCTTTCAGACGAATACAATCAGAGTTACATTAAAAAATGCCCTGGCTCTTCCAAGCTTTATAATGGTAGTGAATAGTGGTTAAGATTTTGAAGCAAAATAAAATGCATAAATCCACCATAAAAAAGTACTCCACACAGCTCTGAGGGGTGAGTAAAGGCCTTATCAGTGGAAACGATGGGTTTGTGTAAGAAAAATATCCATATTTAAAACGGTATAAACCGTAATAGGTCCCATTTTATATTAAGTGGCCTTAACTACTATGTGTTTATATAAAAATAAGTATGTACAAATTTTATTGCAAAACACTTTTGCTGCTATTGAGGTGGGATACGGGTAAGGTAAAGCCCAGAACACACCAAGCCGACGGTCAGCTGTCGAGCCGGTTTTGTTCGTTGGGCCAACTAAGTTTTCTCAGTGTGTTCCGCTGTTGAATCGGCGTCGGAGCTCGTCGGTCAGTCGGGCCATCTGATCATTCTGATTGGCTGTTCAGCTGGCGAACCAGTGCACGAGAAAGGTGCAGAACGGACGTGCTACTTGGCTGTCGGGTGTCGAGCGTCGGCTTGGTGTGTCAGGACAACTTTGGACCCAGACGCAGCCAACGTGAGCCGACCCCGCAGTCTGCTTTCGTCGCCACTAGTTCGCCTGCGTCGGCTTGGTGTGTTCCGGGCTTAAGGGGTAGGTTTAAGGGTGGGTTAAGGAGTAAGGGATGTATTGTAATAATTACAGTGTAATTATGTAATTACAGAAATTAATTACAGATGTAAATACATGCAAGATAAACTAATAATGTTATTAATAATGTTATTAATTAATTAGTAACTAATCATTTGATACAATGCACTCATTGTGTACATACATGTTTTTTTTTGCATTGTACTTTTTTTTTTTTTTTTAATTTTTTTATAATACCGGCATGTAATTATATCTGTAATAAATTATGTAATTAATATGGAGTACTTTCTTTTTATGATGGATTTATGCACTTTATTTCTAAATAATCTTTATTTCGCAAAATAAAAAAGACAGAGAACCATTTCAACTATAGTGCATTTATTTTCCTATTTTTAAACAGGACATTTAAAAAATCTAATAATAAATAGGATGTTATTAAAAAAATAATTTCTTATTATTACAAGCATATGACATTTTATTTATAGCAGAAAACCATGTGACTGGCCACGTGAACAGCACGTTCCTGGGTTCATAGGGTCACAGAACTCGCTTCTCCACTGTGAGTAAATCGCCATTCAAATCCATGAGTTTTATCATTGAAGTCCCATGTAAATTTATTTTTACATATGTCCACATGAGAAAAAATTACCATCCGAATAGGGCTTATGTTTCAGTCAGTTTCTGTGGTTACTCATTGTTTGATTAATTTCTACACCTAAGCTCTGTGCTCTTTCTGTTCATTGTCAGTTCTCGTCACGTTTTTGCTAGGTTGATTCTGTTCTTGTTTTCTTTTAATAAACCTTATACTGCCTGCGATTAGATCCTTTCCTCATCTTTATTTTCAACCCAGCTGTGACACACTGTCATTTGCATATTAAACAGAAATCTTTTGAGATGAGGTGGAAGTGACACTAAAGTTATTTTCTTTACTTAGTTAATTGAATAAACTAGTGGGAAGCTAAAAAGTGTTTTAAGAGTTTACCAGAGAATTTTACGCAAAGAAAAATAGTCCTACAATATATATGAGAAAATTTAACTCCTAACTAAGCATTCTGAGAGTATAGAGCTTCACACATGAATGTGTCACTCAGAATTTTCTGAAACCATTTTATTTTTGGCCTGCAGTATTGTTTCCTCCATATCTGTCTCACTGGTGGGAGCCATGCCTCTCTTATTAATTGTCAGCGAGGGCTGGAGGGCCAGCGCAGGCAAGTGTCTGGTTCATTGAATTATAGACACCAGCCTTCATTCTTATGCCTGGAGGTGCTTGGTTGTAATGTCAAGATGAGGGCTAGCATTTCTGTTCTGCTGGTGTCAAGAGTAACATGATACAGTTCCATTGATTTGTCTCAGTGTATCTACTGCACTGTAAAAAGATTGCTGTAAATTATACAGTAACTTACTGGCAGCTGGATGCCAGTAAGTTACTGTAAAAATGGTTACAGTATTGTTACTGTAATTGCATTTAGAGTATAATAATGGCTTTACTGTATTTTCATTTACAGTATGATTACCGTATTTTCATTTACAGTATCAGTGCTGTAGTGTTTATTTTCATGTAGTTTAAACATTTTTTACCTGTAAAAACAATCAAATTGTGGTGCAGCACTGTAATCCATGATTTTTACCACTCCAACTCCATAAAAATCACAATAACTTTTAACTTTAGCATTAGTTCTGATAATATTATTTTTAATTGTTGAACATTTTCTTTTTAAAAGTACAAATTACAACTCTTGATCTCTAGGATGAACTAGCTGAAAAAAAAAGGACATCATCACAGTCCCCTGGGCACTTTGTATCATGGCAAAACATACACACACTGAAATGCAAAAACAATTAAGTACACTAACAGTCAAAAGTTTCTGAACCGTAATATTTTGATGTTTTTAAAGAATTCTCTTCTGTTCACCAAGCCTGCATTTATTTGATCCAAAATACAACAAAAGCAGTAACACTGTGAAACATTTTTAATATTTAAAATAACAGCTTTCTATATTTTAAAATGTAATTTATTCCTGTGATCAAACCTGAATTTTCAGCATCATTACTCCAGTCTTCAGTGTCACATGATCCTTCAGAAATCATTCTAATATGCTGATAAACATTTATTACTATTATTATTATTATTATTATTATTATTATCATCATCATCATAAATATTTAAAACAGTTGAGTACATTTTTTCAGGATACTTTGATGAATAGAAAGATTCAAATATCAACATTTATCAGAAATAAATGGGGAGGGGAGGGGGAATATGGAAATTACTACTTTTATTTAGCAAGGATGGTTTAAGTTGATCAAAAGTGAAGATAAAGACATTTATAATCTTACAAAAGATTTCTATTTCAGATAAATGCTGTTCTTCTGAACTTTCTATTCATCAAGGAAACCTGAAAAAATTACTCAACTGTTTTCAACATAATAATAATATTAATATTAATAATAATAATAATAATAATAATAATAATAATAATAATAGTTTTTTTTTTTTTTTAGCAGCAAATCAAAATATAATGATTTCTAAAAATCTCTAAAAAAAATTCAGCTCTGATCACAGGAATAAATTAAATTTTAAAATATATTCAAATAGAAAATATTTATTTTAAATAGTAAAAAAATGCAAAATTGTTTTGCTGTACTTTAGATCAAATAAATGCAGGCTTGGTGAGCAGAAGAGGCTTCTTTAAAAACATTAAAAATCTTACTGTTCAAAAACTTTTGACTGGTAATAAAATAAGTATTTTGACTGGTGTTAATAAAATGAAATAATACAGTAAAAATGAGTTTGTGTTGTTGTGTTAAATTTCAGTAATTTTGACAGTCAAAGTTGACAAGCTCTCTGATGAGAAACAGCAGGATGGGATTCAAGCAGATCCTTTTTCTTTGCACTCTCTTTCCAGAATTCCAGCTGATGCTGTCAATGCATTTGGTGCCACAAAGATTGACTGTCTGAATGAACCTGCAAGCACAAGAAAAAAAAAAAAAAAGCATTATTTTTCAAAGCAGTGTTTACAGAATTTACCTCAACTGTCAAACTTGGTGCTGTATGCACTTTGATGTTAATAAAAATGTTATATATTACATTTGAACGCACCTACAAGGGAAGGTACATAATTAGTTGATAATCCATCACATTCAAATTATTAAAGCTCTATTTTTTACAATGCATTCTCAATCTGTAGAGCAAAGTGGTAGAATGCTGAATTAATGGGTTTGATTCCAGGGGCGGTTCTAAGGTGAGTGGATACCCAGGGCTTAGCCCGGAGACATTAATTTATGTATCTGAATACACGGGATACAAGTCATATAAAACAGGCTATGCTGAAAAGTTACATTGGCTAAGTGGCTTAAATTTTTTTTTAAAGCGACAAGTATAATTATTTATAATTTGTACAAACTGCATAAATAATATTATGAAATTGTTTTAGATATATACACAAAAAATTTGAACACAAAAATATGTAATGATAGAGCCATGCAGAGACGCACAACATGGCTTTGTTTAGAAACGTTTTTGTGAAATAGAGCAAAAAGACAATATTTTCTGCACGATTTAAATCACTTAATATTAACTTCTTGTTTATTGAATTTTGTTGCCCTGACACTTAGTAAAGTCTGCCACAGACCATGCTAAATGCTATATGAACCAATCTGTTCATATAATCTAGTCATTCTAAATGTGTGTGTGTCCAAGAAAATCTCTGCTTATAATACCATGATTAAAAATCTATATTTGTTGCTATACCGTTACAGTAATCTAAGTTTGTCAGATGGGGATATCGGTATTATGAATTTATAGGCTACAGTAACTTAAAGATACCTGAAGCAGCTGCATTTTGCTGTTTAAGCACCAAAATTCAAAACTCTTTTGAAGATGTCACTGAATATTTAATCTACCAAGGTAGAAGTAAATTTCTGGCTGAAGTAAATTTGGTCATGTCAGTTTTTAGTATTCATTTAAAATTAGACAAATCTGCTATTATTTTAATCTCCAATCTGTTATTTATCAGTTTAGATAGTTTTATAATGCTTCGCTAACTAGCAGAAGACACTAACCAGTTTTAAATTCCAGTTGCACAGATGGGGAAGGTTGTAACACTGTGTTACAATGTGCCCCGCTATTATTAAACTATGCTATTCTATGACATTAGCGATGCACTTTACACCATTTACTTTTATGAGTTTTAATGAGAAGCCACAAGAAGCAGGGGAATAAAGACTGACAATCGATGTTTAATGTTCAGAAATTGTTATTTCAAGAAATGTAAAGCTTTTTGGCTCGTTTATGTGTCTCATGTCTTGTGTCCTATGATAGATGTGTGTGGAGGGAGGGGAGTGTATCATTTATGAATTTACGAATGTGTTTCTTCATTTGCGCACTCTGTTTTGAACCACACTGTACACGTAGCTGTGTGTTGCGATCAGGGCCGTCCCAAGCATGGTTGCAATGTGTTCACTGTCAAACTCCAAAATTAGATTAGTTTTAATTCTTAAAACACGCCATTATTTTATTTGAAAAAGTTCATGATTTTATTTTATTGACAAAATATTTCAGTTTGTCTTGTATATTTTTTTCATTAGATCCGATAACATTTTAAGCTGTCATATGGTTGTTACAATGTACCCTACCTACGGCGCATGCTGTCATGAAAATTAACGAAAAACATATACACTGTAATTATGAAACAATGCAACATATTTGTACTAGACAAGTGTGAAATTAAAGTGTATGAAAAAAATTATACTCGAACCCCACGTGGATTTACACAAACTAAGAAAGTCTAACGGTGTTAGGTTGTGCCCCGTGCTCCCCTACTTTAAATACAATATAACTTGCTTTGGATAAAAGCATCTGGCAAATGCATAAATGTAAATGCAATGTAAAACAAAATGTATTTTGGGTTACCTAATTCTGCATTTCTGTAAAATGGACAGCTGGCTGTATGATGATTCGGGCCTCATAGTCAGGATCCTGTTTTTGCTTGGAGAAATCTCCTGTAACAGACAGAGTCACAACACCCTTTTAGTGTTACTATAGTTTATGATCAGAAAAAAACTACCGTACAGTAATACAAACATTTTTAATAAAATAAACATTTTTGGTAAGACTTTACAATAAGGTGTCATTTGTTAACATTAGTTAATGTATTAACTAATATGAACAAACAATGAACAATGCATTTATTACACTATTTATTAAAGGGTTACTCCACCCCAAAATGAAAATTTTGTCATTAATCACTTACCCTCATGTTGTTCCAAACCTGTAAAAGCTTCGTTCATCTTCGGAACACAATTTAAGATATTTTATATGAAAACCGGGAAGCTTGTGACTGTCCCATTGACTGCCAAGTAATTACCACTGTCAAGGCACAGAAAAGTATGAAAAGCATCGTCAGGATAGTCCATCTGCAATACAAGGATGCGCTATTTTCCTTCAAATCAAAGTGTAAATACACGTAGAATACATATCCTTGTGTTGCGGCTGATACAGAATAGCGTACGCTGCTTGCGTTCAGTGGATAATTTCCAAAATGGCGCTACGCTGACACAGAGAGACAGAGAGGAAACGAATTGTTGAATAAAGTCGTTATTTTTATTTTCTTTGCATACAAAAAGTATTCTCGTCGCTTCATAAAATTCAGATTGAATCACTGATGGCAGATTGGCTATCCTGACGATGTTTTTCATACTTTTCTGTGCCTTGACAGTGGTAATTACTTGGCAGTCAATGGGACAGTCACAAGCCTCCCGGTTTTCATCTAAAATATCTTAAATTGTGTTTTACGGGTTTGGAACGACATGGGGGTAAGTGATTAATGACAAAATTTTCATTTTGGGGTGGAGTAACCCTTTAATCTTTGTTAATATTAATGAAAATACAGTTGTTGTTTATTCATGTTAGTTCACAGTGCATCAACTAATGTTAACAAACACAACTTGTGATTTTAATAATGCATTAGTAAATGCTGAAATTAACATTAACTAAGATTAATAAATGCTGTAGAAGTATTGTTCATTCTTAGTTCATGTTTACTAATGTCTTTAACTAGAGTTAATGTTATGAACCTTATTGTAAAGTGTTACCACATGTTTAATATTTATTAGCAAAACTTACTATATCCTCCTGAGACCCAGCTATGGAGTTTTTGCCTCTGTAGTAGGAATTCTATTTTAGTGAATTTCTCTGAGACCTCACATGTCACAGTTGTAAGTCTGGATGTCCTGTACAGAGCACATTCAGGGCTTTTTAGAGATACTAAATGTTTGGAAGTTTCACCATGACCACTCCCTCTCTTAGGTCTTTAAAGATGGCTAAATTTAATTTAGTGAAAAATTTTACATCCTTATGGAAATATGATGATATTTTGTAATTGTCATTTAAATCTGAATAATTTTCAAATTGTTTGTCATAAAGCAACATCTCAGGAAAATGTTATGGGTTTTCAAATTCAAATATGACTTCCTGTTATGAAACAGGACATCATTTCATACATGTCCACTGTAGAGGACACCAGGACTAAAAGGATGTTTATTATGCATTTTGGGAGACATAACAATTGAATAGGAAATTAAAATTAGCGGGCTTTGCTGTTTATGGTCGCTGGACTCGCTGCTCGGGATGAAGATGAAGATCGCAGAATAAAGGCTTGGATTTGGGTCTGTTCCTCGCAGTCGTATGGATTTTGAAGATCTGGATTACAGCGCACGAATAAAATTGTTTCATTTCGTAATTATGTTGCGGTTTTGGTGTTTTTATAGTTATATTGTTAGTCACAGTATGTCGGAGAAAACGCTTTTTGTGGCCCATGGCAAACAAAGTAAACATTACATGACAAGTAAAGGTTAAACGATTGCAAATGTTATTTATTTTAAGGTTTAAAGTGAAGTCTTGTTTAACATTATGTAGGCCTATGTAGGCAAAAGAAATCACACAACAAAACGAAATGTTATCATTTCGTATTAATTAAACGAGTAAACAATGTAATGATGCAATTGAAAACAAGGTAATTGATATGACAACTAAAAACAACTAATAATAAAATTAATGCCGCGATTTCAATATTCATAAGGATTTATTTTTAGATATCGTCAATACGTCAGTTTGTACGTTTAAATGCTGAAAATACGTAAGTATTTGTGCGTTTAGATGCTGAAAATACGTCAGTATTGTACGTTTTAGTGCCTGTAAAAACGTAAGTAAATGTATGTTTTATAGAACCACATTTTATGTAAAATACATACGAGTTATCATGAGATCACGTTGCAAACACACGATTCTAACTTAAATAGCATTTGAAGAGAATTACACTTGCGATAAAGAGGCAGTGTACAAAAGATATTATGTTTCTCTGTGTTAGTTAACTTCGGCTAACTGACATAATTAACTTACCAGCTGATGTTATCATCGATACAATGGCATTCATAAGAAGAGGCTCCAAAATACACAGACGTTGCAGACGACATCTACACTAGAAACTTCAAAAAAACAAAGAAACAAATTACTTGGAAAAAACTGTCTAAAATCTCCACTGAAACAGTGGTGTTGCCTAGGGACTTTACCTCAGTAACGTTATTTCAGTTAGTTCGTTGTTAAGGTTAAGTAACGACTCGCCAGATTAACTAACTTGCATTAAAGGGCAGCAGAACCAATAAATGTGTTTCTCGGTTTAATAAGGTTTATTTCGACTAATATAGGTGACCTTAATTTACTCACCAGTCATGACACCACTGTTATAGCGGCGTTAATCCGGCCGTGAAAAACGACCCGATGAATAATGTTAGTTTGCTGTTAAAAAGTTAAAACATCTTAAAATATCTCAGTTTTGCATAAAACAGAAACAGAAATAATATACTAACCTTTTTGTCCACTTAACAGTGCAACTTGTCTCTTTTGTCCTTTTACCGCTGCTTCCTCCAAACAGCAAACAAAATAAATCTCCCTTGCCATTGGTCAGTTTTTCGTGGCAAGTTCACTACTGTAAATTTACAGTAGTTTACTGTAGTGACCATGTATTTCCCCATAATCCTTTGCAGTTTACAGTAAAATACTGTATATACATTTTACAGTATCTTACTGTACATATTACAGTAAAATACTGTTCAAATTACAAAAAATCAGTTACAGTGTGTGTATCTACTTGTGAGGTGTCGAACATTATAAAGAGATGTGCAAAAAACACTGTCAACTTCCCTTTGTCTTTCATTCCAACAAATTTTCCTTCTAAGAATAGCACAGATTTAGATTTTTCCTTATTTTACATTTAAGCTTCCAAAATGAAATTAAGGTTACATTACCTTCTCAAAAAGCATGTGTACATGTAGCTTGTAATTATGGTTTCAAACTGTACATGTGCACATGCTTAAGTCAACAACCTGTAGAAAAATTCCATATAAAGAGAAAAAAGCAGATGACATCATATTACTGGCCTTCAAATCATCACAGCCATAGTCACGATCATGTGCCAAAAGCATGGTTATGAAACGGAGTGCTGCCGGCACTGTGGCGAGGCACACCTGGTCTATACTGCAGCTTGTCATTGATGTCATGTGCCTCCTGCTCTGAACTAGTTTTCTTGTGCATGCACAAACTGACCTTGAGCTCCAAGACACAACTTAATCAGTGATTGTCTGGCCCTGCACTTCTAGACCTACTGGTGTTATGAATTTGAAGAGAAATTAAATGAAAGAATTTGTCCAGTGCAAAATTCTAAATTAATACTGTAGGAAGCAACTTTCTAAGGATGAACCACATTATTTCAGTTCGCTAAACATCTTGCTAAATATACATAGAATAATTGATTGTGATATAAAACCATTTTTACCAAACCAAAGCCAAATGTACATTTGTAAAACCTGGTTGCATATCCTGAAGGAAATATCAGTGCTTGCAATGCAATCAAAGAACAGTGCTACAAGTTCCAGGCATAAATCATGAAAGACATGGAAAAATGGTCTGTTACAAGACATTTTGTTATTAAAAAATATAGGATATAATCTTAAAAAAACACAATAACAGATTTACAGTATGAATGGAGTCCATATGTTAAATGGTTTGGACTAAATTATTTAAGGATTTTAGCCAATTGGCAAATCTTGTGGCTTGTTGAGGAGAGGTGTGCTATTAATTTTATAACTGAATTGTACACAAATTTGTATACAAATTGTATACAAATTTTACATACAATTCTACTGTTATAATAAAAACATTGGTATTTTATTAGGGTTATTGTAAGTTTTAAAAAGAGAATATGCTAACTTTTTTTTTTCTCTTTTTTTCCCCCCCTTTGGCCACCCAGATAACGGCTTTTCTCTCTATTGCTTTGATGTCAGCTTTAAACACGCCCTCAGAAAAACAGCTATATTCCTGAAGCAGTGCCCATAGCTTTGCTGATTCTGTTATTTTCTCCTGTCAGCTGTCACGACTGTTGTGAGAACTTGAGGTGATATAAGGTGGGCTTTTGTCAACCAAGGAATCCTAACGAGGCTCTGCCCGTCAGGCTTGATTTATCTAACACATGTATAGAATTGGACCAGCATGGGCTTTCTGTCCTTTATTCAGGCCTTGTTTTTCTAGCAACTATCCAGCAGTGACAGACAGAGAAAAATAGATATGCATCTTTCTGTGGAATAGTATTGGGGTTTCATCACACAGAAAAGTGTCAAAACATGTTAATACATTCATACTCGAGATAAAGACAATTTTAAAGATGATTATGGTTACTAAAGATGTACATAATCCTTACTGAGATGTATTTTTGCTGACATTTTTGTACTGTAGGTATCATTCGGTGCCACATATTACCACAGTCATTTATATTAGATCATATCTATTCTCAGAGGGTGTTTGTTATGGATTAGGATATAAGAAATGAAAAGACGGTGAAAGCAAATGCCCTGTCCCTGTGTTTTTAAATTTCACCTTGCGATTTTCAGGAGAAAAAAAAAAAAAAAATATATATATATATATATATATATATTTTTTTTCTTCTTCTTCTTTTTAGCTACACCCATTTGTTTTGAGTTTCCTGCTGCGTAAAATTTCTTACGTTTTTCTCTTTGCACCCAGCAAAAAAACTAAAATAAAAATAAAATAAAAAGACGTTCTTGAAGTTCTTGAAAAAAAAGTTATTGTAGGCTTTAGAGCACTCTTGCATATTTATTTATTTATTTATTTATTTACTTATTTACTTACTTATTTATTTATTTGGGCATGATAAGAGCTTTAGGATTTTCTACAGTGACCTTAAGTTATTAGGCTGAAGGCTAATCACACAAGTAATTCATAGAGCAGTATAGTTTGGGCATGTACATCCATAATTGCTTTTTCACCATTTTGCATTTCCTCATTAAACGTTAATGAGCGTGCAAATGGTTTCTAATAGACACTTCAAAGAGATCATCAAAGCCTCATCTAACAAAATACAGTATGTGCATATTTTATCAGCTTGCTAACAACACGGCATACAATATAAAGCCCTTGCAAAACTGCTTAGAAGTCTTCATTACACTGCAAACCATATTCATATGGCCCTGTCAGTTCACACCCTGAGGTTATATGTAACTATGTGTTAGTGATGCATGTTCAACATGCACTACTTGTTAGTGTAGTGCCAAGCACAAAAGATAATAAAGTCCTTTGCAGATGCCTGCTGATGAAGGATGGCAATTTTGGTGCCCTGCTCTTAGGGCTGCCCCCTCAGTGGCTCCTCAGTGCCCTGCAGTGCGTCATAATTTGTTTCCTACTAAGTAATTAGCCAGCCTCTCTGAGAGCTGATCACTATGATTTAGCAGCTGATTAGAAAAATGACTCTCACCTACAGGGTTATCTATAAAGTATATGTAACAGTGCTACGTATTTAAGATACAAAATATGAGCATCTAAAGGTACTTTTAAATCATTGGTGAACAGATTTAAAATTAAATTTTACAGTTTAATTCAATTTAATAGAGGGTGCTGCTAATGGTGAGTAGTTAGATATGACATTGGCGAACATTAATCTTATAAATAAAAAGAGAAAAATCTGGTATTTTTATCAGAATAAACTGTACCTGACAATGTTGTCTCTTAGCGCGCTACGAGGACTCTAAAGGTGTACCTTAACTAAAGGTATACCTTTTCTAGGCGTGTTCCCCGAACTATACATTAGGAGGCTGCTTAAGGTATACCTTATTATGTGCGACAATACCAGGTGCTGTCCATGGCGTTGGTGCTAAATTGGTTGATATCGATGGCTTGAGAATCACACACATACTGAAGAGCTCAATTTACTGTTTCGATATTAGTAGAGATGATGATGCCGAACACTGCAGAGAGACGCACATACTCAGGTAATTCACACATTCTTAATCTCTCTCTCTCTCTCTCTCTCTTTAACTCTCTGATAACTAGTTTGCATATTAAAGGCTCAAGTCTCCATCTGTAGCTCTGAAATAAAATTACGTTTTGTAAATCAGCAACCGAATTCTGCAATCTAGAAAAATGTAATGATTTCCATGGATTAATTTTTTTGTTTGCTGTTGTTGGGTGGTAATAGTATATATTAATAAAGAAGTGGGGCGCTAAAATGTATGTTGCCTATGTCACAATAAAAGGTAAATCCGGCCATGGCTACACTAACTTGCAATGTGCCTTCACTGGCCTTTGAAAGGGTCATATATTATCATGATATATTTGCCATCTTCATTTATTGCACAACCACTGGTTGATTGCCCAGCAGCCCCAAGACTGCCAACCCCAATGTAACCATCCCACCTTGCTCATAAACAATGAGCCACAGTCTCACCAAAAACAACGTAAGCACTCATGAAAATTGCAATTAGATTACACAAATGTGACAAAATCTCCAGAATCAAAATCAGATACTGTATGTGGCACTTATTAAATATTAAGTATTAAGTAAACAGCATATTTATGAGCAGTGCTGGTTTATAGTGCCATTTAGTCTTAAGTGTGGCAAAAATCTAAAAATTACTTCTTTTCAGTTTTATTACTACATACATGTTATTCATAAACGTTCACAAGTGTTAAAACTCGGTCTCAGCACCTAAATTATTTAAGACAACTGGAGAGGTATCCTAACCTAGTTAGGAGATGCGAGATGGCTCTGTTATGCACACAGAGGCGGAGGCTGCACACTTTCCAAAACAGAATGAATGTGTTGGAATGGTATTATGGCTGTAATTTGGGTCAGTGTGATTCGTAGTTGAGTGAAAAAGGGAAATCCAACAGCCTATTTTTTTTTTTTTAGTTGCATCACTTCTCGTTTCATGAATACATTAAATGATTTTAATTTAAATCTCATTAATGTGGAAGGACAGCAGCTATTATGTGTTTAAATGGGCCGCATGCCTTACCTTTCTGAGGGCTTTAACAACTAAGAATTATTAAAGAAGATAATCAACAATAAATATTATGAACTAATACAGTGGTGTGAAAAATTGTTTGCCCCCTTCCTGATTTTTTTTTTTTTGCATGTTTGTCACATTTTAATGTTTCAGATCATCAAACAAATTTAAATATTAATCAAATATAACACAGGTAAACTCAACATGCACAAGTAAAGTCAACATGCCCCCACCCCCCCGTTAAAACATAACTGTGGTTTATCACACCTGAGTTCAGTTTCTCTAGCCACACCCAGGCCTGATTACTGCCACACCTGTTCGCAATCAAGAAATCACTTAAATAGGACCTGCCTGACAAAGTGAAGTAGACCAAAAGATCCTCAAAAGCTACACATCATGTTGAGATCCAAATAAATTCAGGAACAAATGAGAAAGAAAGTAATTGAGATCTATCAGTCTGGAAAAGGTTATAAAGCCATTTCTAAAGCTTTGGGACTCCAGTGAACCACAGTGAGAGCCATTATCCACAAATGGTGAAAACATGGAACAGTGGTGAACCTACCCAGGAGTGGCCGGCCGACCAAAATTACCCCAAGAGCGCAGCAACAACTCATCCAAGAGGTCACAAAAGACCCCAGAACAACATCCAAAGAACTGCAGGCCTCACTTGCCTCAGTTAAGGTCAGTGTTCATGACTCCACCATAAGAAAGAGACTGGGCAAAAATGGCCTCCATGACAGAGTTCCAAGACGAAAACCGTTGCTGAGCAAAAAGAACATAAAGGCTTGTCTCAGTTTTGCCAGAAAACATCTTGATGATCCCCAAGACTTTTGGGAAAATACTCTGTGGACTGACGTGACAAAAGTTGAACTTTTTGGAAGGTGTGTGTCCCATTACATCTGCCGTAAAAGTAACACAGCATTTCAGAAAAAGAACATCATACCAACAGTAAAATATGGTGGTGGTAGTGTGATGGTCTGGGGCTGTTTTGCTGCTTCAGGACCTGGAAGACTTGCTGTGATAAATGAAACCATGAATTCTGCTGTCTACCAAAAAATCCTGAAGGACAATGTCCGGCCATCTGTTCGTGACCTCAAGCTGAAGCGAACTTGGGTTCTGCAGCAGGACAATGATCCAAAACACACCAGCAAGTCCACTTCTGAATGGCTGAAGAAAAACAAAATGAAGACTTTGGAGTGGCCTAGTTAAAGTCCTGACCTGAATCCTATTGAGATGCTGTGGCATGACCTTAAAAAGGCGGTTCATGCTCTCAAACTCTCCAATGTGGCTGAATTACAACAATTCTGCAAAGATGAGTGGGCCAAAATTCCTCCACAGCACTGTAACAGACTCATTGCAAGTTATCGCAAACGCTTGATTGCAGTTGTTGCTGCTAAGGGTGGCCCAACCAGTTATTAGGTTTAGGGGGTAAGCACTTTTTCACACAGGGCCATGTTGGTTTGGATTTCGTTTTCCCTTCGTAATAAAAAACTTCATTTAAAAACTGTCATTTAAACAACATGTTGTGTTTACTTGTGTTATCTTTGATTAATATTTAAATTTGTTTGATGATCTGAAACATTAAAGTGTGACAAACATGCAAAAAAAAAAAAAAATCAGGAAGGGGGCAAACAATTTTTCACACCACTGTATGTGTGCTCTGGCAAAAGGAACCCTCTCTCAGTGACTTTATAGTAGCTTTTTAGTAAATGAAACTGCATTTCAGTGAAAAAAAGAAACACACAAATTTGCAAAATGTCTGAGGCCACAGAGTTTCAGGAGAAATATGTATATATGTACATATGTATGTGTGTATGTACATACAGTTTATTTTTATATATATATATATTAGTGCTGTCAAAATTAGCACGTTAACGCAGGCGATTGATTTTTTTCAGTTTAATGCATTACAAATGTTTAACGCACTCCACTCACAACTGCTGCCTTGGTCTCTTTTTTTTCTTGGCAAGAAGTGCATTTATTTAGTCACAGAACGTCTTTACTGTCACGATTCCACACTCGGGAGACGGAAACCAGGAACGGGGAGACGTGGACTAAATCAAACTAAAGTCTTTAATTACATCCAAACAGGTAAGTACAACACAGGCTGGAAACATTGACGCGACAGATAGAAATGACGTATAATACTCGACAGGAAACACAGGGCAGGACACACTATAAATACACCACGTAACTAGATAATTAAACACACACAACTGGAACATAATTAACTAATAATGAAACAAACGACAGGAACTGGAAACAAACCAAATATGGGCAAACAAGAGGAAGGGAAACACAAGACACACAAGAAAATCCTGACATTTACGACCACATCAAACGGGAGACGTTTCAGATGCGCACTCTAACTTCACTTCAGCGGCAGGCACAAGTCAAACAAGTGCGGAAACGTTACTGTGTGTATATATATGACCAGAGGTGTAAAATACTTGAATAATTTTACTTGATTACTGTACTTAAGTATTATTTTGGGGAATTTGTACTTTATTCAAGTACAATTTAAACTGGCTACTTGTACTTTTACTTGATTACATTTCTGAAGAAAAAACAGTAGTTTTTACTCCTTACAATTTTATTTCATCTTGAAAAGTACATTACATTTTTATTTGATCTTATGCACATTAAATATGGTAAACAGAAGCTCAAACGTGCATGCCTGATGTGAGAACCAATGATCATTGTTTTCATGCATCAAGCACACACATTTCTACTTCAGTTATGACTTTCATCAGGAAAATGTCTGGCTTCAAAAATTCACCAGCAAATCTGAGGAAGCATATTGAGGTAGAAAAGCTGCGTTTTCCCAAAAAAACGTTATTCATTATTCGTTCTGTTATGATAGAGCCATTAGCTGTGTAACATATTAGCTGAATGTACAAGACTGACTCCAAATAAAATCAGTGATAAAAATTTAAATACGATTAATATTTTTGTGGGAATATTTATTTTAATTAAATAAAAATTTCCAAAAGTGTTTAAATTTTAAATTAATTGTAATTTATGTGTAGTGATGTTCTTACCAGGTAGTGGATAAGCTGTATTTATAATATGTCATTATATGACACATTGAGTAGGAATTAGGACTATCAATGATTTTTTATAAAAAAAAAAAAAAAATTAAATCTTAATAATTACATAATTTGCTCATTAATTAATCTAATTAGTTGCAAATAATTATTTATCAATATTTGCTGAGAAAAAACTCAAAATGCCCCAAATAAACAATTAAAAGATTAATTATCCTTTTAGACAGTGACGTTGAATAGACAACACACAAAAAAAGTGGCCTTTCAAAACGTTAATGCTGTAATTCTATGACTCTCCTCGTTAATTCAACACATTCTTGTATTCTGTCTGGAATATGTTTTTAGCCTCTGCATCACATCTTCCTCTTCAAAGGGGTAGTTCACCCAAAAATGAAAATTCTCTCATCATTTAGTGACTCTAATGTCGTCTCTAATGATGTTTATGACTTTCTTTCTTAAGATGAACACAAGCAAAGATTTTTATAATGCAAGGGGACAGAACCACTTCAGAAACCACACAAAGTGAACACAGCAGTCAAGTTTAAAATATTAGTATTTTTATCCTTCTTACAAATGTTTCACTTAAGAAGACACTGATTCATTAACAGGGGTTGCATGAGTTACTCACTTTGTGTCATATTCACTTTGTGTAGTTTTTGAAGTTAGTGTTAGTTAGTGTTTATCTGATAAATGAAAGTCATATGGGATGACATGAGGGTGGAAAGGATGGAGTTTCCTTTTAATCCCTTTCCCTGTATTTTTTCCTGTGTTCCGCTGTGCTGCATTTTAATTGTTGCTGTTGCACTATACCTGTTTGACCTGTGCCATTGCATTTTGTTTCGTTTTCTCCCTTTAACAAAACTTCTGAATGTCTGTCAGAAAAGAAAGTACTTCTAATTTTTTAATACTTGAGTACAATTTAAAGTTGTACTTTTTTACTTTTACTCAAGTATGTTTTGGCCAGATACTTGTACTTTTAACTGAGTAAAATTTTCACTGAGTATCTGTACTTTCACTTGAGTAAAATTTTTTGAGTACCTTTTACACCTCTGTATATGACCAAAGTTAACCAAAAGCCATGAAAAAAATTCACAAAACAGCTTGTATTAACAGCAAGTTGCCATTAAATTTCAAAGAAATTACAAAGCAAGTGTGTACGTGTCATTGTGTCAAACAGTATGAGTAAAATATTTTTTTTTCATAAAATATTATTTGTTGAATGTCAAATTTAGCTTTAAAGGTGCAATGTGTAATATTTAGGAGGATCTATTGACAGAAATGCAATATAATATACATAACCGTTTTCAGAGGTGTATAAAGACCTTACATAATGAACTGTTATGTTTATATTAACTTACAATGAGCCGTTTCTATCTGCATATGTATCATTTCATATCAAAGTACAAAAGAAACTATGTGCATGCAATGTTGTGGTCAGTTAAGTCATGAAATTACCAAAAAGGTGATTAAAGCTGCCCATTTACATTTAGCAGACGCTTTTATCCAAAGCAACTTACGTTGCATTCAAGCTACAGTTTTACATTTTATCAACTTGCTTTCCCTGGGAATCGAACCCATGATCTTGGCGTTGCTAGCGCCATGCTGTACTATTCGAGCTACATGAAAGCTCTGTGCATGCATGTAACATTTATTATATATATATATATATGAGTCACATTTAAGAAATTTATTTATTTGTTTTGTAAAAGTTTGCTGCCTCAAGGCAACATTGTACCACAACGGACAAATTTAAACATTTTACATTCTCATGCAGAAAAAAAAAAGAAATATATTTATTGAAAACATTAATTTCTTTAACCAAACACTTGAACAAACAGATTTATCTAGTTTTTAATGTTGCTCATGTCATATTTAATAAAAAGTAACATTTCATATCCAGCTGTTGCTCTCAGGCAATATTGTACCATCGTGGATCACAAGTATAACTAAACTATCATATCTGTATCATACCAAAACATTATAATCAGTGTTGTTTCAAAGTATTGAATAAAAAAATCATCATAACCTTATACTAACATGCACTTTATCCTTACAAGCGTGCACATACACACACATCCACATGCATGTAAAATCTCCTTATTCACTAATGACACCTCATTGCTTGTGAAAGCTGAGGAAGCAATTCCTCTCAACAGAAAAATCATAATATGTGCAGATATAGTATGAGAATTACTAATCTTGCAAATGCATTACAAAATCATGCAAAAATGCAAATACATTTAGATAATTTAGATAACTCTTTTCCTTACAAATATCATATACTTGTATTCTAACCTAGTATGCCTGCATGGCCTTACACGATTCAGTTACGGTACAATGTTGCCTTGAGGCAACATGCAGTTTTTTTGTAATTTCCTATGATACATTTGATTAAATATTATGAAAATTTTTGAAAATACTTTCCAATGAAGGTGACTCTGATTTTTTGTAGGCAATTATATGTATGAAAATTGATGAAAAATGCACTTTTCATTGGACAAAATATGGAGTCATGTGACATGCACATGTCCTGAAAGTGGGAACAAACGACACATTTGACTTGAAGCGTCACTGTGCAGAATGATCAGTGTATGACATCAAAGTGCCACGAGAGCGATAAGAGAGCAGACGGATCCTTATGCTTTTGAATCGCTCTCGTGGTACTTTGATGTCATACACTGATCATTCTGCACAGCGCCGCTTCAAGTCGAACGCGCCTAAAATGGACCCCTGTGGGTCATGTGACCACTTTTTTTTATTTTCATTTATTAGTATTTGACTTTACTTCCCTGAGATAGCATTGATCAATTAAATGGATGTCTCATATTATATATATATATATATATATTGCCTGGGGGCAACACGGTACCATAGAGGGTTAAATGTTTAATTAACCCTAACATGTGATGTAAGTAATTATATTTTAATAAGAACAGCAATTGTAATGGGATTACTACAAGTTTGTTTATTTTCATCATTCTTAATTCAGTGGTGTAAATTGTCCCACTGCATTAAAGTTATGAAAACATAGTTATCTTTGTATAATTATTATAATATTTACATTATGACTTCTAACACCACTGACTTTATTTACAATGGCTTTATTGGTAAAGCTAAATAAATAAATAAATACAGATCAATAATAACAAACAATTACAACAGGAGCTATACCATTGAAATACAGCTATAAATACCTTAATAAACAATCAGCTCAAAATTGCTCATAGCATGCTGGGTAATTAGCAGTGCCATAATTTTTAAACTTCCTGTTACAGAGTTACACTACAATCTTTACACAGGAAAAAAAAAAAAAAAAAAAGTGGCTGGATGGGTTTACAGAGAAAATATTTTAGATTTGACTTTGGCTTCTATTTCAATTACTTGAATCTCAATTCAGATTTGCAAAAAGTACAAAAGCATGAAGAAATACCTGTAGAGGGAGATACACTGAATCAAATCAAATGTAAAAAATGTGAGAGCCAATGACTTGGATCCATAACTGAACTCGTATCCTGACTAGACTGCATGCTGCTTATTTTTAAACCCAAAAGCCATTGTTCTACAACAAGCCTTGCAGATACTTATAAACTATTTTGGGTCTGACAGCCCATGGCACATAAGAACCATCTGAACAAATGTGCAGTTTTGATGCCAGAACACCTACATACCCTATAATAGCTAAAATGATAGCAGCTCTCAGTAACTTCAGAGTATTGTTTTTTTTTTCTTTTTTCTTTTCTTTTTTTTCTTTCTTTTTCTTTTGCTATCTCAAATATAAGTTTGAATCATGACTGTCCTGTATAATTTACATGCACATATAGGATACTTTGTTTCACAGCACAAACCTTTAAGCTTCAGTTTGTCTATTACAATCAGTATCAATCTCAATGACATAAATGGCACAAATTATCATCCACTAGTGTCTTCTATTCCTATCCACACATTTCGAGAACAGTCTGCTTAAGTTCAATGCATGCAATGAAACAGCATATCAATCCTTTAACAAGCTAACATGGCAACTTTGGGGAAAAAGGAAGGAAAAGAAAAAATATGAGATGGGGCAAATGATATTTTGGAGGATTTGCACTTGAAATGTGGAATTTTGTTAATTATTGAGTGTGGCTCACAAGATTCACACTGTCTTGGGAGTGAAGTGTGTTATGAGTAAATAATTAAAATGTAGCTAGAGGGGGCAGAAGACATTTTCGTCCAAACACTGAGATGTAACCATAACCAAGACATTATAAGATATTTTTACCCAGCTTAACTGCATTGAAGAGGAAACGTTTTATGCTTGTGACCCTACACCTTTAATGTGAAATGTCATGTAAGTAAAATGGTCATATGAACCGCATAAAATAAAAGTTGAGCATAACTCATGGATATCTCCTAGCAATTATTCATATACCCATACCTAAACCATCACAAACTTGTTGATATTATTAGGTTTAAAGCAAAACAAAATTTGACAAATTTATTAGCCTATCATAAAACAAGAACAACTTCAAATTCATAAGCATAGCTAAACCTGTACACACAAACTTATTCACTCAACACAATAACACACACATGAAATTAGCATTAAAAATGTATTTTAAACAAAGCCAGTGTAGTTTTATAGAAAATATGCATCTAATCACATGCATTTTAAGGGAGAAAACTAATATTATAAACTTATATTTTGTTTATTTTTAAAATATATTCTAGTTTTTAGACTTTGCTTGGTTTAAAACAACATATTGGTATAATATAATACTACATGGTATTTAAAAGTTAAAATTAAATAATCATGAGATTAACAGGTAAAAGTGAGATTTTTCCTTAGCAAGCATGTTAATTGTTGAAAAAAAATTAATTTAAAAAAAAAGCTAATTTCCTTTAAGTGCAGCACTGTTGAGGTGATACAAAGAAGCTGCAAAAAGCCCCAGTGAAAAGATACTTTTACCTGACAGACAAAGCAACGTTATGAATAAAAAATTCAGAAAGAGAGCGACAAATTACAATTTACTCGCCGACTCTAAGTGGTTTTTAATTCTAACTTTTCAGCCGTTACAGTCAGTGGCATAATAGGTGAGAATCTTTTCACAAACCTAAGTGCCTTCTCCTACACTCATTTTCAGGTTCAGATTGAATGGGTCTGTCTCTAAATATACCGTAGCGTTCTTTGCTATATTGACACCATACTAAGCATACAAATGTTTAACTGGCACCCACACAGTGCGTGCAGGAGCAGAGAAACAAATGCGTTTGGAATGAAAATGGATAAACATGCCCAAAAGGACAAATGTGCATGATTTGATTGAGTTGCCTCAATCCATTACGGTGAATCACTCCTCTGCTATTGTTTCCTTGAGAGTTGCTTTTTCAATTCCATTCAAATGTGTGAATAAAATTGTAGCAGGGAGGAGAATATCTCATTGCTTAGGCATAGAGAGAGTAGACAATAGCTAATCACTAAAGGGGTATGACATCTCCCTATAAGTCCAAATATCTGTACAGACAGCATGCGGCAGGAACTCAGCTAAGCTTACCATGAATTTGCTGCTCACATACCTTTGAGATAAGCTTAATGTGATCTTGCCAGCTTGATATTCTGTTGCTTTCTCACAAATGCAAAATGTTGTCTGTGAACGCTGAAGCCTTGATGTTATCCGTGTTAACGATTCAAAACAGCAATCATAAATACTCATCAATTCTTTTTGCCTCGAATAAGATGTAGCTGAAGTGCATCTGCCTCATTATTCTGAGAGCTGTGGTCTACACAGTCATATTTTGAAGTATCTGCACAATCAAGATACTCGCTTACATATCTTAATATGAATCTTGTTAAGCTTCCATCCCCCTCACCTTAAAAGACTGCTATCAGATCACAATTCATTTTACCCAGTTATAAGCACATGTATTTCACACCTTCCATTGCCCAGTGAAACTAGCTGCATACCTATTCTAAAAAGATTGAAAATTACAGTGAAAGCATGTGCTTTATTCCTGGTCACAATTAAAAGGGAAAGAGAGAAACTGCTGCTGAACCCTAAAGTGTACTTCAGTTTTTACTTGTATGCATACAGTGCGTGTGATGTAAATTTCATCAGAAGCATACACTGTTAGACATTTCAAAGGGTTTTTACAGTAAGTTACTGGCAACACTGTGTCCAGTAAGTTACTGTAATTAACATTTACAGTAGCAAACTGTATTTGATTTACAGTTGCAAACTGTACTGTTTTACAGTAAATTACTGTAAATAAAATCCAATTCATCAGTATACTACTGTAATTCATTAATTTTAATATAGATTTCATTAGATTTTATAATTTTTTATATAGAATTCATTTTATTTTTACTCTACATAGGTCCTACTGGCATTCAAATAAAACAGACACAATAATTACAAAATATCAAATTCTTTATTTAAAACATTGCATGTGTAACATAAAAATACAGACTTCCAGTGCTGGAACAGTGCATCTTCACCATTTCTCCTGTCTTAGGACGTTTTGCAGTGCATTATGTTGTGTCCTCTGGATTCATCCTCACAAAGAATCTTTAGGCAACAGAAACATAATGGGGAAAAAAAGACAACCAGCCAAAGAATACATAGCCATCTGCAAAACCCAGGTGCTGCTCCAAAACGTGGCCACCATCTTTGCTCACCATCCACTTTGACAGAAATGTCTTCTCTGAAAAAACAAGAAGCAGAAATAGCACACTTTTAAAAGGCAAACCTCATATAGAATACACAAATCTCTCAAAACCATAGCTGTTCTCTTACCATGAATTATCAGTCTCAGGGTGGCTGGCATGTTCATGTCTTTCTTGATGCTTCATTGCAGTTGCCTTTAAAACACAAATACAAAAAAATGCAGTAAATCTTAAATTCCATTGAAAACTATAACAAGCTCATTCTAAAACTAGAAAGGCAGCTAGCCATAAAATTAGTTTAACCTAGCTAATAACATATGATTTTATTTTCTCAATAGGCTACTGGCCAACATTAACTACTAACACCTGAACTAAATTTCACATTAGTTAACCTAATGTTAATATAAATCGTTGCTTGTTAAAAACAATTTTAATTCGGTAACTTAATTCAATAAGATGACAAAAGTCATTTGAAACGACAGCGCAGTTAACCATAGTAAAGTTCTGTAACCGCCATGTTGACGAGTAAATGTTACTATGGTTTAAACTGGTGTGGAAAAAAAAAATCTGACACAAACACGCAGACAAACGTACATATATTTTTACCTTGCTTGCTGGTCTTATTCTCTCTTAAGGTGCATCGACACACAGCGCAGATGTTCTCCGGAGCTCTTCCACTCTTCCACTGATGCCCCAGTATATTTCTGACGTGCAGATGTACTCCAAGCGCTTGTGCTGTTTCTGACATGAAGGACAAAAGGATTTTCTAATCATTACAAGCGATGTAACACATCCTGTAGTCAGTCCCAAGCTTTTGCGGCGTTGTAGACATGGTGTAGGGCAAATTGTGTCAATCCAAATGTAAGAAATGAAGAAAATGAAATGACCTCAGTAGAATGGCGCCAAAGAGATTGTTACAGCAAATACAGTAGTATACAGCAATTTTAAAAAATACAGTAAGTAGCAAAGGGTATTACAGTTATTTACTGTAAAGGGAATTTGCAGTATTACACTGGGTGATATACAGTAAATAACTGTGGAAATTACAGAAATGTCTAACAGTGTAGTACACACGTACTGTATGCACAAAGCCAGATTTTTCCGAAGCCCAAAGTATACTTTAGTTTTATGCTTCAGTTTTTTTACGCATACACTAGCATATGTATGGAAGGATATTCCGACTATTTTCAAAAAGACTTGCAAATTGTATTTTCAATTGTGTTTTCCATATGTGGATGTATAAATTGTGACATAATCCAAATGCAATTGCAAATCTTGCATTACCGTTTGCATTTTCGCTTTCACAAACGCACAGTGACTGCCAAATTTCAAATGAAAAAGCAAAGTCCATTTGCAACTGTATTTCCCATGTCCCACGAGTTATGAGCCTGTCATGTTTAAATAGCAATATTAATTACCACGTCTGCTTTTTCATCTGTGTCACGCATGTAACCTGCCAAAATAAAATCGCAATTCCTTTTGCATTTGAATTTCCGATGTCTACACGGAAAGCTGTCAATCATTGAGTGCGTTTACATGCACCCTCTTAATGTGATTATAATGAGATTTTGGCAATATTCCGATTAAACTTTACCTCATGTAAATGCAATACTTCAATTTAAATAATGCGATTAAGCTCATAATCGCAACAAGCATAATCGTATTAACATAGGTGGCGTAAGCCGATTTTAATCGAAATATACAGGGATGTAAACACCTTAATCGCAGTATTGCCATTCTGACCAAAGTGCGCATGCGCTGGTGACATACATGAATGACGTGACACACACCTGTAATAAAACGGAGATTTAAAACGATGGCGGGGAAGAAAGCATCGCATTTCTGGGGAAAACACAACTCGCTGCCACCGGTCTCTGTTCCTTACCCTCATACAGAAACGGTGAGTAGAACGTGACGGCAGCGTAAGCAAACGAATTGCCATCACATTTCTATGGCGCCAAAAAAGCGTGGAATACAACTAAAACTAAAACTAAAACAACTAAAACTAAAACTAAAACACCCGCGCCGCGTTTTGATTTTGAAACGTTCAGTGCTCATGCTTATTCAACGAAGTCAAACGCCACAAATAAATCAGTGTATGGGAAACATTGGTAATGTTTATCGAAATATCGGAAATGTGTTTAAAAATCATATCACTGTTATTGAAAAAAATTATATCGCGATACATATTGATATTGAATTATTGTCCAGCCCTAAATGCAACCATACAAAAGTGTTTTGTATTAGACGTAAATAAATTAAAACAGCGGCCAGTAACACACCTGCTCTTTCTGAGTCCATCATTTGTGCTGTGCAGTGGGGTATGTGAATAATGGCAGTAAAAAAAAAAAAAATAATAAAAAATTTAAAAATTCTTAGCGAATAATAAGAATAATGGAAATTGCATGTAAACGGGAGTAATAGCTTTGCTCTTGACATGTAAACATCATAATGCGATTAAGTCCTTACTCTGATTATTGGAAATAATCGCATTATTCGTGCGCATGTAAACGTAGTCATTGTCAGGGGCGAGACTATACTATGGGGCGTGTTTGTCACTCACAGGCGACCATGCCGAATGCTTTGATCAATGGAGGTAATCGGTAAAGGCTCCGCTAAAAGCAGCTGCTAATCATTTCGTGCCTGTGTGAACGAACAGACAGTAATAAGTGTAGAATTGCACTGTCTGTTTATGCACTTGCATCAATCGGAGTGTAAACAGTGAGAGATGCTGAGACAGGTGAAGAGCGTTTGGTTAATAGTGAATATTGACCTATTGTGCGTACTGTTGTGGCTCCGCTGTTAGCAGGGGATAATTGCTGCATTTGGGGTAAAAAAGACAATTATCTATTGTGCCAAGAACGTTGCACTGTCTGTTCGTTCACACAGGCACGAACTGATACACATATGCATATAGACTAACTAATAGCCTTTCAAAATATACTACATTTGATAACGGGTGCCACATGCACACTATAAAGTTTCGTCTTTGTCCAGTGTCTGTACTATTTCTCAACATGCGCACCTATTGTTGCAGTTTCTAGCATTTAGTTTTTGTTCTCTTTCTCTTATTTGTTTATTTGTTTGATTGATTGATTGATTGATTGATTGATTGATTGATTGAATGAATGAATGTGACATGGCCTGTATCAGTGTTGCTATGCTCAGCTTACACATACACCTTTTTTGCCCTAATTAGTTTGTCCAAAAGGTGGTAACAAGATTCAAAAAGATTCAAAAAAGAAACTCAGGAGACAGAACAACAACAGCAAACTACTGGAGACTCAGCAATAATAGATGCCTGGACTGAAAAGCACTTGTGTGAGGAGATTCCTGCATTACTAGTTTAAAAGACATTTTTACCAGTAGTAACTTGTGGAGAGCAATACGGTGCCTTGCGAAAGTATTCACACCCCTTCCATTTTTTTCGCATTTCGTTATGTTGCTGCCTTATGTTAAATTGATTTAAATTACTTTTTTTCCACATCAATACACTCCATACTCCATAATAACATAAAGCAAAAACAGAATTATCACAACTTTGTAAATTTATTAAAAAAATAATAATAATAAATAAATAAATAAATAAGTGCATTGCATAAATAAGTATTCATACCCTTAACTCAGTACTTAGCTGAAACACCTTTACACTCTCAAGTCTTTTTGGGTATGATGCGACAAGCTTTGCTCATCAGCATTTGGCAATTATCTGCCATTCTTCTCCTTACCTCCACACCTTTCAAGCTGGATGGGAGCAGATGTACATTTTCAAGTTTCTCCAGAAATATTTGATTGCGTTCAAGCCCAGGCTCTGGCTGGGCCACTCAAGGACATTCACAGAGTTGTCTATAAGCCGCTCTTGCTGTGTACTTAGGGTCATTGTCCTGTTGGAAGGTGAACCTACTGCCCAGTCTGAGATTCTGAACACTCTGGATGGGTTTTCATTCAATTTCAATATTTTGGTGCATTGAGCTTTTCTTCTACTCTGACAAGTCCTTCAGTCCCTGCCACTGAAAAACAGACCCACAGCATGAGACTGCTACCAGGACACTTTACTTTTGGGATGGTACTGTGCAGGTGATGAGCAGTGCCTGGTTTCCTTCAAACATGATGCTTGGAATTGAGGTTCATAAGACCAGATAATCTGGTTTCTCACAGTCTGAGGGTCCTTTCGGTGCCTTTTTTTTTTTCAAACTCTAAGTGTGTTTTCATGTGTCTTCACTGAGGAGAGGATTGAGTCTTGCCACACCGCCATAAAGCCCAGACCGGTCGAGTGTTGCAGTGATGCTTCTGTAGGTTTCTCCTATCTCCACATATGATCATGGAGCTAAACTAGAGTGACCATCAGGTTTTTGGTCACCACTCTAACCAAGGCCTTTCTCCATCAATTGTTCAGGAAGCCAGCTCTAGGAAGAGTTCTGGTTGTTTCAAACTTCTTCCATTAAGGGTAATAGAGACTACATGCTTCTGTGAATTATTATTAATGTGAATTAGATTATTTTCTGAAATCTTCCCCAGATGTGTGTCTTGATGCAGTCCTTTTTCTGAACTCTATAGGCAGTTTTTTGACCTCGGGGCTTGGCTTTTCCTCTGATATGCATTTTCAGCTGTTAGACCTTTTAATTAAGAGGTGTATGCATTTCCAAATCATACCCATTCAACTGAATTTGCCACAGATTAACTTCACTCGAAATGTAGTAACATCTACAAGCGATATGAATGCTCCTGAGCTAAATTTCAACTGTCCCTGGTAAGGGTATGAGTTATGCAATGGAATCCTTTAAGTTTTTTATTTTAAATAAATTTGAGATGTTAAAAACCTGTCTTTTGCTTTGCCATTACGGTGTATGGAGTGTAGATTAATGAGGGGGAAAAAAGTCATTTAAAGCAATTTAACATAAGGCTGCAACATAACAAAATGTGAAAAATGGAGGGGTATGAATATTTTCACAAGGCATTATAGCATTATAGCATAGATACTGGACAAGGGTGAAGCTTTCTAGGGTACATTTGTCAAGCACCTGTGTTTGGCTGGTGCCTATGTTGTTGCCATTGTTGTTACCAGAAAGAAGTTTACCACTACAACACAGATTTGTGAATAATGTGCTATAATGACTTCCTGAACATTCCCTCCATCTGTCCTTGATCATTCAAACAGACAGACATACCCTAAAGTCACATCACTGGATGCGGTATTCAAAAACAGGGCAATGTTTTGATGAAAGCACAGATACACCTATTATGCTATATGGGGAAAACAACCTACATATAGCTTACTTACTGTATAGCTGACACTGGAGTTCTTTAATGGAGTGTCTGTTTACACTATGCACTCTGTTTACAAATGCATTATATTTGATAAGCAGTTATAAATGCATGAATGAATGAAAAAGGGTTATTTTAATACAATACCTGCCAAATAGTGAGCCATTTTTAACTCACGTGTTATAAATGCTTAATAAATATATTTATTCATACTTTTTCACTCAAAACCTGTTACGGAGCCGACGAGACGTGAGACGTGCAAATCCATATGAAGAGCTTTATTCAGAGACGTGGTCATGAAACAGGCATAGATTCAGTAATGGCAAACAGGTACAACACAGGCAAGACAAAGAGTAATCCTAGGACAAGCCTGGGTCTTCGATCAGTGAACAATATCCAACAGGGCAAGGCAACGAGATAATCCAGGTACACGAGCAATAGTCCAAGCGAGGTGCAAACAGAGTCCGAAACAGCAGGCAAAGGGTTAATCCAAGATACACAGGCAGGAGAACAGGAAACAAGGGAACACGAAATGACTAGACTTAGACTAGAACTGGAAACGGGGAATGGCTCCATAGTGTAACTATCGCTAGAAGAGTGATAAACGCTAAACAATACTCGGCTATTAGAACGAGGAAGTCCAAGGCTTATGTAGGACTGTGTGTGATTGTGTGATGGGTCTCAGGTGTGAGCGTGTGATTAGTGAAATGGCTGCTGAGAAATGTAGTCCGGGGTAATAAGAAATAGTCTGTGCAATGTGAGAGTCAATATGATGGAAGGGCGACCTCTGGTGGCTATCGGGTGGAAGGCCACAGACCGGATTTGTGACACAACCAGATTTCTGATTTATTTCATGATGCAGCAAAAATTTACTTTTATAGCAAGACTGAAGGGTGTTGTATTTACGGCTTTCTCATTTACATCTCGTGACTTGTGTCTCTTTTCTTACAATGTGTCTTACCAGAATTTACTCTGTATCTTACCCATGATACACTGCAAAAGTTCGTAATGCCTATCAACAGTAAAGATTAAAAACTGATATATTTTGTTTATCAAAATGAAATTATCAAACTTTATTTTGTGGGGAATATCATAAAAGCATAGCCTTGATTGATGAGATATTAGTAATGAACATTTTAATTCCAATATTAGTTACCTGTGAACCTTATTGTAAAGAACCATTTATTAATGACTTATACATATTAACAACCAGTGAAAGTGCACCTTAATGTAAAGTGAACACCTGTGAACCATTTATTAATGAATTATAAACGTTAATGATGTCTAAAAGTGAACCTTAATGTAAAGTGAACACATGTGAGCCATTTATTAATGAGTTATAAACATTAGGAATCTGTGAAAGTGAACCTTGATGTAAAGTGAACACCTGTGAACTATTTATTAACCCTCAAAGACCGAGACAGCCGCCCCCGGCTGAAAATAACTGTTGTTCTTAAATGTTTCATAACTTTTGAACCGCTAATCCTATCTGAATGCTTTAAAATGTGTTGTAAAGCGGAGATTCATTTCATTTGGATATTCAGAGGCTCCGTATCGTACGTGATTACGTCATCACATTTTGAAAACATTGATTCGTCAGAAGAAACCAATGCATTTTGTTCCTCTGAGCCAAACAGAAACGATTGTTGACGCTTAGTCCCACCTCCATGCCCAGATTGGTTCAAACTGTCCCATATTCAACCAATAAACATAGGTTTTGGTCTTTTGAACCACCATTTACGATGTTTCATTTGAAATTTGAACAAAGTAAAGTCTGTCGTGCGTGCATGAAAACAAACACAAAATAACACATTTGCATGAGAGAACCCTGCTGAAAAGCAGGGAACTCACTGAAAAAGCACAGAAAAACACACGACTGAGTACTTTGACATAAAACAAACCAAAAACAAGAATGAAACAGCGGTATATATCAGATAAAGCACTGGAATTCATGTCTTCGCGTAGCTAGGCGATGTCCCGGTAAAAATCGATTCCGAGGCAGAGTACAGCCAGCGGATCGATCCATTTATATTATGTATATTATGTAAACAATAATTATATAGTCCATAAAGATCATTTTCACAATTTTTTCTGTTGCACTCTGTATATTTCTCATTCATTTTGTGTGTCGTTTGTGAATCATTTGCACTGTTTGTATTTTTGTTGCAGAAGAATTTGTGCAATTGTTTTCACTATTAGCTGCATACTGTGTTGTGTTTGTTGTTGTTCATACTCAGATTGAAAATATATTTCTCTGAAAAAAGTCCCTTTTTTACTGTGTTTTGTTATTATATAACACTGATTCCATTTTCTTTACTCCCTAAACATTTTTTTTTTATAGATATTGACACATCTATATTGTTAGTAAACTATATAGACCTGTTTTTTACACTGAACAGCGCTTATAACAATATTGTAATAAATGGCTATAACTTTCTTGGGGAATGTTATATGTAGACAAAATTTTATTTGGAAGTGTAAAACACCCAGATACAACTTTTTAAAGAAAAAAAATCCAAACTTCAGGAGTTTCTGTTTGAGTACACAGTAAAAAAAAAAAAAAAAAAAAAAAAAAAGCCTTTGTTGCTTGCGTTTTTCTTAAAATTCTGGAAATTCATTCATTCTTAGAGAAAACAAAAGGAAAATTGGGACTTTAAATTAGCTAAACTGAAACTTCAAGTTCTCCTGTTTATAATGATATATGGCACTTGATGCTGACTGCTAGAATAGGTCTTAAAAAACAAAGAAAAGTGCAGGCGTGTCAGATGCACCAAAAATGTTCTAGGTCTTTAAGGGTTAAGGAGTTATAAACGTTAATAACTTGTGAAAGTGCACCTTAATGTAAAGTTATTTAATAAATGCAAGCTCAATAAAGGCACCTAAATATTTATATTGTATCTAATTTAACAGTTTTGAAATAATCATTAAATCAATGACCGAAAGCACCTTTACAGAACATTATCATATTAATAAGCAGTTAGTAATTATTTTTGATATCATGATAAAGCCCACTGTAACTTTGAGCATTTGTTCATCCACACTTGCAGTACCTGCGCACGAGCGACCGTCCACGGGAGCGCTGGCGCAGTCATTTATTGGTATGGTAACTAATACATTGAACAAATCAAAGTGATTACACATATAAACACTTGAAAATCATACTCTGCAATGTCACCTCAAAGTTAGCTTACCCGTAAAATCAGTAAACACTATGTGAGATTACAATTTCGCTACAGAGCACTTTGTAACAGTTCTAACCATAGATATGTATAAGTAGATGCCTCATTAGTGACTGTTTTATTGGGCCACTATAAGTAAGACGTCCGCCATATTGTAATGGTCAGCTTGACGTCATTCACCATAGTAATCATTGACTATTCGAAAGATGCCACAATCATGCACAGCCGATGGTCTGCAAACCCAGAGCTGTTGAACCGTTCTGTGAGAACCTACAGTATGGTGAATGACGTCAAGTTGACCATTCCAAGATGGCGGCCGCATCTACGTGTCTAGAGCGGTCGAATGGGGAATCTATACATATCTATGGTTCTAACAGCGTGACTTCTTTTGAAAAGTGGCTTTATATCAGATGCTCACTAGCGCCAACTCCAGGCTTTGGTGACACACAGGCAACTACAGACACACGGGCTTTGGTGATGTGATCCTGACCGAGTGTAATAAATATGTATTATATGCAATTAATTCTTTTTTATTAGTGGTATTATTAGCTACTATATAGCTGCTAATAAAAAATACATTGCATATTATAATAATTTGTCACAGATTGTTGTGAAGGGCAGTGAGGAAGTAGGATTCAGATGCAGCAGTACCTATTATTTTTTTAAGAAGATAACTGAACTCAGAGAAATGTGGGAGAACAAACCATCAACATAAAAATGAAATCAGACAACCAAAGACTAAAACACAGGGCTATAATACACAAGAACCAAAGGAAAAGGGAATAAAACACAACAGATGTGCAGAATACAAATACAACAGAATGCAATAATAATAAAATAAGATCTCTAAGCAGACGAACACAAACCTAAATGTGACAATATTATATAAATACATTACATATTACATATTATAATAATATGTAGATTATCAATGTTAGAAATCTGTGAAATTTCATGTAAATTATATGTTGTTATACAATTTCTGATCGTTTCTGTTCTGTAAATTTGTGTCTTCTTTTTCCTTATTTGTTATACACTGTTACATTTTGGAAATAAAAAGGATCACATCACCAAAGCCTGTGTGTATGTAGTTGCCTGTGTGTCACCAAAGCCTGGAGTTGGCACTATTGAGCATCCGATATAAACTTTTCAAGAGAAAAAGTCACGCTGTTACAACTGTTCCAGCGTGCTATGTAACGAAATTTTAATCTCACATAGTGTTTACTGATTTGACGGGTAAGCTAACTGTGAGGGGACATTGCAGAGTTTGTTTTTCAAGTGTTTATATGTGTAATCGCTTTGTTAGTTCAGTGTGTTAGTTACCATACAAATAAATGAATTGCAGGCACTGCAGGTGCCTGTGGTCAAATAGCCTACTCAACATGCAATGGGTTTTATCATGATATCAGGAATAATTACTGATTGCTTATTAATATGATAATGTTCTGTGATGGTGCACTCGGTCATTTATTTAATGATTATTTCAAAACTGTTAAATTAGACAAAAAATATAAATGTTTAGGTGCCTTTACTGAGCTTGCATTTATCAAGTAATATTTTTCTTGTTTCGATGTGATGCTTAGTTTTAATTTTGTGGAATACTTGATTGTTTTTCTTAATTGTTTAATGTGAGTTTACTTGTATAAGCCACTTTTTGTGTGAAGTTATGCTCAGTAATGTTCTAATGTGCTGTAAACGTTTCAAGTTTAAAGTTGTTTACTAATATAGTGCAACAACAATAAAATACATTTCACCAGAAAAATACCAACTTTTTTGTATGTGCAATAGTAATCAATAAATAAATGATTAGTGTGTCCACTTTACATTCAAGTTCACTTTGACAGGGTACTAACATTTATAACTCATTAATAAATGGTTCACAGGTGTTCACTTTACATTAAGGTGCACTTTCACAAGTTACTAATGTTTATAACTCATTAATAAATGGTTCACAGGTGTTCACTTTACATTAAGGTTCACTTTATCAGGTTACTAACGTTTATAACTCATTAATAAGCGGCTCACAGGCGTTCACTTTACATTAAGGTGCACTTTCACAGCTTACTAACATTTATAACTCATTAATAAATGATTCACAGTTGTTCGCTTTACATTAAAATTCACAAGTAACTACTATTGGATTTCAAATTTTCATTATTAACTTGTGAAGTCATGGTTGTGCTTTTATGTCCTCTATCAGCTTTTAATAGTTACTGTGGATAGGCATCATGAACTTATGCGGAGAATCAAAGGTAAGATACAGAGTAGCTTCTGGTAAGAAAAATCGTAAGAAAATTGACATGAGATATAAATGAGGAAAAAAATAAATACAACAATTTTGCTTCAATTTTGCTATAAAAGTCTATTATTGCTGCATCATGAAATAAATAAGGAATCTGGTTTTGAGTGAAAAGAAGTATGAATAAATGTATTTATTAATCATATATAACGCGAGTTAAAAATGGCTCACTATTTGGCAGGTATTGCATTAAAATTGCCTTTTTTATTCATGCATTTATAACTGCTTATAAATGATTTATACTGCATTTGCAAATGAGTTATTAGTCCTTTATAAAGGGAACCTTAATGTAAAGTGTTACCAATAATTCTAATAAAAATGATCATTTACACGCAATACATTATTATTTCATACTGTTTTATAATGTACTATGATACTGAGGTGCAGATATTTGCCACTATTTGCAATAAGTAGTATATATTGCAGAAAATACTGCTATTTTTACATAGTGTAAATAGAATCTACAGCTATTTGCACGTAGTGTAAATAACATATCGCTAAGAAAATACTGCTATTTTTACTTAGTGTAAATAGAATCCATTGCTATTTGCACTTAGTGTAAATAGCATCTGTCACTGCTACCATTTTTTAAACTGGAATATTTAATTAAATTGGAATTTTAATGGTTTGAAAAAAAAGCTTTATTTATTTGCTTGTTTGTTTGTTTGTTTGTTTGTTTGAAAAGCAGAGTGAATAAAAAAATGAGACATGTTCAACTTAACTGCAGATAGGCAGGAACAAGTACAGTCTTTCACCTGAACCTTGAACCAAGATACATGTTTGGCATGCTTGACTATTTCATTTCAATCAGAGCTTCACAATTTACAAATGCTGGTGTCATTGAATGACATCTTCATTGCTGAAGCAGGTGAGCCGAGTGACAGAAAGGTCATCTGCCGGTGGACACAATGTCTGCTTGCCAAGGCTACACTGTAAAAAGTGGTAATATGCTATTTTTAGGTTACCTAATACATTTTTACAGTATGTTGGATTATCGCACACAATTTAAAGGGATAGTTTACACAAAAAGTGAAAATTCTGTCATTTACACTCATGTCATTCAACACTTGAATGGCTTTCTTTCTTATGTTGAACATAAAAGAAAATAGTTTGAAGAATATTTTTGTACATATAATGAAAGTCAGTGCAGTCCAAAACAATATTGGATTCCACTGGCATTCACTGTATAGACAAAACACTGAAACTAAATATGTTGTTTTGTGTTCCACAGAATAAAGAAAGTCATACAGGTTTGAAACAACAAGGAGGGTGAGTATTTGATAACAGAATTTTTTATTTTGGGTGAACTATCCTTTCAAGCTGTGAAAAAAAAAAAAAAATTAAATTGAAGTTTACATAGCCAATACATTTAAAAACGATTGAATCACTATTAATATTTACAGCTTCGTATCATGAAAGCATGTTCTACTTGCTAACACTCAGAGAGATATGTACACATGGTCTATTAATCTTGCGACTGTCCTATTGTGCAGCATGTCTGATTGCTGCCCATGTGAGAGATCCAAAATATTCCATTGATAAGTAGTTGGGAGCGAGGAGGCACAGAGGAGAGTCTTGCCGTCTCATGTGCCATGTGCCTCATTGCTGATAAGGAGCCGAGCCTGAGCTGTCACTGGTCAAGGGGGCCGCACCAGGGGCCGCGTTCTGCATCAGGTCCCCGGAGTTCCTTTTGGTTAAGTCACCCCACATAAAGCAAGGGGATAACTGTCTGAACTACACATCTTTTGAAGTATCTTAGAGGACCGTTTTGACATTCATGACAGAGTCACTTTGCTTTCTCCCTCCTTAAGGCAGTGGAGAGTCTCTTAGGGCCAAGCCAGACAGACAGAGTCAAAAATCTCATTAACCTTTAAATGCTTCAGATGAATACACTGTCCTTAATTTGTGAGTATTCACTCTAAATTAGTTTTCCATTTTTTTTTTTTTTTTGTTGTGTGCGTGTGTGTATGTGTGTGTGTGTGAGTGTGTGAGAGAGAGAGAGTGTGTATACATTATATAGACAGAAGTATTGGGGACACACCTCAGTTCTTGAATTCAGGTATTTCAATCAGACTCATTGCCACAGGTGTATAAAATCAAGTACTTAGGCATGCAGTCTGCAATTTACAAACATTTGTGGAAAAAAATGGGGTGTTCTGAAGAGCTCACTGAATTTAAGCATGGTTTAGGATGCCACCTTTGCAGTAAGTCAGTTTGTTAAATTTCATCACTGATAGATATTCCATGGTCAAATGTTAGTGGTATTAAAGTGGAAGCATTTAAGTAAAAGAAGAAACTCCAAGCATCTAGTCACAAAGCAGAAGACTATGTAAAGTTAAAGAGAAGGGTCATCGGGTGCTTTCCTTATGCTGAACTCGTTCTTCTCCCTTTTTACATCTCATCACATTGGAAAGACATTTATTTTCAATAAAAATAAAGGAAATAATCAAAAAGTTGAAAATAAAGTATTGGGTAGGGTTAGGGTAGGTGTAAGGAGGGCTTTACTGTCCCAGTAAGGCAGCATCCGTTTAATAAAAGTATGAAAAAAGTATGAATAAATATATTTATTAAGCAGTTATAACATGTAAGTTAAAAATGTCTCACTATTTGGCAGGTTTTGCATTAAAATCACCTTTTTCATTCATGCATTTATAACGGCTTATCAATGATTTATAATAAATTTGTAAATGAGTTATTAGTCATTTATGAACACCTTTATAAACCCTTTATAAAGGGAACCTTAATGTAAAGTGTTACCAATAATTCTAATAAAAATTATAGTTTACATGCAATATGTTATAATTGCATACTGTTTTATAATTTATATGATACTGAGATGCAGATATTTGTCACTACTGCAAGAAGTAGTATAAACTGCAGAAAATACTGCTATTTTTGCATAGTGTAAATAGAATCTATAGCTATTTCCACTTAGTTTAAATAGCATATCGCTAAGAAAATACTGCTATTTTCACTTAGTGTAAATAGAATCCATTGCTATTTGCACTTAATGTAAATAGCATCTATCACTATTTACACAGTGCAAATAGCTGCTGCCATTTTTATTTAAACTGGAATATTTAATTAAATTGTAATTTTAATGGTTTGAAAAAGAAAGATTTGTTTGTTTGTTTGTTTGTTAGCTACACTGTAAAACATTTCCCCGTAAATTTACAGTAAAATACTGGCAGCAGTGGTTCCAGCCATTTACTGTAATTTTACGGTTTTGCCACCATTTTTCCGTTTTACAGTTTTGCTGTAATTTCAGAGTAAAGTACTGGCAGCAATGCTTCCAGTGATGTACCGTAATTTTACAGTTTCAGTACTGTTTTCTTTTTTACGACTGTGCTGTAATTTCACAGTATAGTGCTGGCAGCAATGGCTATACAGCTATAATTCTGAAATATAATACAAGTTATTTTCTATTTACTCTATTGTCTGATATGCTAACATCTCTAGTATATTTACTCAATGGAAAAAATAAAGAGAAATAGACTGTGATATAGTACTTAATTTGCCATTTATTAAAACAGCTAAAAGCATTGTTAAATTGACTATTCTTACAATCTTTTAACAGTGTAAACATTTAACAGTATATTTATCAATAAAAAAAGTCACAGAGAAAAAATTCAATTAAATATAAAATAACCCTTACAAAGAGGAAAATAGGAAGAAGAAAAATAAAGACAACATCCCACATCCACTTTTTTTGAATCTGGCATAAGACTAAGTGCAAGTCTGAGAGGAACACACTGACCAAACCAATAGTTGAAAAAACCTTATGAAGAGGCAACAAAACGTCTCACTTCAGCTTCTGATGGCTCTGGCCTGAGAGGACATTCGGGTCTGCAGAGAGAAAACAATTTCAAAATGTTAGAGACAAAATATAGCACATGGCAAAAGCTAGTGCTCATAAACTCTGGAAACGCTTTTTAAATTCGTCAGAAAATGAACATGTTGGTTAATGAACTATTTTTGTGTTTGTTACAGTAGAGGAGGAAAAACTGACAAAACACAATCTTAACAGAAATGCAAGACAAGACAAGACAAGACAAGACCAGACAGTTGAGCTGTGTGTAAAAGTAATTGGGTTTTCTAGTTAACAAGAAAGGAGTGAATAATTAGGTGACTGAGCATCACAATGTACTTCAAGGGGTAGTTCACCTAAAAAAAACAAAAAACAAACAAAAAAAAAAAACTCAGAATTTACTCACCCTTATGCCAATTGCAATGTACAGGTGAATCTCAATAAATTAGAATGTCGTGGAAAAGAGTGCTGTATCCAAGCATGTTAACAGAAAGTTGAGTGGAAGGAAAAAGTGTGGAAGAAAAAGATGCACAACCAACCGAGAGAACCGCAGCCTTATGAGGACTGTCAAGCAAAATCGATTCAAGAATTTGGGTGAACTTCATAAGGAATGGACTGAGGCTGGGGTCAAGGCATCAAGAGCCACCACACACAGACGTGTCAAGGAATTTGGCTACAGTTGTCGTATTCCTCTTGTTAAGCCACTCCTGAATCACAGACAACGTCAGAGGATTAAATATACACTTCCTGAAATTAGGGAGTATTAAAGAAAAAAAAAAAAGAAGCAATTTACAGGTTACAGTAGCAGGTGAATAAAATATCTTTGAGTGAATTCCAATGTGCCACATGCCTCTTCTGGATACTGAAGGTTAAAGACGTAGTACATTGCGAACACTGTTGCTAGTCCAGTCAGAAATCCTGGGTGTAGACCTCCATGAAATGATATTAAAAAAAACAAAAACAAATAATAAATTCTCAATTAGAATGTATCTTAAATAGTTCTCATGAAGTCTTCTTTTCCAATTGTGCTCAAAGTAATAGTTTACAAAAGAAAAAAAAAATGCTGACAATTTACTTATTTTCACCCAATCCAAGATATCTATGACTTTTTCGTTATCAGAACACAAATACATTTTCAGGAGTAAATTGGAGCTATGTATGAGCTATGAGCTATGTGCAATTTAAGTAAACGAGACCCAGAGTCCAAACAGCATATAATTGCAGCATTACAGCAATCCACATGATTCCTGTTTATCAGTGAATGTTTCTGAGGTGAAATCTACCTGAAATCTACCATTACCGGCGAAATGTTCATAAGAAACAAATCCATCATTAAGATTTAACTATAAACTACTTAACTATAAACTATTTACTATTATTTTTTTAGTCAAACTACAAAATATTAGTGGGACTGTCAAATTACACGCATCCATAACTAAGTACATTCCTCCAAGAAAACAAACTTTTTCTGTTCTTCTTACATTAAAATCCACATAATAAACTTACATCACAATTTGTATCAATGGAGATTGCTGCTTCCATTCTAGTTTGTGATACAAATTCTTAATAACAGGAGAATATTGACACCACCAATAATAGTCTTAATTTTGAAATGCTTTATATACAGACATAGAGCTTCACATCAGAAGACATTACCTGATTGACTGGAGACGTGTGGATTCTTGTAATGCTACCTTTTATCTCTTGTTTTCAATGTAAATGTGATGGCACCAGTTAATGCATCTGCAAAACCCAGATTTCCTTCTGAAAAAACCCTGTGTTCTGAAGACAAAATACAGTCATATACATCTTTGATGGCCTGAGGGTGAGTAAATTGAGAACATTTTCAATTTTGAGTCAGTTTTCTTTAAAAAGTACTGCCTTTGCAACCGACCACCAGCATTAGTTGTGACAATGTTACTAACCACACAGAATAAGACGAGGGCTGGCAGGTAGATTTTGCATCTTCTCTAACATCGCAGAAACCTAAAAGAGAACATAAAATTCAGAATTACACTCTAAGATAAAATTAAACAACAAACAAAATATTTAAATAAACACTCACATCTGTATGTGTCATCAATCCACTTTCACTGTCACCAAATGTGCCAGAAGAAGCTTGATGACCAGGTGTGCAACCTCAAGGCTGTCGGCCTGGGACAAGACATTTTCATGATTTTATCTTTTGGTCTGCTTTTAAATGAACAAGAATGGCCTTTCCACATATCGTCAAACTTACCTAATATTAGCGTCGTTTACCGTCTCGGAAATACAAGTATAGAGTGAATAATTCCTGTATAAGATAAAAAGAATAAAAAAATATTTTGAGTTATTACCTCTTTAACCAAGCAAATAACTCGACAGAGAAGACTGGCTAGTGTAATGCCTGACCCGTTGAGAACTGTCTGTCTGCAAAACGCGATTCGCACTGCAAAGCAGTCAAAAATATCTGCCACTGACTCGCGTTTCAGTAACGACCTCTTCGACTTTTTTGAATAGGCCTTCTGCTAATACGTGTAAATCTCGCTAAAATATGAGTAACGTTACTTACACCATCAAAAATCAAACAAAAAATGTATTTGGATCATATTGTGTGGTGTAATTATAGCATTTAGGCCACATTTATGCATCTGGTATCTAAAATTAGCGCCATGAATCAAAAATAAATGTAGATTAAAGGGTTTCTACAAAGAAAATCAAGCTTATATCTAAGTAGTACCTTTTTAATCAAGCAAATAATTCGCTGTAATAATCGGAGGTCAGAGAAAACTGACTAACTTAGCCTGTTGAGAACTGTCTCAAACGCGATTCGGGTCAAGTAGCACAGTCACAAATACCTCTTGAAAGACATTATTTTACAAGTTGGGGCAACATAATTAAATAATAAAGAGACAAACTTACCTTGAACCGTGTCCTTTAATGGAGATGAAGGTAAGAAGCCAGCTGTGAAGTGATCTCGTTGACCGCGCTATTTTTGAAAAATAAATAAATAAATCCCCACCCCCACATGCCGCTTTTTACAGCACAAGACTGTTTTTTTCAGGGGCCAATGGGTTTACAGTTAAATGCTACAAATTTACAGCAAGTGATTAATCTTTGGGCTTTAGCTGTTAATTTACAGGATTAAACTGTCTACTGAAATAACAGTATTTTACTGTTAGAAATTGTTTTTTAACAGCAATTTTTTACAGTGATAGCTTGCTTGCTTGCTTCTTTGTTTGAAAAGGGAAGTGAATGAAAAATGAGACATGTTTGACTTAACAGCAGACAGGCAGTAACAAGTACAGTCTTTCACCTGAACCTTGAACCAAAATACATGTTTGACATGCTTGACTATTTCATTTCAGTCAGAGATTCACAATTTACAAATGCTGAGAAGGGTCATCAGGTGCTGAGACGCATGGTGTCTCCAAGTCGCCAAAAACTCAGCTGATTCCACAGAAAAATTCCAAACTTCCACTGGCATTAATATGAGTTCAAAAACTGTGCGGTGGGATCTTCATAGAATGGGTGTCCATGGCTGAGCATTTGCATGCAACCCTCATATCACCAAGTACAATGCCAACAAAGTTAGGTGGTTAGGTCTAGGTTTAGCAAATGTCAGGAGAATGCTACCTACCTGACTGCATTGTGCCTACTGTAAAGTTTGGTTGAGAATCCTGTAAGTTTCAGAACTCAAAACTTTCTTGTTAGTCTAAAAACAGCTTATATTGAAGCCAGTCTGCCAAAACAACAGCTTGTGGAATGTACAACTCTATGATGTAATAGTGTGGCTAAACATTGCCTCCGCAAAAGAAGATCATTGCCTGCTTCAACATCACTGCCTGTTTAGTCCCGCCCACCTTTTCACTCATGTAGTGTTTACGAGAGGCGAACGCACAGGTCTACGCAGAAACCAAACGATAAAGATAGCTCAGAAGACAACAAGATGCTGTGCAGTGCCAAGTTGTGGAAAAAATAGTCTTTGCATTTTTTCCTTCTGATCCCGACATCAGGAAAGAGTGGATGAACTTTATTTTTATTGAAGTTACAGACCACGTCAGTAAGAACTTGGTCCTTTGTTCACTTCATTTTACTGCAGATTTGTTTAGAAACAAGGCACAGTTCGACACTGGATTTTCAGAAATATTGAAACTAAAAGACGATTCTGTGCCGACTATATTAGGTCCCACAGTAACGACGCAACACTGAATTATGAGCAACCCTTTTTATTACGTGATCGCAGTTGCATTCTCTGTTAAACAGGTCATTTGATAATAGTATTTATGCGGTTTTAACCTAAATCAGAGCTGCATCTATCTGTGAAAGATGTAGGCTGTCAAACACACACAGCTGTTACAATCCTCCACGCCTATTCAAACAGAGCATTCAGATGAGGGGGGTCAAAAACAGGACAGAAAATAGCCTATTCTAATGTATGAAGTTTTTTTTTTTTTTTTTTTTTTGTAAATCTTGCTAACATTATAACTTATAATATAACTTATAATATATTATTGTAATATAACATTATAATAATATAATTTTAATAATAAGCCCTCAACCCCATTTGTGATGAATTGGAATGGAGATTGCGAGGCAGGCCTTCTCGTCCAACATCAGTAGCTGATGCCACAAATGCTCTATAGGATGAAGGGGCAAAATTCTGACAGAAACACTCCAAAATCTTGTGGAGAGTGATATAAAAACATATTAGCTGAAGCAACCATGCTATTTTAACCTACTTGGGTTTGAGCTGTTTTGTCGAACCATAGTTTTGTGGGATTTGTACCAGAACACCTCTCAAGGGCAAAGCCATATCACCTGAGTGCAAGAGCAAACCTACTGAGTTTGAAAATCCATACATATAAAGCTGTATATGTAAAGTTAACATTCAAAAGTATCAGTTTTCAAATCTTGCAGCATGTTAAAATTGTTTTGAAGTCATAACATAATATTGTGCAAGGGATTGTGAATAAATTAGGCTTTTTTAATCAAAACTGTGGCCCTGTAAATCATACTTTGTATGAAAAGGAATAGAAGTTCTCAGAGTTTTACTGTCTCTACTGTCCATTTCAGCTGGAAACTGCAGCGATTTGTACATATAGGTACTTTTTTTATTATTTATTTATTTTATTTTTTTTTTGCAATTTTGCAGAAATGTAGGTGGAGGCATGCATTTCCAATGATCCTGGGTAGCATTTTGCATGACCATATTTTAGATCCCTTAACTCTACCCCATACCTAAACTTTTCAACTACCTTAGTAACTATTAATAAGCAGTTTACTGAGGCAAAAGTCATGGTTAATAGTTAGTTAATAGTGAGAATTGGACCCCAAACTAAAGTGTGACTGTGTGTGTGTACATGTATGCATACACATATACAGTCAGGTCCATAAATATTGGGACATCGACACAATTCTAACATTTTTGGCTCTATACACCACCACAATGGATTTCAAATGAAACGAACAAGATGTGCTTTAACTGCAGACTGTCAGCTTTAATTTGAGGGTATTTACATCCAAATCAGGTGAACAGTGTAGGAATTACGACACTTTGCATATGTGCCTCCCACTTGTTAAGGGACCAAAAGTAATGGGACAGAATAATAAACATAAATCAAACTTTCACTTTTTAATACTTGGTTGCAAATCCTTTGCAGTCAATTACAGCCTGAAGTCTGGAATGCATAGACATCACCAGACGCTGGGTTTCATCCCTGGTGATGCTCTGCCAGGCCTCTACTGCAACCGTCTTCAGTTCCTGCTTGTTCTTGGGGCATTTTCCCTTCAGTTTTGTCTTCAGCAAGTGAAATGCATGCTCAATCGGATTCAGGTCAGGTGATTGACTTGGCCATTGCATAACAATCCACTTCTTTCCCTTCAAAAACTCTTTGGTTGCTTTTGCAGTATGCTTTGGGTCATTGTCCATCTGCACTGTGAAGCGCTGTCCAATGAGTTCTGAAGCATTTGGCTGAATATGAGCAGATAATATTGCCCGAAACACTTCAGAATTCATCCTGCTGCTTTTGTCAGCAGTCACATCATCAATAAATACAAGAGAACCAGTTCCACTGGTAGCCATACATGCCCACCACCACCATGCTTCACTGATGAGGTGGTATGCTTAGGATCATGAGCAGTTCCTTTCCTTCTCCATACTCTTCTCTTCCCATCACTCTGGTACAAGTTGATCTTGGTCTCATCTGTCCATAGGATGTTGTTCCAGAACTGTGAAGTCGTTTGGCAAACTCTAATCTAGCCTTCCTGTTTTTGAGGCTCACCAATGGTTTACATCTTGTGGTGAACCCTCTGTATTCACTCTGGTGAAGTCTTGTCTTGATTGTTGACTTTGACACACATACACCTGCCTCCTGGAGAGTGTTCTTGATCTGGCCAACTGTTGTGAAGGGTGTTTTCTTCACCAGGGAAAGAATTCTTCGGTCATCCACCACAGTTGTTTTCCGTGGTCTTCCGGGTCTTTTGGTGTTGCTGAGCTCACCGGTGCGTTCCTTCTTTTTAAGAATGTTCCAAACAGTTGTTTTGGCCACGCCTAATGTTTTTGCTATCTCTCTGATGGGTTTGTTTTGTTTTTTCAGCCTAATGATGGCTTGCTTCACTGATAGTGACAGCTCTTGGATCTCATCTTGACAGTTGACAGCAACAGATTCCAAATGCAAATAGCACACTTGAAATGAACTCTGGACCTTTTATCTGCTCATTGTAATTGGGATAATGAGGGAATAACACACACCTGGCCATGGAACAGCTGAGAAGCCAATTGTCCCATTACTTTTGGTCCCTTAACAAGTGGGAGGCACATATGCAAACTGTTGTAATTCCTACACCGTTCACCTGATTTGGATGTAAATACCCTCAAATTAAAGCTGACAGTCTGCAGTTAAAGCACATCTTGTTCGTTTCATTTGAAATCCATTGTGGTGGTGTATAGAGCCAAAAATGTTAGAATTGTGTCGATGTCCCAATATTTATGGACCTGACTGTATATTCGTGTAAAAAGGAGCAAAGTTTGTTGGTGTTTAACTGCTTAACGTTTATTTCAGATGGAAACTGCAGTGGATTGTATGTATAAGTGTACTATGATGCATTAGTTTTAGTGGGTTAGGATGTGTCCAACTTTTAGCCATAATTAAAAAAATAAAATAAAATAAAATAAAATAAAATAATGTGATTACTTTAACTCTCTGTAAATGTGGAAAAACTATTCACAACATGTGAAATTTTGCCACACCTCAACAAAATGATTTGACAACCTTAGAGCTGAAATAAACTGAAAAAAAAAAATTATGAACATGCTTTAATACAAGCTTCATATTTCTGCTTTTAAAACCTCTGGCTATCTTTCTGTTGTAAGTAAATTGCTATAAACTATTTTTTTACAAACCAAGAGATGTGTCAAAATTATATCCTCTAGTAATCCACTACAGATGATAGGCCACAGATATTACTTTTTTTTATACTGCACGCTGTCTTTTTTTTCATTATTACTTTATTCATATATATTTAAATTACTTCTGACAAGTGATGATTATATAAAATCCAGTTCATAATGACGTAAAGGCTATGAATTAAATTGATTTGAATGTTCAAATATGTTCTCAGAATTAGGAGTAAGTGAACAAAGACAATAATGCACGGTGCTTGTTTGTGGGCAATTTAAGCAGTAACATAGTCAGTTGTTCAGCTCCAAGTCAGTGGAAACGTGAGCCGGTTTGCAGATTCCTTGGCTAAACAACGGCACAATTTCTGTAGAAAATCTGGAGCAATGGCTTGTTTCCCACAACATTCTAAAAATCTTTTCTCTAAAGTAGAACTTTTGTACAAAATCATCACTTTTCCTGTTGCTAACATGTAACTAAGGGAATTGGACACATATGAAGGCCTGCATGTAGAATGAAACAGCATGTAGACTACAGAGCTGATGGTTTACCTACAGTATAACCCAAAATGTCTATTTTAATTAGTTTTTTTTTTTTTTTCCCCAGATATTCTGAGAGAGATAACTGAGAGGTGGAGGTGTGTTTTTCAAAGACCACCCCTCCGATTAAAATTACTCAATAATGGTTTTCCTAAAAAATTAAACATTGTCTTCAAACAATATATCGCAAATATTGAACAGCAATAAATCTGCTTGCATGTTTTGCTGAAGAATATATTTTTAAATATGTAAAAAAAAGATAATACAGAAAGCAGAAGGAAATAGAGCTCACCATAAGGATTCTAGATGCATAATGTATAACATAATGTCAATATTAAATGCTTCCAAACACAATGAAAGCCTTTGATCTACAAGGTTGTTTCACAGCATGCATGTAGCACAAGGGTTTGGTTTTCTCTTGTTTCTCTGTATAAAACATGTGCCTTTGAAATGTGGCAGGTCTTGTATCAGTCATACTGTATAGGTGTGTAATGGTTAGCTGGAACTAATTATAATTTAGTAGGACAAAATCAGTTTCAAAACAACATTGATAAATGGAGTCACACTGAAAGAAGTCCTCATATTACATTCAGCCACTGTAGGACATTAACAATTTATTGTAAGATTCCAGCTACTATGTGTAAGTAGCTTATATCTGTATTTTAATAAATCATTGCTGGTTGTTAATCTTTAAGGGGCAGACTCGAAAATTATGTATACAACAGAAATACTGAGTATTATTAAAGGGATAGATCACCCCAGAATTATGTCATCTACTTACCCTTTTGTCACTTAAACATCATGGCTTCAGACTGTGACTACAATAGTCACAAAAAAAAAAAAAAAAGACAAAATATTTTTAAAATGTAATGGGATCTTGAGCTTGGTGTGGGGGGGCAAACCAATCCAGTTGATTTGGTCAGTCAAACTTTGAAATACATTTTAGCATTTCTGTCGTAAAAGTATGAATTCACACTCCGTGATTTTTACTATGATTACATCAAAGCCACTAGAAGGCAAGCCTGCAACCATTAGCCGAAAAAGCTTAAAGGCTAAAGCTAACGCTTCCGGTCTGGCAGTACGCGGGAAAGGAGACCAGAGGCAGCTTTTTTTTTTTTTTTTGAATGGATGTCAATAGAGGAGAGGCTTCACTACGCTGAATAAACAGCTTTTTAGAGGAAACAGCTCATCATTTAATGAATCGACAGCCTATCTGCTAATCTTCAACATGTTTTACACTAAACAATACTTTTGGATTCAACTATTTTTAGAGTTTACCAAGAAAAAAATGCTATTTTATAAGAGAAGTCACTGACTTTTTGCGACAGGTGATATTCAGTTTACGCCATTTCCCATTCATTTCTATGGTATCCGTAAACGGCGATTGAGTGTCGCACATCTCTGAAATTCAAGACTGTAATGTGATTGTTTATTAAGGCTCACGTGATCCAAGTTAGCCGTTACGCTTTCTCCAATAGTAATTAATACAGACCCTCTCATCTTCCTATATTAAGAAAATCTCTGGATTAGATAGAGCAGCAGCAGGCACGTGAGGTTGCCATGGCGACCAGATACATTGCACGATTTACTTGTAAAGGCTGTGCTGTCTATTTTTGCTGTGCTAGCAATAAACACGTCAAATATAATGCACTATAAACATGTTTGTCTATTTGTCAATAGAATCGCAAAGTAGACTTTAAGCTAATCAATGAGTGAATTACCCATTGCTTTAAAACAGATGTCTGTTGGACTCAATTTAAACGCACAAAAGCAGGCACACAATTTGCAAACATATTTAGTAACGTTAAATCTCACTGAAAATGGCCGATTAAGCAGTTTATATTCTGAAATCTATTTCTAGGTTTTGTTCTGTGTGCATTATTACATTTGGATGTAAATGGTCCTTTTCCTGACATAAATGTAAAACACTGAGCTGCTACAACGGAGCGTCCTGCTGATCACCTTTATGAGACTGTCCGGGTCAGGAATCCTCAAGCATCGGCATCTTCATCTGGCTTTAATTTGGTTAGGCTGAGATTCCTCTGCAGTTGTTGTATGTTGTAAAAAATAAAAATAAAATAAAAACGCTAAATATCCATTAACACCATGCAACAGGCAAGCAGTATGCTATAGGCTATAATCCATCAAAATGCAGATTCGTCACGCGACAATTTACGCAAATGAGATTGGGAAAGCCATTAGTAAGTCTGTGATTATATTTATTAATTTATTTACAAAATAACAATTTAAAATATATTAAAATAACTACATTATGTGCATATTTACTTTTGAGTTGAAAACATTATTAATCAACAAATATTTAGTAAAATATTTCAGTCGTTATGCCCCCTTGTTCAAAGCAACAGCGAATACGGAGTGAGCCTTGATGTCTGATTTGCAAAAAAAAATAAAAATAAAAAATAAATAAATAAATAAATAAATCAATAAATAAATACATACTCTTATGAATCAGTTTGGAATCGGGTATGGATACAATACTATAAAAAACAATACTATACTACATATATGTTTTGAGTTTCACTGAAGAAAAAAAAAATTGTAACAAGAATTGCCATTTTGAGTGAATTATAATAGTTACTAATTCCACAGATTACTAATTCCAGCCACAGACGATGCATTAAAATGCCTTTAAATTAAAACATTTTGATGCACCACAAGAAAGTTTATATGGATAAACTGTCAAAAATGTGCCAGGACTACCTTAGCGCTTTGCTCTGTAGTGCCTGGGACATCAGGCTGAATTCTCATCTGAACAATTAGACTGGGCAAGCTTCTAAAATGGGTATCACAACGGCAGAATGTAATGTGATGAGCTAGCTCTTATCACAGCTCAAAAACTTTAAAGAAAAGAGGAAACTCATTTCAAACAGCCATAATTAAATGACACAGTTGACTTGATAGTCCTTGGACCATCTGAAACTTAAATTGCATAAATGAATGGGGGGAAAAATCTCTCTTTATTGGCATATCGAAGTTGGGTGCTTTTTGTGATGGTAATGTCTGGCTCTTCTGAAGATTTTTTTTTCTTCTTCTTCTTAGGGCATAGTCTTGGAAATGAGAGAGAGAGTCACGAGAGAAAGAATTATATTTTTGAAATACGATATTCATATATGCTCATTTGAGGAAAAGTGTTGATCAGCACTGTTTCGGGGGTGCTCAAGAAGCAAAACCTTCAGTTTAATACAGCTATGAGATTCAGAACATACAGGATGAGTCAGTCTCTAGAAAACAAATGCGTAAAAAAAAAAAAAAAACATAATTTTCTTGCTGATTGCAGTGCAGATCAAAGTTCCATTAGGAGTTGCATTAGGTGTAAGTAGACTCTAGCTCTAAGATTATGCAAATTTTGTTTGGACAATGGTTTTGAGCCTGAGTTGTTTCCTTGAAATGATTTGAAACACCACTCGTCTATCCTGTCTTCCTGAAATTCCATTTTAAATTCTCATGTAACCTACCACTCAAACTGTGAACAAATATGCCAGATCACCATCTTCCCCCATTAGGTTCTTTAGTTAGCTGTTATGTGAAACAGTGCTGACCTAAATTAAACTTGTTGCTTTCTGGTTATTTTTTGAATGTGTCATAGTTGAAATGGAAATTTCACAAATAACCAAATAACGGATCTACCGGGATGGCACGGGTGGCAACCCCACCTGCCACCCGAGAATTATCGCAGAATAAAATATAAATGCAAGCACTGTTTCATGAGCTACGTTTCAGCATCGGCGATGGCAGCGTAACACAAAATAATATCAAGAAAACACGTCTTTCAATAAACTGTGCATGATGTTTGCACGCACATGTAGAGCGCTCAGTCAGCTTCATTAACAAATGACTCATGAATCGGTTCTTTGTGAGTCAAAACACAAAGCGCGGCCCTGTTCACCTAACGAATTGTTTTTACATTTGTTTTTGAATCAGAAAATTACTGCTTCTCGGTAAACCCCGAAGTCCTCTGAGAAATCTAATCCCAATTGCTTGGTGATCTGATTCTCCGCCCGCTCCACTTTCACCATGCATATAGGCCTTTTTGCCATCCGAAGAAACAATAACATGAAATCAATAAGAAGATGCCGATCACCGAAACTAATAGCAGAGTTAGGAAAGAATCGTATTGCAGTTTTTCTCGATTACTAACATAATATAATTAATTTTAGTTGGCCCATTTTCCCAAATCATTAATTCAGTTCTCAAAACAAAAACACATTTCTCAAAACATTTAACAATGAGTATTAGGTAGCAAAACTGATGACACACCAATCAGAATCTCTGCATACTAACAACGGAGAGAGAGACAGGCCCGGTTCTACGGGGGTGCTTGAGGGTGCTAAGCACCCTCAAACGAAATCAAAAGCACCCTCAGCTAAAGCTGTAATAATGGCATTTTATTGCAGATTTGGCAAACTATCCAGCGCGTTATGGTTTGCACTCTGGAGATCGGTTTCTATTTCAACATGTTTTTGCAGCGTTGAGCATTGTATCCAATCACAGACATATATGTTGATTTCTTGAACCTAACAGCAAATCAGAGGCGTTTAAGATAGAATCCACTTACCGCTTAAATTGCCAGAGTTTTTGTTCAGGTTCCGTACGAATAGTCTCATTAAGTGTAGACGCAATATAAATAAGAGATTCACTGTGCAGTGTAGAGAACTTAATTAATTATAACGTAAGTTTGTGAGATCGCGATGAACTAAGATGAATGACAGTCTTTTAGTGATTAGAAAGGGAGCCTATATATGTGTGTGACCCGTACTGGCAAATGAGTCGGTAATGAGCAATTTTTCAAAAACGATTTATTTTTATTTTCACATTCCCCATTAAAATACCTTCAAAATGATATATGATTTGTTGGAATCGGACAAAAAAAAAAAAAAAATGACTGAACAAATGAGTTTGAAGGCGATTGAGTCAGCAGAGTTGATTCTGAGAAATATCGAGTTTAAGTTTTCTGAAGATTCCAAAGCAAACTCACCAAGCAACGTTGCATATTTTCCTCCTATTCTTTTCTTTAAAATAATTTTTTATATATTATTATTAATATAGCTATTTTTTATTTTATCGTTGTTATTAAAAACAAGAACAAAAATGCAAATAAACAGTAGTTTAATCAAGAGCGACGAATGATTACGTCTTTTCTTTTAATGTTTGATTAACATTGAGACCGATCTACAGGTGAATCTCAATAAATTAGAATGTAGTGGAAAAGTTCATTTATTTCAGTAATTCATCTCAAATTGTGAAACTAGTGTATTAAATAAACTCAATGCACAAAGATTGAAGTAGTTTAAGTGAAGAACCAAAGAACCAAGTCTTTGGTTCTTTGGATTTTTAACAAATCCCACCAATTCACTATCTCAACAAATTAGAATACTTCATAAGACCAAAAAAAAAAAAAAACATTTTTAGTGAATTGTTGGCCTTCTGGAAAGTATGTTCATTTACTGTATATGTATTCGATACTTGGTAGGGGCTCCTTTTGCTTTAATTACTGCCTCAATTTGGCGTGGCATGGAGGTGATCAGTTTGTGGCACTGCTGAGGTGGTATGGAAGCCCAGGTTTCTTTGACAGTGGCCTTCAGCTCATCTGCATTTTTTGGTCTCTTGTTTCTCAGATTTTCTCTGTTTTAGATTTTCTATGGGGTTCAGGTCTGGTGAGTTTGCTGGCCAGTCAAGCACACCAACACCATGGTCATTTAACCAACTTTTGGTGCTTTTGACAGTGTGGGCAGGTGCCAAATCCGGCTGGAAAATGAAATCAGCATCTTTAAAAAGCTGGTCAGCAGAAGGAAGCATGAAGTGCTCCAAAATTTCTTGGGAAACGGGTGCAGTGACTTTGGTTTTCAAAAAACACAAAGGACCAACACCAGCAGATGACATTGCACCCCAAATCATCACAGACTGTGGAAACTTAACACTGGACTTCAAGCAACTTGGGCTATGAGCTTCTCCACCCTTCCTCCAGACTCTAGGACCTTGGTTTCCAAATGAAAGACAAAACTTGCTCTCATCTGAAAAGAGGACTTTGGACCACTGGGCAACAGTCCAGTTCTTCTTCTCCTTAGCCCAGGTAAGATGCCTCTGACGTTGTCTGTGGTTCAGGAGTGGCTTAACAAGAGGAATACGACAACTGTAGCCAAATTCCTTGACACATCTGTGTGTGGTGGCTCTTGATGCCTTGACCCCAGCCTCAGTCCATTCCTTGTGAAGTTCACCCAAATTCTTGAATTGATTCTGCTTTACAATCCTCATAAGGCTGCGGTTCTCTCGGTTGGTTGTCATCTTTTTCTTCCACACTTTTTCCTTCCACTCAACTTTCTGTTAACATGCTTGGATACAGCACTCTGTGAACAGCCAGCTTCTTTGGCAATGAATGTTTGTGGCTTACCCTCCTTGTGAAGGGTGTCAATGATTGTCTTCTGGACAACTGTCAGATCAGCAGTCTTCCCCATGATTGTGTAGCCTAGTGAACCAAACTGAGAGACCATTTTGAAGGCTCAGGAAACCTTTGCAGGTGTTTTGAGTTGATTAGCTGATTGGCATGTCACCATATTCTAATTTGTTGAGATAGTGAATTGGTGGGTTTTTGTTAAATGTGAGCCAAAATCATCACTATTAAAAGAACCAAAGACTTAAACTACTTCACTCTGTGTGCACTGAATTAATTTAATACACGAGTTTCACAATTTGAGTTGAATTACTGAAATAAATGAACTTTTCCACAACATTCTAATTTATTGAGATGCACCTGTATATATGCGGACTTTAAGCTAAAAAATTACACACTTGAGCTTCAAGAAAAGTCAAATTTCACAGCACAGACTAATTTCTAATCAGCATAATCTGATCACTTGAGGCTATGCTCCTCATGCTGGGTATATAGAGAATTAAAGTGGATTTGACTACATGGAAATCATATCATGAAAGGTTGAAATAGACCTGGCATGTTTTGAATTTTTAGCTTTGTTGTCTTTGTTTTGAAAATTTCTGTTCTTTGTTTTTGTAGCATTCTGCGTAATCTTCTCATCCTACAAAAAATGAAGTCAGAAGCACTTTAAATTATTTCCTTTCATATTGTGCTCATTATTTTGTTTCATGTGAAACCGAAACAAAATTA